>JAVSCE010022081.1:0-39804 GCA_032199065.1 Smutsia gigantea | reverse complement strand
TATTTTCCTGTGTCCCATGCCTTAGTTTTAATTTCCCATTAGCCTTCTTTCTATTCTGTAGCCAGGATTTCTTCTCGCCTAACTCAGAATTGCTTCTCTTCTGCCTAAGAAAAGATTGGGTTTGGAAAACTGACATTCTTTGAAGAACAAAGGCAACTACACAGGCTCTCTACTCCCTCCCAACCCATCTGTGCCTTTCAAGGAAAATTTACCCCAGGGATGATCCCTGGGTAATACTATTCATACTCAGGTATAATTCTGTGCATTTGTATAGCACTCTTTATTTTATATAATACTTTGACATGCGTCATCCCACACTGGTCTTATGACTGGTTTCAACATCTTTTTATGGGTGAAAGAATTAAGATTCAGAGAGATTAGGTGAATTGCCCTAGTCCTAGACTAGAAGCAAGCCAATTAGACAGGAGTAGGTCAAGAACCTAGATTTCCCAGCTCAGTCTGGGAACTATTATTACTGTACCAAATTGTTTATATGCAAGTGAGCTAGGAGTTAATGAACAGTTTTTCTTTTTTCTCCCTGAGGGAGAACATATGAATTGTCACTTGTAGAATGCTTCAGGTCATTGCTATGGGCTGAAAGTTTGTATCTTACCCCCTCCCACGCCCCACATTCATACGTTGAAACCTAAATTCCCAAATGAGATGGTATTTGGAGGCAGGGCATCTCAGAAGTAATTAGGTCATGAAGGTGGAGCCCTCATGAACGAAATTAGCGCCCTTACAAAAATAGACATGAGGGGGTGATATCTCCCTGCTCTCCTTCACGTGAGGACACAGCGAGAAAGCATCAAGAAATGAACCAGGAAGCGTGCTCTTACCAGACACTAGATCTGCTGGTGCCTTAATCTTGGGCTTTCAGCCTCCATAAAGAGGAGAAATAAATGTTTGTTGTCTTAGCCACTCAGTCTATTGTATTCTGAAACTGACACTCTGCTATATACCTGGACATTTATTTGCCATAGTGCCCTTATAAGTTGCAAAACAGTACATTTTTATTTCACAACCTATGTGGAAGGGAATCCATCAGATTCCAAGGAGAGGAAATTCATTTGTTATCCTTAGTAACAAATGAGGAATCTTCTCCCATTTTTTAAAAATAAGGTTTTTTTTCTAATGAGATACATGATTTACATAGAGGTTTTTGATACTTACATCTTGTCATATATGTAGTTTGCAAACATTTGTCCCATTATTGGATCTTTTCATTGTATTGATGATTTCCTTTGCTATATGAAAGCTCTTTAATTTGATGCAATCCCATTTATTTATTTTTGCCTTTGTTGTTTATGCTTTTGTTATCAGCCCAAAGAATCATTGTCAACACTAATGTCAAGGAACTTTTCCCCTGTATTTTCTTGTGAGAGGTCTATAGTTTCCAGTCTTATATTCAAGTTGTTGATAATTTTTAAATTACTTTTTCTAATTTGTGTAAGATAGTGTTCAATTTAATTCTTTTGCATGCGATTATCCATTTTCCCCAGGAGCATTTGTTGAAGAGACTGTCCTTAACCTTTTCTGTTTTTTTTGCTCCTTGTTGAACATTAGTTGATCGTATACACAAGGGTTTATTTTTGGGGTTCTCAGCTTTGTTCCATTTAATCTGTGTCTATTTTTATGTAAGTACTATACTGTTTGGACTACTATAGCATTGTGATATAGTTTTGTTAAAAAAACAAAATTCCACCAAGTAAATTTAAAGATCTAATTCACTTTATTAAGTGACTCATGAATTGGGAAGCATCCACTCTAGCAAGTAGAGAGTGCTCCAACATTCTACAGAAAATAAAGGTTTTTTTAATAATATAATTTATTTTATTATCATTAATCTACAATTACATGTGCAATATTATGGTTATTAAACTACTCCTTCATCACGTCCCCCCCACCAACCCCATTACAGTCACAGTCCATGAGCGTAATGAGATGCTATAGAATCACTACTTGTCTTCTCTGAGTTGTACAGCCCTCCCTGTGCCCCCCCAACAATACATCTGCTAATCGTAATGCCCCTTTTTCTCTCTTATCCCTCCCTTCCGACCCATTTTCCCCAGTCCCTTTCCCTTTGGTAAGTATTAGTCCGTTCTTGGGTTCTGTGAGTTTGCTGCTGTTTTGTTCCTTCAGTATTTTTTCTTTGTTCTTATACTCCACATATGAGTGAAATCATTTGATACTTGTCTTTTTCGGCTTGGCTTATTTCACTGAGCATAATACCCTCTAGCTCCATCCATGTTGTTGCAAATGGTAGGATTTGTTTTCTCCTTATGGCTGAATAATATTCCATTGTGTATATGTACCACTTCTTCTTTATCCATTCATCTACTGATGGACACTTAGGTTGCTTCCATTTCTGGGCTATTGTAAATAGTGCTGCAATAAACATAGGGGCGCATCTGTCCTTTTCAAATTGGGCTGCTGCATTCTTAGGGTAAATTCCTAGGAGTGGAATTCCTGGGTCAAATGGTATTTCTATTTTGAGTTTTTTGAGGAACCTCCATACTGCTTTCCACAATGGTTGAACTAATTTGCAGTCCCACCAGCAGTGTAGGAGGGTTCCCTTTTCTCCACATCCTCGCCAACACTTGTTGTTGTTTGTGTTTTGATGTTGGCCATGTTCAATGGTGTGAGGTGATATCTCATTGTGGTTTTAATCTGCATTTCTCTGATGATTAGCGATGTGGAGCATCTTTTCATGTGCCTGTTGGCCATCTGAATTTCTTCTTTGGAGAAGTGTCTATTCATGTCCTCTGCCCATTTCTTAATTGGATTATTTGCTTTCTGTTTGTTAAGGTGCATGAGTTCTTTATATATTTTGGATGTCAACCCTTTATCAGATACGTTTTTTATGAATATATTCTCCCATACTGTAGGATGTCTTTTTGTTCTACTGATGGTGTCCTTTGCTGTACAGAAGCTTTTCAGCTTGATATAGTCCCACTTGTTCATTTTTGCTTTTGTTTCCCTTGCCCGGGGAGATATGTTCATGAAGAAGTTGTTCATGTTTATGTCCAAGAGATTTTTGCCTATGTTTTTTTCTAAGAGTTTTATGGTTTCATGACTTACATTCAGGTCTTTGATCCACCTTGAGTTTACCTTTGTGTATGGGGCTAGACAGTAGTCCAGTTTCATTCTCTTACATGTAGCTGTCCAGTTTTTCCAACACCAGCTGCTGAAGAGGCTGTCATCTCCCCATTGTATGTCCAAGGCTCCTTTATCAAATATTAATTGACTGTATATGTTTGGGTTAATGTTTGGATTTTCTATTCTGTTCCACTGGTCTGTGGGTCTGTTTTTGTGCCAGTACCAAATTGTCTTGATTACTGTGGCTTTGTAGTACAGCTTCAAGTCAGGGAGTGTAATTCCCCCTGTTTTATTCCTCCTTCTCAGGATTGATTTGGCTATTCGGGGTCTTTTGTGGTTCCATATGAATTTTAGAATTATTTCTTCCAGTTCATTGAAGAAAGCTGTTGGTAGTTTGATAGGGATTGCATTGAATCTGTAGATTGCTTTAGGTAGTATAGCCATTTTGACAATATTTATTCTTCCTAGCCAAGAGCATGGGATGCATTTCCATTTGTTAGTGTCCTCTTTAATTTCTCTTAGGAGTGTCTTGTAGTTTTCAGAGTACAGGTCTTTCACTTCCTTCATTAGGTTTATTCCTAGGTATTTTATTCTTTTTGATGCAATCATGAATGGAATTGTTTTTCTGATTTCTCTTTCTGTTAGTTCATCATTAGTGTATAGGAAAGTAACAGATTTCTGTGTGTTTATTTTGTATCCTGAAACTTGGCTGAATTCAGATATTAGTTCTGGTAGTTTTGGAATGGAATCTTAGAGTTTTTTATGTACAGTATCATGTCATCTGCAAATAGTGACAATTTGACCTCTTCTTTACCAATCTGGATGCCTTGTATGTCTTTGTTTTGTCTGATTGCTGTGGCTAGGACATCCAGTACTATGTTGAATAACAGTGGAGAGAGTGGGCATCCCTGTCTTGTTCCCGATCTTTGATGTAAAGCTTTCAGCATCTCACTGTTAAGTATGATGTTAGCTGTGGGATTGTCATATATAGCCTTTATAATGTTGAGGTACTTGCCGTCTATACACATTTTGTTGAGAGTTTTAATCAGGAATGGATGCTGAATTTTGTCAAATGCTTTGTCAGCATCTATGGAGATGATCATGTGGTTTTTGTTCTTCTTTTTGTTGATGTGGTGGATGATGTTGATGGATTTTCGAATGTTGTACCATCCTTGCATCCCTGGGATGAATCCCACTTGATCATGGTGTATGATCCTCTTGATGTATTTTTGAATTCGGTTTGCTAATATTTTGTTGAGTATTTTTGCATCTACGTTCATCAGGGATATTGGTCTGTAATTTTCTTTTTTGGTGAGGTCTTTGCCAGGTTTTGGTATTAGAGTGATGCTGGCTTCATAGAATGAGTTTGGAAGTATTCCCTCCTCTTCTATTTTTTGGAAAACTTTAAGGAGAATCGGTGTTATTTCTTCTCTATATGTCTGGTAGAATTCAGAGGTGAATCCATCAGGCCCGGGGGTTTTGTTCTTGGGTAGTTTTTTGATTACCAATTCGATTTTGTCGCTGGTGATTGGTCTGCTTAGTTTTTCTGTTTCTTGCTTTGTCAGTCTTGGAAGGTTGTATTTTTCTAAGAAGTTGTCCATTTCTTCTATGTTTTCCAGCTTGTTAGCATATAGATTCTCATAGTATTCTCTTATGAATCTTTATATTTCTGTGGGGTCTGTCGTGATTTTTCCTTTCTCATTTCTGATTGTGTTTATGTGTGTAGATTCTCTTTTTCTCTTAATGAGTCTGGCTAAGGGTTTATCTATTTTGTTTATTTTTTCAAAGAACCAGCTGTTGGTTTCATTGATTTTTTCTATTGTTTTATTCTTCTCAATTTTATTTATTTCTTCTCTAATCTTTATTATGTCCCTACTTCTGGTGACTTTGGGCCTCATTTGTTCTTCTTTTTCCAATTTCAGTAATTGTGTCTTTAGACTATTCATTTGGGAATGTTCTTCCTTCTTTAAATAGGCCTGGATTGCAATATACTTTCCTCTTAGAACTGCCTTTGCTGCGTCCCACAGAAGTTGTGGCTTTGTGTTGTTGTTGTCATTAGTCTCCATATATTCTTTGATTTCTGTTTTGATTTGGTCGTTAACCCATTGATTAATTAGGAGAGTGTTGTTAAGTCTCCATGTATTTGTGAGCCTTTTGATTTCTTTCTAAAATTTATTTCTAGTTTTATACCTTGGTGATCTGAGAAGTTGGTTGGTAGGATTTCAATATTTTTGAAATTACTGAGGTTCTTTTTGTGGCCTAGTATGTGGTCTATTCTGGAAAATGTTCCATTTGCACTTGAGAAGAATGTGTAACCTGTTGCTTTTGGGTGTAGAGTTCTGTAGATGTCTGTTAGGTCCATCTGTTCTAGTGTGTTGTTCAGTGCCTCTGTGTCTTTACTTATTTTCTGTCTGGTTGATCTGTCCTCTGGAGTGCGTGGTGTGTTGAAGTGTCCTAAGATGAATGCATTGCTGTCTATTTCCTCCTTTAATTCTGTTAGTATTTGTCTCATATATGCTGGCGCTCCTGTGTTCGGTGCATATATATTTATAATGGTTATATCTTCTTGTTGGACTGACCCCTTTATCATTATGTAATGTCCTCTTTATCTTTTGCTACTTTCTTTGTTTTGAAGTCTATTTTGTCTGATACAAGTACTGCAACACCTGCTTTTTTCTCTTTGTTGTTTGCATGAAATATCTTTTTCCATCGCTTCACTTTTAGTCTGTGTATATCTTTGGATTTGAGGTGAGTTTCTTGTAGGAAGCATATAGATGGGTCTTGCTTTTTTATCTGTTCTGTTACTCTGTGTCTTTTGATTGGTGCATTCAGTCCATTTACATTTAGGGTGATTATTGATAGATATGTACTTATTGCCATTGCTGGCTTTAGATTCGTGGTTACCAAGGGTTCAAGGGTTGCTTCTTTACTATCTAACAATCTAACTTAACTTTCTTGTTAAGTTATTGTAAAGACAGTCTGATGTTTCTTTATTTCCCTCCCTTCTTATTCTTCCTCCTCTATTCTTTCTATACTAGGTGTTTTATTCTTTGCGTTTAGTTAGTATTTTGATGGTCTGCTTTCTTTGCTATGATTTTATTTTCTCTGGTGAAATCTTTTTAGCCTTACTTGTGCTTCCATCTAGAGCAGTCCATTTAAGATATCCTGTAGTGGTGGTTTATGAGAGGCCAACTCTCCCAGCTTTCATTTGTCTGGAAATTGTTTAATCCCTCCATCATATTTAAATGATAATCGTGCTGGATACAATATTCTTGGTTCGAGGCCCTTCTGTTTAATAACGTTAAATATATCATGCCATTCTCTTCTGGCCTGTAAGGTTTCTGTTGAGAAGTCTGATGATAGTCTGATGGGTTTTCCTTTGCAGGTGATCTTTTTTCTCTCTCTAGCTGCCTTTAATACCCTGTCTTTATCTTTGATCTTTGCCATCTTAATTATTATGTGTCTTGGTGTTGTCTTCCTTGGGTCCCTTGTGTTGGGAGATCTATGAACTTCGGTGGGCTGCGAGACTATTTCCTTCCCCAGTGAGGGAAAGTTTTCAGCAATTATTTCTTCACAGACACTTTCTATCCCTTTTTCTCTCTCTTCTTCCTCTGGTACTCCTATAATGCGAATATTGTTCCGTTTGGATTGGTCACACAGTTCTCTTAATATTCTTTCATTCCTAGAAATCCTTTTATCTCTCTCTGCCTCAGCTGTTCTGTACTCCTGTTCTCTGGTTTCTATTCCATTAGCAGTCTCTTCCATCTCATCCAGTCTGCTGTTAAGCCCGTTGATCGCTTGTCTGATTTCTGCATTGTCTTTCCTCAGTTCCCTCACTTCCGCCCTCAGCTCTTGCACACTTCTCTGTAGGTCCATCAGCATGGTTATGACTTTTATTCTGAATTCTTTTTCAGGAAGACTGTGCATTTCCATCCCTTCAGACTCCCTCTCTGGGGTTGTCTGGTTGATTTTGGTCTGAACCATGTTCCTCTGTCTTTTCATGGCTATAGAATTGGTCACTGATAGTTGCCACGTATGTCAGCTGGGCTCTTTAAGACTTTAAAAAGAGAAGAAAAAAAAGAGAAAAAAAAAGAAAGAAAGAAAGAAAAGAAAAAAACAAAAACAAAACAAAAAAACAAAACAAAAAAAACCAAAAAAAATGCCCACTGGACGTAGATTCTGTGGGAATGCTCTAGGTGGCGCTATTGCCCCACTATTCCACAGCTGTGACTGTGCCGCTCCGCAGGGCCCTTTATCGCTCTGGCAGGAGTGGGAACGAGTAGGAGGCTGTTGATCTCAGTGAGAAGTGTTAAGTATGGCTACGCTTCCTCAGTCGCCAGCTAAGGCATCTGAAACTCCCCAGGACTCCCAGCCTGCTGGGCTGAGTGTGCTGGGGCGATCTGGCTCCTCCGCTGGGCTCCTGTCTCTTTAAGACCGCTGAAGAAAGCGCACGCTTTTTTTTCCTTCCCAGGACCCGGCTGCAAGCACCCTGGCACGTTCCCCGCTCAGATCCTGCCCCTCTGTCTCTCCAATCTCTGCTGCACTGTGCAATGTGGGTCAGTGCTGTCTACGCAGATCACTGGGGCTGGCTACTTCGCGGGGTGTACTTCCACTCTCTCCCAGCTCTGAATCCTCTCCTCCCGCCGGTGCGCTTGGGTGGTGGTGTGCTCGGGTCCCGCTGGGTCGAGGCTCCGTATCTTACCCCCCTTTGGTGTGCCAAGTCCTCTCGGGTGTAGCTGCACGCTGTGCGCTTTCCTGTGTATTCTCGTCTCTCTTTTAGGAATAGATGTATTCGCTGTGTTTTCGTAGATAAATATAGTGTTGCGAAGAGATTTCTCCGGCCCTGCTCACTCCGCCATCTTCCCGGAAGTCTGAGGGTTTTTTTTAATATAATTTATTTTATTATCATTAATCTACAATTACATGTACAATATTACGGTTATTAAACTACCCCTTCATCAGGTCCCCCTCACCAACCCCATTATAATCACTGTCCATCAGCGTAGGGTGATGCTATAGAATCACGACTTGTCTTCTCTGAGTTGTACAGCCCTCCCCGTGCCCCCCCAACATTACATCTCCTAATCGTAATGCCCCTTTTTCCCTCTTATCCCTCCCTTCCCACCCATTTTCCCCAGTCCCTTTCCCTTTGGTAACTATTAGTCCGTTCTTGGGTTCTGTGAGTCTGCTGCTGTTTTGTTCCTTCAGTATTTTCTTTGTTCTTATACTCCACATATGAGTGAAATCATTTGATACTTGTCTTTTTCGGCTTGGCTTATTTCACTGAGCATAATACCCTCTAGCTCCATCCATGTTGTTGCAAATGGTAGGATTTGTTTTCTTCTTATGGCTGAATAAAGGTTTTAGAAGACAAAGAACATAAAAGAAATAAGGAAGAAACTTATAACCAAGGAATGCGTTGTTTAGACAAGATTGCCTTCATAAAGGTGAAGGGTTTCCCAAAGGACTACCTCCAAGAATTCCATTTTGACTGAGGCGATTGAAGCTGCAATTAGGTTAGGCATTAAATCTTGATGTGTATGTGCCTTGAGTTTATGTGATCCAGTTATATTCCTGGGATTTTTCTCTTTAAAAATTCTTTCCTTATGATCAGTTTCTCAGCTTAACTGAGAAATATTATCAAAATTTAAGGCATTAGCATGGCTTTCAGCTACTGCTCTATAGCTTATGCACCTTCTGTTGATCCTTCTTGTAGTATTCATAGGTTATGACATGTTTGCTTAATCCATGTAATATTCACAGGTTACAATTTCAGGTTCAATTTTTAAGTTGGTCATCCTGTTTGTGATTTCTCTGATGTTCCAGTCTCTGAGAAATCATTTGCTTAGTGTATAGTGCCTACAAACACATATTTAAATATATTGAGAGCACACAAGATTCCAGGGAGATTATTATGATTATTATAAGCAGGGTAACTCCCAATTTTTTTTATAGCATAGGTATCTCCTTTCTCACCTAAAATATAATCAGAGGCTGTCCTATTACTAATAAAAACCTGGCCAGAAAGTATAAGGATCTTTGTTTGGTAGCTATTGTCTTAGCAACAGAATCTGCAATACCTACAAGGGTCAAGGAGAGGTTCCTGATCATATCTGATTTACATTTATTCCCAGCATTGCTCACAGTTAGATAACCTAAGAGGCATTTCCCAGATGTGCACTAGCTGTCTTGGCTTTCATAGGTCCAAGAGTAATGATAATCACCCCCAAAAGACAAACCCCATCAGGCGTAAATCAATTTCACTAAGGTGGCATTTTTGATGGGTAGACAGGAGTCTCTGATGAAAAATTCAGCAGTGTGAAAGGCAATGGCCTGGGAGATACTGATGGTGGGAGTATCTTTCTAGGCTAGTGTCAGAGTAAAGGAAAGAAAGGGATGCGGAAAGGATTTTGTTCTGGTTAAAATGTGAAGTCTTGATCCAGCATCTTGGAGATAGTATTATATATAAATGTCAGCTTCTTTTCTTCCTCATTGATTTGACTTGGATGCCTCCCATGTTTATACAATATAAGATGTCAGGTGGAGCCTTCTTTAGTTGTGAGATGTGTATCCAAGGCTAAATGGCTTGTAATTTGCAGCCATGTCAGTGGTCGGAAGAAATTAGAAAGGTCATTCCCAATGGGACTTGAAAGCTGTTTTTCTCTGATGGCATTTCCAAAATATCCAGTCACCAGGCTCCAGAGTGTCCAACAGGGTCTTCTTAATTGGAATCTGGGAAGGCTTCTTTTACACTTTGAGGTCATTCTTGAACATAAGACATTACACTCTTTCAGACTAATATGAGACAAAAGAGGTTCAGCAAAAGGTTGTATACAATAGGCATTGGTCAGCCAATAGCTATCTCATGAGGAATGAGTTTGTTTTGCAAAGGGGATACTGGAAATTATAAGTAAGACCAAAGGTAATACCTTAATGTCAGGGAAGTCCAGTAGTTTTGGCAAGTTTATAAATTTTAAGTTTAAGCATTCCATTAGTTCCCCTGACCTTGCCTGATGATTGATGATAGTAGGGACAATGGTAACTCCAAGTTAATAAGGCTTTTGTTTAGTCTTGTATAATTTGCCCAAGAAGTGGGTACCTTAATCCCTGAAGATTGTGGAAGGTATATCCCAAGTGGAAAACACATTCCCTGACAGTTATTTGCTACTGTGAGGGCATCAACCTTGTGGTATGGGAAACCTTCAACCCATCTGGAAAACATAGATACAGTAACAAGAGTGTATTGATTACCCATGTTAAGGGGCCATTAAAAGAAGTCCATTTGTAGGTATTTAAAACATTCAGAGGGAGGATATCTGAGGCCTCTGGGAACCAAAATAGTGTTCCTTAAGTGCACTAACGTGGGTGAAGGAGTGATAAATCCGAAAAAAAAAAAGTATTTGCCCAGGTGCCCGGAAAAACCAGCTAGCTGCCTTAGGTTTCCTGTAGCCCTGACTATTCATTTAATTTGCAACTATTTTTTGCTCATCTTAATTTCTCTGATTCAGGAGTAGTCTGCTGCCATATTATAAGGATGTGAGTATGGCAAAAGTCTGGCAAAGGGGGGTCATTTTTTGTAGAAGTAGAATAGACCTTATCCAAATGTGCCACAATCTTTACAGATTCTCTTACTACTGTTTTTTCATGGGTACAGCATAATTATATAAATCACTAAATGTTCACCACAGTAAATGTAGTTGACCTCTGTTGCCATACAAAGATATGAAATAATATTGGTTACATTATCTAAGTTGTACTTCTGTTAGATAGAAAAATAGACATGAGCAGCCAGAAATGGGAATATAAGTTTCAAAGAAAAAGCAACCCAAACTCTGCCCAGGTAGGGGTGTCCTATGTGAAGACAACAAAGGTTTTTCAGGGAGACAACATCCTTCCAAACCAGATCTCAATGGGGGCACAATTGAATGCAACTAAGAACTGCCTGAATCACACATCAGGGGAAAGGACATGCTAACTGAGAGGGGGTGACTATATAGAAAGATCTGTAAATCAAATAACCCCACTGTGTCAAAGACGCACCTTCTAACCAGAATGCAATATATAAGCCTCCCAATTAATGTATCAAGGACTTTGTCTACCTTGACTCTGGCATGCTCCTTCCTCGGATTGTATTCAAATAAAACTTTCACTCTGCTTCATTATTGTCTCTCTGCCTTCAATTCTTTGTTGTGGTGGGGACAAGGATGGAGGAGAACAAGCCCAACCCATAACACTTCCATTCCTATAACTAACTTATTTTATAATTTGAAGTTTTCACCTCTTTATCCCTTTCAACAATATTACCCATCCACAACCCCCTCCCTTTGGTAAGCAACTGTTGTCAGTATTCATGTGTTTATTTATTTTTTGTATTTTTTTAGATTCCACATATAAGTGAAAATATATGGTATTGTCTTTCTCTACCTGACATTCTGCATAGCATTATACCTTCTAGGTCCATCCACATTGTTGCAAATGCCAAGATCTTCTTTTTTAACACTGAGTAATATTCCATTGGGTATATTCACAAGTTCTTTATCCGTTAATCTATTAGTGGTCACTTGGGTTGCTTCCATACCTTGGCTATTATTAATAATGCTGCAATGAACATAAGTGTGCATATATATTTTCATATTTGTGATTTTGTTTTCTTTGGGTAAATTTCCAGAAGAAGAATTACTGGGTTGTATGGTATTTCTATTTTTAGTTTTTTGAGAAACCACCATACTGTTTTCCATAGTGGCTGGACCAAGTTAAATTCCCACCAACATTGTAGGAGTGTTCCCTTTGCTCCATATCCTCACCAACACTTATTGCTTGTCTTTTGGATAGTGGCCATTTTGACTACTGTGCTGTGGTACTTCACTGTGGTTTTGATTTTCATTGTCCTGGTGATTAGTGATGTTGAGCATCTTACCATGTGTCTGTCGGCCATCTGTGTTTCTTCTTTGGGAGAATCTATTCAGGTCCTCTTAGTTTTTTTAAACAGATCATTTGGATTTTTTATGTTGAGTTATATAAGTTCTTTATATTTTTTGGATATTAGTCCCTTATCACACATATCATTTACAAATATATTCTTCCATTTATTAGATTGCCTTTTCATTTTGTTTTAAACTCTTTTAAAAAAGAGTTTTATATAAGTGTAACCACATAGTATGCAAACCTTTTTAGGCAGCAAAATGATGAGATTCATTCATATTTTGATGTACATCAGCAATTTGTAACTTACTAATATTTAATTGTATTCCATTTTATGATTATACCACAATTTGTTAGTCCATTCACCCATCAATTGACATTTGAGGGGTTTTTCCATATTTTATCTATTTTGAAAATACTATGAAATATCATGTACAATTCTTTGTGTAGATATATGTTTACTTATATGTTGAGTAAATGCTCTAGGGTGAAATCACTGAGACATATAAGAGCATCTTTAACTTTGTAAGAATAAGCCCCAATTTTTCAAAGTGGTTCTAGCATTACACATTTCCATTTATAGTTTTATGAAACTTCCGGGTACTCAACTCATCAACATTTCAAGTTGTCATACTTTAATTTTTATCCATTCCAATGCTTGTACAGTTCAACTTAATGTTGATTTACTTTGAATTTTGGGATGCTTAATTAGTTGAGCTTCTTTTCATGAGTTTATTGGAATTTGTATAGCTTCTCTTGTTAAATGTTCAAGTCTTTCGCCTACCTATTTTTACATTTGTGCTAACCTCCTATTATTAAGTTGTTAGTCTTTGAATATTCTGGATAGCATTCCTTTGTCAAGTATATGTAGTAAAAATATTTTTCCCCATCTGTGGCTTTGTTTTTCCTTTTCCTAATGGTGACTTTTGAAGAACATGAGTTATTAATTTTGATGAATTCCAAATACCATTTCTAAAAATTTTGTGTTTAGTGTGTTTTGTGCTATTTTTTGAAAATTTCAAACCCCAAGTTTACAATGATATTTATTATATTTTCTTCTAGAAATTCTGTAGTTTTAACTTTTATGTTTAAGTCTATGATCCATATTCAAGTAATTTTTGTGCATGGTTTGAAATAAGGGTCAAAGTTTATTTTTTTTACCATTTTAACATAATGTCTTTGCAATATGACTTCAAAGGGTTTATTCTTTCTCTATGGAGTAACTTTTTCTCTTATGCCAAAAATAAATAGTATATTTGTGGTCTACTATTTCTGGATTCTTGACTTTGCCCTATAGACCTATTTATCTACCTTTATACAACTACCTCATTATTTTGATTACTATATCTTTATGTTACATTTTTAATTCAGGTAATCAAAGTTCTATAAATTTATTTTTGTCCTTCAAATTTGTTTTGAGTATTCTTTATCTTTACTAATTCCATATAAGTTGTGGAATATTTACCTATACAAATGCCTACTGGTGTCTGGTTGGTATTGCATTTAGTATGTTAATTAATTTTGGAGAAAATTAATATCATAGTGATCATGAATGGAGATTTCCCTCATTTCACTTATTATTTAATTTCTGTAAATAGAGATTTGCAAACTTCAATGTGTAGATTTCAGAGATATTTTGTCAATATTTCCTTAAATATTAATGCTTATAATGTTATTATAAATCGTTATTTTAATTTCCAAATGTGGATTTATATTCTACAGAAATATAATTGACTTGTATATTTTTATCTGAAGACTTTTTTAACTCTACTAACTTTAGAAATTTTCTTGTGAATTGCTTAGCATTATTCTAAAAACATAATATTCATTGGGAATAAAGTTTTATTTCTTAATTCACAATCAAAATATGTTTAATTAAATTTTATTGCTATTTGGTATTTACCAGGAATTCCAGAAATATGTTAAGAAGAATTTGTGAGAGCTGATATATTTGCTTTATTCCATATATTTGGAAAAAGAAGTTAGTCTATCATAATTAATTGCGAAGATAGCTGTTGCTTTACAGACATGGCCTTATTTTATTGAGGAAATCAGCTTGTATGCCTATTTTTCTGAGAGTTTAAATCATAAATGGGTATTTATTTAATCAAATGTTTTTACTGCATCTTTGATGTTCACATAGATTTTCTACTGTAGTTTGTTAAAACTATGGGTTATGTTGCTTTTTAAATTGAAGGTTAATTGACATACATTATATTATTTTCAGGTATATGACATAATTAAATATTTATATGCATTACAAAATGATAATCAGAATAAGCCTAGTTACAATGTGCCACCATTGAGCTTTTACAATATTATTGATTATACTCTCTAATCTGTACATTACAACCCTGTGCATTATTTATTTTATAACTGGAATATTGTACCTTTATGCTCTTTACCTATTTTGTCCATCCTCTCCCCCCTTAAATTCTGGCAAACATCAGTTTGGTCTTTCCACTTAGGAGTCTGTTTCTGTTTTCTTCTGTTTGTTTATATCACTTTTCTGATTCTACATATTAATGAAATCATATAGTATTTGATTTTCTCTATCTGACTTATTTCACTTAATATAATACCTTCTAGGTCTTTCTGTATTGTCACAAATGAGAAGATATCATTTTTTATGACTGAGTAATATTCAGTTGTGTGTGTGTGAACTTATTTATCCATTCATATCTCATTGGACATTTAGTTGCTTTAATATGTTAACTATAACAAATAATCCTGCAATGATAATAGGGGTGCATATATCTTTTCAGTTAGTGTTTTCATTTTCTTTGGAAAAAAACCCATTAATGGAATTGATGGATCATATGGTAGTTCTAGTTTCAATTTCTTAAGGACCCTTCATACTGTTCCATAGTGGCAGCACCAATTTAAATTCCCACGAAAAGTGCATGGGATCTCCTCTCTCCATATTTTTGCCAACATTTATTTCTTCTCTTTTTGATAATAGCCATTTTTACACTTGCAAGGTGATAGCCCATTGTGGTTGGATTTGCTTTGATCATCAGTGATGTTGAGCAACTTTTCCTGTGCCAGGACGTCATCTGTATATCTTTTTTGTAAAAATATCTACTCAAGTCCTCTGCCTATTAATGGAATTGTTTGGGGTTTTTCTTTTGCTATCTTTATATATTTTATATGTTAACCCTTTAGCACATATATCATTTACAAATTTTTTTTTCCCATTCAGTAGCTTGACTTTTCGCTTTTTTGATGGTTTCCTTTATTTTGCTTTTGTTGCTCTTACTTGAGGACAGAGTTCCAAAAAAAAAAAAAATACTGTTAAGACTGATGTCAAAGAGCTTACTTCCTGTGTTTTCTTCTAGGAATTTGATGGCTTCAGTTCTTTCATTTAAGTCATTAATCCATTCTGAGTTAATTTTTGTATGTGGTGAAATAATGTGGTCCAATTTCATTACTTTGCATGTATATGTTGTGTTTTCCCAACACCATGTATTGAAGATTATATATCTCCATTGTACATTCTTGACTCCCTTCTAATTAATTAATTGACCAAATAAGTATGGGGTTATTTTTGGGCTCCATCTCTGATTCCATTGATTTATGTGTCTATTTTTTGTGCCACTAACATACTTTTTTGATTACTATAGTTTTATGGTACAGTTTGAAATCTGAAAACATTATCCTACTAACTTTGTACTTCTTTCTTAAGATTGCTATAATAATATGGGGTCTTTTGTAGTTCCATACAAATTTTAGAATTATTTGTTCTAGTTCTGTGAAAAACGCCATGGGAATTTTAATAAGCATTGCACTGAACCTATAGATTGCTTTGAGTAGTATGGACATTTTAACAATATTATTTCTTCCAATCCAGGATCACAGAATATCTTTGCATATATTTGTCGGAAACTTTTTACGTTGATGAAGTCTCACTTGTTCATTTCTGGTTATTTTTTCTTTGCATGGGGAGATGTGTGCAGAAACAAATTGCTCATGCTTATGTTCAAGAGATTTTTGCCTATGTTTTGTTCTAACAGTTTTATGGTTTCATACCTTACATTTAGGTCTTTAATCCATTTTGAGTTTACTTTTGTGTATGGAGTTAGATATCCAGTTCCATTCTACTGTATATATACCTGCCAAGTTTTCCCAGGACCATTTTGTTTTTATTTTGGTATCATTAATGTACAATTACATGAGCAACATTATGGTTACTACACTCTCCCATTATCCAGTCCCCACCACATACCCCATTCCAGTCACTGTCCATCAGCATAGTAATATGCTATATAATCACTACTTGTCTTCTCTGTGTTGTACAGCATTCCCCGTGCCCCCCACTTACATTATATGTGTTAATCATAATGTCCCTTATTCCACTTATCCCTCCCTTACCATCCACCCTCCCCAGTCCCTTTCCCTTTGGTAACTGTTAGTCCATTTCTGAGTTTTATGAATCTGCTGCTCTTTTGTTCCTTCAGGTTTTGCTTTGTTCTTAGGCTCCACAGATGAGTGAAACCACTAGGTACTTGTCTTTCTCTGCATGGCTTATTTCACTGAGCATAATATCCTCTAGCTCCATCCATGTTGTTGCAAATGGCAGGATTTTTTTTCTTCTTATGGCTGAATAATACTCCACTGTGTATATGTACCACATCTTCTTTTTCCATTCATCTACTGATGGACACTTAGGTTGCTTCCATTTCTTGGCTATTGTAAATAGTGGTGCGATAAACATAGGGATGCATATGTCTTTTTCAAACTGGACTTCTGCATTCTTAGGGTAAATTCCTAAGAGTGGAATTCCTAGGTCAAATTGTATATCTATTTTGAGATTTTTGAGGAACCTCCATACTGCTTTCCACAATGGTTGAACTAATTTACATTCCCACCAGCAGTGTAGGAGCGTTCCCCTTTCTCCACATCCTCGCCAACATTTGTTGTTGTTTGTCTTTTGGATGGTGGCCATCCTAACTGGTGTGAGGTGATATCTCACTGTGGTCTTAATTCGCATTTCTCTGATGATTAGTGATGTGGAGCATCTTTTCATGTGCCTGTTGGCCAGCGGAATTTCTTCTTTGGAGAAGTGTCTGTTCAGATCCTGTGCCCATTTTGTAATTGGAATATTTATTTTTGTTTGTTTGAAGTGCACGAGCTCTTTATATATTTTGGATGTCAACCCTTTATCAGCTATGTCATTTATAAATATATTCTCCCATACTGTAGGATGCCTTTTTGTTCTATTGATGGTGTACTTTGCTGTAAAGAAGCTTTTCAGCCTGATAAAGTCCCACTCTTTCATTTTTGCTTTTGTTTCCCTTGACGGGGAGACATGTTCATGAACAATTTGCTCATGTTTATGTCCAAGAGATTTTTGCCTATATTTTTTTTCTAAGAGTTTTATGGTTTCATGACTTACATTCAGGTCTTTGATCCATTTCGAGTTTACTTTTGTGTATGGAGTTAGACAATAATCCGGTTTCATTCTCTTACATGTAGCTATCCAGTGTTGCCAAGACCAGCTGTTGAAGCGGCTGTCATTTCCCCATTGTATATCCATGGCTCCTTTATCATATATTAATTGACCATGTTTGCTTGGGTTAATATCTGGACTCCATATTCTGTTCCACTGGTCTGTGGGTCTGTTCTTGTGCCAGTACCAGATTGTGTTGATTACTGTGACTTTGTAGTAGAACTTGAGGTTGGAAAGTGAGATCTCCCCTGTTTTATTCTTCCTTCTCAGGATTGCTTTGGCTATTCAGGGTCTTTTGTGGTTCCGTATGAATTTTAAAACTATTTGTTCCAATTTGTTGAAGAATGCTGTCGGTATTCTGATAGGCAGTGTATATACTTTTCAAAAAAAAAAAAAGAATCCAGTAATCTGAAAATTCTCCTTTGTAGATAGTATCATCTTCAGAAAGTAAAACCCCATTTCTTGTCATTTTATTAGGGTGAAAGCTGCCTTCATAGTATAATCCAAACTGGGTAACTACCACACCATTCCCTTGACATACATCATCTTGCCACATTCCCATGTACTTTTCCCCCATAGTGATATCATCAAAGACACCATATCCTGCTTTCTTATCCATTATGCACTGGCCAATGAACATACTGGGAGTAGAGGAAGTCAGTTTTCTGCTTCGCAGGAGACCATGACCATGACTCATGTTATCTTGAAAACAGCCTTCAAGCACTTCGCCAGAGGCGTAACTATAGATTCCTTGACCACAAATTCTTCCTTCTTTCCAATGACCCACGTAATGATCTTCTTTGTTCAATGCTTTGTTTGGAATTCTGTATTCTCCATATACATCTTCCAAGCCATTCCTTAACATTCCAGAATACATCTTTCCATCTGGCCACTTCAAAACCCCTCTGCCATGAGGTTTACCTGAAAGCCAGCGTCCATCATAGGTTGCATCCTTTAGGCGAGGATCCTTGTAGAAAGTGATATTACTTCGGTGGCTCTGGTTCTAGGCAATGAGGCAAGAAGATGTGTGGTTTTAAACTGGCAGGGAGGAGGAGGAGATGCTGCATCCTCCCAAGAAATCTTACAGGCCTCACGTTCTTTCAGAAGGTGATCTAAGCCCCCCGGCAGTGAGGTCCACTGGGACAGCGTGGCCATCCAGGCAAGCACAATGATCATTTCCAGAATTCCAAACATTTCTGTACATCTGCGACATGACCCACCTGCCCTGACTAATGAAATGTATTGTTTGGTTATGACTATTGAGTCCCATGAGAAGACCCAGATCAGAGACGTGAAGCTCACTGTTGGTTTAAAACCCAGACAGGATGCCAATTTAACTCAGAAAACTCATGTGACTCTTCATGGAACGCAGCTATGTGATGAGTCCTATCCGGCTCTGCTCACTGATATTCCTGTTGGAGACCTACATCCAGGGCAACAGCAGGAAAAAAAGTTGTATGTTCGCTGTGGAACAGTGGGTTCAAGAATGTTTCTTGTGTATGTTTCTTACCTGATCAATACAACCATTGAAGAAAAGGAAATTGTTTGCAAATGTCACAAGGATGAAACTGTAACAATAGAAACTGTCTTTCCATTTGATGTTGCAGTTAGATTCGTTTCTGCAAAGTTTGAGCACCTGGAATGAGTCTGCATGGACATCCCCTTTCTGTTGATGACAGACCTTCTGAGTGCCTCACCGTGGGCCCTGACTATTGTATCCAGTAAGCTACAGCTTGCCCCGTCTATGACCCCGGTGGATCAGCTAGAGTCCAAGTAGACAAAGTTGTCTTAAAGACCAGAGAGAGTGCCAGTGAATGCTTTTGTCTTTGGTGCCCATCTGTGGGGAATGTTGTAGGTGGCGTAGGAACTGGGCATTATATTATCACCTGTAAAAGGACTTCAGCCATGGAAAACATACCTGTCATCAGTACTGCCATCAGTCTGCCACACGTGATTGTGCAAAACATCCCCCTCCATGTGAACACAGATCTGCCATCATTTGGGCATGTCAGAGAATCGCTGCCTGTCAAGTACCACCTGCACAATAAGACTGACTTAGTTCAGGACGTGGAGATTTCTGTGGATCCTAGTGACACCTTCATGTTCTCAGGTCTTAAACAGATTCGATTAAGTATCTTACCTGGCACTGAACAGGAAATGTTATATAATTTTTATCCTCTGATGGCCGGATACCAGAAGCTGCTATCTCTCAACATCAACTTACTGAGATTTACTAACTTCACAAATCAACTGCTCATGCATTTTATACCTACCAATATTTTTGTAAAGCCTCAGGGTCGGCTCACGGATGACGCCTTGATTGCCGCCACATGACGTTCTAGACTGTCTCTTGGCCATTCTTATGGAGAAGTTGGACAGACGGTGAAAGTTTTCCATTGTGAACTATAGTTTTGATCATGGTAAAATGTAATTTTTTTCTATTTTTTAATGGATGTTGTACCAACTGTTTAGAGGAATTCATGCTTAAAGTATTAGGAAAATCTATCCTCTCTTATAGCTTCACTAATAAAATTTAAAACCTGTCAGCGTGACATGAAAGGATGTCAGACCATTGTTATTGTTGAAAGTCATTTTATGAATAGCAAATTATTTTAAAAATAAGTGATTTGTATGTGCAATATCAGGGGAGAATTAAGCATCCCAAATATGACTGGACAAGGAGGGGAAAATGCACCAATATCTTCCCCAGGAAGGTTCTGGATCCCTGTGAGTCTCTTTCAGAGTTCACTGAGCTGAAGATAAATCCATCTTCATAAATTCAACATGTGCTCAGAACACATCACAAGTTATACAGAAAAGTTCCCAAAAGATTTAATCAAAGCCATATAAGATATCTAAAAGACTTTTCTTTACCATCAAAACATCAGATGGACTGAACTCACAGCCAAAAGGTGGGTCATTTTTGAAGCAGGTTTGTATTTCTAAGTGTGTTAACAAGGTCTTCATCTGTAAGGATCTGAGTATCAGCATAATTTCCTAACTGAAAGTTTTTGAAGAAGAAATAAGTCTAAATGAGCGCTTTTGGTTATGTTGTGCAGTTTCAAAAGAACTATTTGAAACTCCTGAAAGTTCATGTAAATAAAAAATCAAATGGTTAAAAATGGTTTTTTGTTGTTAACATATCTTAATTTAAAGATACCTGATTTCCTGGAAAATTTTATTATTTAAAAGTGTAGCAGTTGTAAAAAGGAAATAGTGATGTAAATAAATATGTAAATAAATATGTTCTCTTTCAAAAAAAAGAAGACTTCTGGCAAGATGGCGGCATGAGAAGGGTGGCAGAAATCACCTCCCAAAACTATATATATCTATGAAAATACAGCAAATACAACTATTCCTAAAAGAGAGACCAGAATACACAGGAAAGCACACAGAGTGCAGCTACACCTGAGAGGACACGGCACCCTGCGAGGTGGGTAAGATACGGAGCCGCAACACGGCGAGACCCGAGCACTCATCCACCCCAGCGCACAGGCAGGAGGAGAGGATTCAGAGCTGGGAGGGAGTGGAAGTACACCCCGTGAAATAACCAGCCCTGGTGACCTGCATGGGGAGCGCTGACACACTTCGCGTGGTGTAGCAGAGAGACAGAGGGCGCAGGATCTGAATGGGGAATGCACCAGGGTGCTTGCAGCCGGCTCCGGGGAAGGAAAGAAAAAAAGCAAAAGCAAAAGAAAAGCACGTACTTTTCTCAGCAGTCTTAAAGAGACAGGAGCCCAGCAGAGGAGCCGGATTGTCCCGGCCCACTCAGCCCAGCAGGCTGGGAGTCCTGGGGAGTTTCAGACCGCTTAGCTGGTGACTGGGAAAGGGTGGCTGCACTTAGATTTTCCAGAGAGATCAACAGCCTCTGATTCGTTCACACCCCGGCGAGAGCTACAAAGGGCCCTGCGGAGCAATACAGTCACGGCTGCGGAATAGTGGAGCAACAGTGCCACCTACAGCATCCCCACAGAATCTACTCACGATAAGAGTTTTTTTTTGATTATTTGTTTTCTTTTTTGTTTTTTCTTCTCTTTTATTTGTCTTTTCTTTTTTTTCTCTTTCTTTCTTTTTTTTTCTTTTTAAGTCTTAAAGAGCCCAGCTGACATATGTGGCAACTACCAGTGACCACTTCTATAGCCATGAAAAGACAGAGGAATATGGTCCACACTAAGATCAAGAAGACAGCCCCAGAGAGGGAGCCTGACAGGATGGAAAAGCAAAATCTTCCTGAAAAAGAATTCAGAATAAAAGTCATAACCATGCTGATGGATGTACAGAGAAATTTGCTAGAGCTGAGGGAGGAAGTGAGGGAAGTGAGGAAAGACAATGCAGAAATCAGACAAGCGATTGATGGGCTTAACAGCTGACTGGATGAGATGCAAGAGACTTTTAATGGAATAGAAATAAGAGAACAGGAATACAGAGAAGCTGAGGCAGAGAGAGATAAAGGGATCTCTGGGAATGAAAGAATATTAAGACAACTGTGTGACCAATCCAAAAGGAACAATATTCGCATTATAGGAGTACCAGAGAAAGAAGAGAGAAAAAAAGGGATAAAAAGTGTTTTTGAAGAAATAATTGCTGAAAACGTTCCCATGCTGGGGAAGGAAATAGTCTCGCAGTCCATGGAAGCCCACAGATCTCCCAAGGAAGACAACACCAAGACACATAATAATTAAAATGGCAAAGATCAAAGGTAAAGACAGGGTATTAAGGGCAGCTAGAATTAATGTCTGGACTGCATATTCTGTTTCACTGGTCTGTGGGTTTGTTCTTGTGCCAATACCAAATTGTCTTGATTACTGTGGCTTTGTAGTAGAGCTTGAAGTCAGTGAGCGTAATTCCCCCTGTTTTATTTCTCCTTCTCAGGATTGCTTTGGCTGTTCGGGGTCTTTTGTGGTTCCATATGAATTTTAGAATTATTTGTTCCAGTTCATTGAAGAAAGCTGTTAGTAGTTTGATAGGGATTGCGTTGAATCTGTAGATTGCTTTAGGTAGTATAGCTTTTTTTCACAATATTTATTCTTCCTAGCTAAGAGTATGAGATGCATTTCCATTTGTTAGTGTCCTCTTTAATTTCTCTTAGGAGTGTCTTGTAGTTTTCAGATTACAGGTCTTTCACTTCCTTCATTAGGTTTATTCCTAGGTATTTTATTCTCTTTGATGCAATTGTGAATGGAATTGTTTATCTGATTTCTCTTTCTGTTAGTTCATCATTAGTGTATAGGAAAACAACAGATTTCTGTGTGTTAATTTTGTATCCTGCAACTTTGCTGAATTCAGATATTAGTTCTAGTAGTTTTGGAGTGGAGTCTTCAGGGTTTTTTATGTACAGTATCATGTCATCTGCAAATAGTGACAATTTGACTTCTTCTTTACCAATCTGGATGCTTTGCATGTTTTTGTTTTGTCTGTTGCCATGGCTAGGACCTCCAGTACTATGTTGAATAACAGTGGAGAGAGTGGGCATCCCTGTCTTGTTCCCGATCTTAGATGAAAAGCTTTCAGCGTCTCGCTGTTAAGTATGATGTTAGCTGTGGGTTTGTCATATATAGCCTTATGATGTTGAAGTACTTGCCTTCTATACCCATTTTGTTGAGAGTTTTAATCATGAATGGATGCTGAATTTTGTCAAATGCTTTTTCAGCATCTATGGAGAAGATCATGTGGTTTTTGTACTTTTTCTTGATGTGGTGGTTGAAGTTGATGGATTTTCGAATGTTGTACCATCCTTGCATCCCTGGGATGAATCCTACTTGATCATGGTGTATGATCCTCTTGATGTATTTTTGAATTCGGTTTGCTAGTATTTTGTTGAGTATTTTTGCATCTATGTTCATCAGGGATATTGGTCTGTAGTTTTCTTTTTTGGTGAGGTCTTTGCCAGGTTTTGGTATTAGAGTGATGCTGGCTTCATAGAACGAGTTTGGAAGTACTCCCTCCTCTTCTATTTTTTGAAAAACTTTAAGGACAATGGATGTATTTCTTCTCTATATGTCTGGTAGAATTCAGAGGTGAATCCGTCTGGCCCGGGGGTTTTGTTCTTGGGTTGTTTTTTGATTCCCTGTTCAATTTCATTGCTGGTGATTGGTCTGATTAGTTTTTCTGTTTCTTGCTTGGTCAGTCTTGGAAGGTTGTATTTTTTAAGAACTTGTCCATTTCTTCTAGGTTTTCCAGCTTGTTAGCATATAGATTCTCATAATATTCTCTTATAATTCTTTGTATTTCTGTGGGGTCTGTCGTGATTTTTCCTTTCTCATTTCTGATTGTGTTTATGTGTGTAGATTCTCTTTTTCTCTTAATGGGTCTGGCTAGGGGTTTATCTATATTGTTTATTTTTTCAAAGAACCAGCTCTTGATTTCATTGATTTTTTCTATTGTTTTATTCTTCTCAATTTTATTTATTTCTTCCCTGATCTTTTTTATGTCCCTACTTCTGGTGACTTTGGGCCTCATTTGTTCTTCTTTTTCCAATTTCAGTAATTGTGTCTTTAGACTATTCATTTGGGAATGTTCTTCCATCTTTAAATAGCCTTGGATTGCAATATACTTTCCTCTTAGAACTGCCTTGGCTGCGTCCCACTGAACTTGTGGCTTTGTGTTGTTGTGGTCATTAGTCTCCATATATTCTTTGATTTCTGTTTTGATTTGGTCGTTAACCCATTAATTTATTAGGAGAATGTTGTTATGTCTCCATGTATTTGTGAGCCTTTTTGATTTCTTTCTAAAATTTATTTCTAGTTTTATACCTTGGTGATCTGAGAAGTTGGTTGGTAGACTTCAATATTTTTGAATATACTGAGGTTCTTTTTGTGGCCTAGCATGTGGTCTATTCTGGAAAATGTTCCATGTGCACTTGAGAAGAATGTGTATCCTGTTGCTTTTGGGTGCAGAGTTCTGTAGATGTCTGTTAGGTCCATCTGTTCTAGTGTGTTGTTCAGTGCCTCTGTGTCTTTACTTATTCTCTGTCTGGTTGATCTGTCCTCTGGAGTGAGTGGTGTGTTGAAGTGTCCTAAGATGAATGCATTGCTGTCTATTTCTTCCTTTAATTCTGTTAGTATTTGTTTCCCATATGCTGGCGCTCCTGTGTTGGGTGCATATATATTTATAATGGTTATATCTTCTTGTTGGACTGACCCCTTTATCATTATTTAATGTCCTTCTTTATCTTTTGTTACTTTCTTCGTTTTGAAGTCTATTTTTTCTGAGACAAGTACTGCAACACCTGCTTTTTTGTCTTTGTTGTTTGCATGAAATATGTTTTTCATCCCTTCACTTTAAGTCTGTGTATATCTTTGGGTGAGTTTGAGGTGAGTTTCTTGTAGGCAGCATATAGATGGGTGTTGCTTTTTTATCCATTCTGTTACTCTGTCTTTTGATTGGTGCATTCAGTCCATTTACATTTAGGGTATTTATCGATAGATATGTACTTATTGCCATTGCTGGCTTTAGATTTGTGGTTACTAAAGGTTCATGGGTTGCTTCTTTACTATATAACAATCTAACTTGACTTTCTTGTTAAGTTATTGTAAACACCATCTGATGTTTCTTTATTTTTCTCCCTTCTTATTTTTCTACCTCTATTCTTCATATACTAGGTGTTTTATTCTTTGCCTTTAGTTAGTATTTGGATGGTCTGCTTTCTTTGCTATGATTTTATTTTCTCTGGTGACATCTTTTTAGCCTTAGGGGTTCTTCCTTCTAGAGCAGTCCGTTTAAGACATCCTGTAGTGGTGGTTTATAAGAGGCAAACTCTCTCAACTTTCGTTTGTCTGGAAATTGTTTAATCCCTCCATCATATTTAAATGACAATCATGCTGGATACAATATTCTTGGTTGGAGGCCCTTCTGTTTCATTACGTTAAATGTATCATGCCATTCTCTTCTGGCCTGTAACGTTTCTGTTGAGAAGGCTGATAATAGCGTGATGGGATTTCCTTCGTAGGTGATCTTTTTTCTTTCTCTGACTGCCTTTAATACCCTGTCCTTTTCTTTTTTCTTTACTATTTTAATTATTATATATCTTGGTGTTGTGTTCCTTGGGTCCCTTGTGTTGGGAGATCTGTGAGCTTCCGTGGTCTGGAGACTGTTTATTTCCCCAGCTTGGGGAAATTTTCAGCAATTATTTCTTTAAGGACACTTTCTATCCCTTTTTCTTTCTTTTCTTAATCTGGTACCCCTATATTGTGAATATTGTTCTCTTTGGATTGGTCACACAGTTCTCTTAATATTCTTTCATTCCTAGAGATCCTTTTATCTCTCTCTGCCCCAGCTTCTCTGTATTCCTTTTCTCTGATTTCTAGTCCATGAACAGTCTCTTCCACCTCAACCAGTCTGCTCTTAAATACTTCCATTATTTGTTTCATTTCTGTTATCTCCGTCTGTAATTCATCCCTTATCTCTTGCATATTTCTCTGTAGCTCCTTCAGCATACTTATGACTTTTATTTTGAATTGTTTTTCAGGACGATTGGTTATTTCAGTCTCACCAGGCCCTCTCTCTGGTGTTTGAGGGATTTTGGATTGAACAAGTTTCTTCTTCCTTTTCATGGCAATGGAAGTGACTGCCAGTGAGTGGCACGTGTCAGCTGGGAGAAGAAAATCCCTTCCTGCTTGCTTGTCATCTTGCCCGTCTCCACTGCCTGTGTTGTTCAACCATGCACAGGGTGTAGCCTCTGTGTTAATCCCCTGAGCTGCTGTGAGTGGGGTGGCCCTTGGATGGCCTAGAGCTCTGGCAGGGGTCACAGATGATCAGTGTGTGTTCTCCCACAAGAACGCCACCCCTTTGCACTTTCTGGACTCTCCACCAGTCTTTGCTGCCTGTGCTGGGCAACTGCACACAAGGAGCCTCCTCTGGGTTGATTCCCTGAGCTGCCATGGGCAGGGCAGCCCTCAGGATGGCCTGGGGTATTGGCGGTGGTTGCAGGAAATCAGCACGCATTTTCCACATGAACAGAGCCCCTACATGCTTCACGTTCTTCCTGCCGGTTTCCTCTGCCTGTGCCCATCAAACAAGTGCAGGGGGCAGGCTCTGGGTTAATTCCCTGACCTGCCGTGGGCAGGGAAGCCCTTGGGATGGGCAAGGGCACTGGCAGTGGTTGCAGATGAGCAGCACATGTTCCCCATGAGAACAGAGCCCCTACATGCTTTTTGGACTCTGCACTGGCTTCCTCTGTCTGTGCTGATCGGCTGCACACATGGGGCAGCCTCTGGGTTAATCCTCTGATCTGGTGTGGGTGGGGCAGCCCTTTGGATGGCCTAGGGCACTGGCAGGAGTTGTAGGAGAGCAGTGCGTGTTCGCCGAGAGAATAAAGCCCCTTTGTGCCTTCCAGACTCTGCACCATTGTCTTCTGTCTGTGTTGGTCCAGTGCAGACAGGGGACATCCTCTCGTTCTGGCCCAGTTAGCCACGCACTGGGAGAAGCCCCTGTGTGGTTGCTCTGTGTGGGGCTGCTCCCTGGTTGTTCCTCAGCAATGGTGGGTCAGCTGGGTCGCTTGCAGTGCCAGAGGGGGGTAATGAATGGCAGGCTGCTTATAGCTGTGAGGAGCTTTGGAGCCACGTTGCCACCCAGGGGGTTAGGGCACCTGAAATTCTTTAAAGTTCCCAGCCTGCTGGGCAGAGTGTGCCAGGACTATTTTTTCCACCTGTTAAACCCTTGTTCCTTTAAGCCTTTTAAAGTGCCCGCTTTTCTTTTGTCCCAGGGCAGCCAGCTGTTGGAACCTGTTTGCAGTCTTAGTCTTGTATTTTGCATTTCTGTTCCTCTAATATCCCGTACACCATGCAATGTGTGTCTGTGCTCCCAGTGTATATTACTAAGGCTGGTTATTTAGCAGTCCTGTGCTTCCACTTCCTCCCTACTCTGATTCTTTTCCTCCCACCAGTGAGCTGGGGTGGGGGAGTGCTCAGGTCCCGCTGGGTCACAGCTTTGTATCATTCCCTTTTTGTGAGATGTTGAGTTCTCACATATGTAGATATAGTCAGGATTGTGTACTGTACTGTATCTTCTGTTCATTCTTTTAGGAATAGTTGTGTTTGCTGTATTTTCATATTATAAATATTTTGGGAGGAGATTTCCACCACCCTACTCACGGCGCCATCTTGAGAAATCTCTCAGTTATCATATCTATGACTGTTACTTTGAAATGTTTATCAAGAGGATTGATAACATCTGTTTCATTTAGCCCTCTTCCTGGTGTCTTATCTTGTTCTTTTGTTTGGAACGTATTCTTCTGTCTCCTGATTTTGTCTTTGTTTATGTGTTTCTTCCTTTATGTTAGATAGAGCTGTGCCTCTTGATCTGGAAAGTAATGGCTTTATGATGAAGGCATCCTGTGGTGCCCAGAAGGTCAAGTTTCTTTGCTCAATAGTGTCTGGTTTCCCTTTGCAGTGGCCTTTCTTCCTGTCTGCTGGCAGTGGCTGATCTTTGTCAGCAGTGGATGACAGCTTGCCTCAGTGGGCCTTTTGTAAGCCTACTGGTGGTTCTTCTGTTGGGATCATTGTTGGTAGGACCTCCCTCTGCCTGCTGAGAAGTTTTGGTGGCACCAGTGGGCTTGTGCGGTGGACAAACAGGAGTGACATGTGGGGCAACATTGCCAGAGAGGAGTAAAGAACATTTGGATCTGGTTCCTACAGGTGTCTCCACATTTGGTCTGACAGTGCAGTGAAAACTGGGAAAGTCTCCCTCCACCTGTCAGGCAGCAATTTCTGATCATGCTGGGTGGAGTAGGCCAGGTGGGCATGTGAGTAGGGATACACCACAGGGATGAGATGCCAGTGAACATTATGAAGCATTTGGAGCTGTCTCCTTCAAGTTCCTTACCAGTTGGGCTGAGGGAGGGATAGGGATGCATCATCCGTTGCACTGCCCTTTCTCCTCCACAAAGCACTCCTTCCAACCCCTGACCCTATGGCACCCTTCCCAGTGCTGGTAAATAGTTCAAATTTCTGCCTCTGTGTTGGGGCTCAGCAGGACTGATGGAGCATGCCTTTCCTCCACAGGTGACTTTATTCTCAGCCTCTCAGAGTGCCCAAACTGTCCCTGGTATCCAGCCCCATTAATTACCGAATCTCTTTGTAATGTGGACTTGTGTTCTCAGAGTTCTCCAAGACAGGTGTGCAGAATTCTTTAGTGCTTATCCCCTCTGCACTCCATTCCTCTCCTTCATGTTTGTTGACTAGGATGGGGGAAGGACTTGTATGCCCATGTCCTGCCAATGGGTTTCAGTCCTGGGCAAGTTCGCTATGGATTCAGTGAGACTAAGGAATGACAATGCAATGGTCTTGGGGTGAAAGTGTTATACCCAAATTTATTTCCACAGTGGCAGGTCTATCTGCATCCACTCAGAGCAAGTCTGCATTCAACAAGCTGGTCTCTGCCTCTGGGCCTCTCTACATGTGCAACCATCTCAGTCTCTGTCCTCAGTGCTGCCACCACTTCAGTCTCATCTCTGCTCTCCTGCAACCTTGCAGCCATGCCACTGTGTTACCCAGAGCACTGAGAGGAGCTGTTTGTATAGAGTCAATAACAATGTGTAGTAAGCTGGCCACCGAGGGCCAGGTGACAGTCCTGGCCATAGGAACCTTCACTTTCTCCACACTCCACTCCTCCAAGATTCTCCTCCCTCAATCTATATGCCCTCAATCTTCTGCAATGGTCCCTGTGAGAGGAAGCTGGAACATTGTAACCAAATTACATAATAACAACAGAGGCTATTACAATATACAAATAAAAAAATTACAACAAATTATAATAATGCCCAGGACTGAAGAAATCCATTGTCACCAAGTGGTCATCCTGGCTGTATTCAAACCAGTTCTACTCAAATGAGTTAACCAAAAAGACCATGGGTTGGCCTTACAATATCCACCTTCTCCAACCTCTCCAGCAGAAAGTATTGCAGACACACAGGCTGATCTTGCTGCTTTGTCTCGGGCTTTTGCTGATTCATCCTCAGTAGCCAGAACTGCTATTCTGGTTTCAATTGTTGCCACCACTCCAGTAAGATTCCATTTGACTTTCCATATAATTTCTATCTGTCTGCTCCTGCCTTTATCAAGTCAGCACATATCTGGGTCCTTGTGACCTTCGTAGGGCCTTTTAAATTCTTCCTTCAAGTAGCAGACCATATTTCCTTTTGTACTTTCATTGCTTGAGCCTGAGTATAGGAGCAGAGCATAGAGTGTTCCACTACCTGGAGTGGGGTCTGCACCTCTCCTGAGGGAAGCTGTGGTTGCTGATTCTATTTTCTTTAAGACTTTTCACCAACTTTCAACCATGTGGGGTTTCAACAGAGGAGGGCCTGATGCCTCTGGCACTGGCAAGGCCTCCACCCTCACCTGTTCCTCAAACCTCTTCTCCTCCATTTCTGGGGCTGATGGCTCCACTACAACCTTCACCTGCTCCATGGCACCTGGCAGTCTGCACTCTTATGCTGCTGCTTCTTCTGCTGCTTCTGCTTCTCATCCTGCTTCCTCTAGAGCTACCATGACATCCTTTACCATCTCCAAAGAACCTTGTAGTGATACTATTTCAGTCACTAACACTTTTTTTACCTCCTCAATGGCCCCTCATAGCTCATGTTCTCGTGCTGCCTCTTCTCATGCTTCCTGCAGGAGTATGTCTTTCTCCTTTATGGACTTTCTCAGTATTGTGAAAAAAATCTCCCTACTGTCCCTGCCACATCATGGGGACTTTGTTTCTCTAAGGGATTCTCTATTTTGCTGAGGGGCATCTTTAGCGCTTCAGGTGTTGCCTTCACCCCTTCCCAGACTTGGGGTGGGCTGAGTCCTCTAGGGGGCAAACCACATCAGACCACATGTCCACTGGGGGACACTCAAATGTCTCCCCATCTATAGATGCAGCCTGCATAAACACTCCTCCCATGAGGGCAGCCTGTTCTTTTTCTGCTGATATTGCCAATTGTCCTTCTAATGCGTTTCAGCCCTGGGAAAATTTACTATAGATTCAATGAGACTGAGGAATGACAATGAAATGTTCTTGGGGTGAAAACATATACACGCAAATTTATTTCTATTGTGGCAGGTCAATCACTAGATTCCCATCCACTCAGAGCAAGTCTGCATTCAGCAAACCTGTCTCTGTCTCTGGACCTCTCTACCCTCACAGCCATCTCAGTCTCTGCCCTCGGTTCTGCCACCACTCCAGTCTCTGCTCCCCTGCAGCCATGCAGCTGTACAGCCATGCCACCAAGTCACCCAGAGCACTAGGCAGAGCTCTTTATATAGTCAATAGTGACATATTGGCCATGCATGTGTGGTGAGCTAGCCAACCAGGGCCAGGTGAGGATCCTCACCACAGGAACCTTCATTTTCCACAGCTCAATATTATTGATTGGTATCAAAGGCTGAGTTTTGTGGTCAGTATTAATAATATCAAATGAATTAAGATTATTAGTTCTAGCTTGTTCTTGTTCCTTTTTTATTAAGGTATCATTGATATGCAATCTTATGAGGGTTTTATATGAGCAACTTTGTGGTTACTACATTCACCCATATTATCAAGTCCCCACCCCCATCCCATTGCATCAGCATAGTAAGATGCCACAGAGTCACTACTTGTCTTCTCTGTGCTACACTGTCTTCCACAGGATCCCTGACACCATGTGTGCCAATTGTAATGCACCTCAAACCCCTTCTCCCTCCCTCCCCACCCGCCCTCCTCCACCCTTCCCCTTTGTAACCACTATCCCCTTCCAGAAGTCTGTGAGTATGCTGCTTTTATATCTTTCAGTTTTGCTTTGTTGTTATACTCCACAAATGAATGAAATCATTGGTACCTGTCTTTCTCCACCTCGCTTATTTCACTGAGCATAATACCTTCTAGCTCCATTCCTGTTGTTGCAAATGGTAGGATTTTTCTTATTATGGATGTATAATATTCCATTGTGCATATGTACCACCTATTCTTTATCCATTCATCTACTAATGGACAGTTAGGTTGCTTCCATATCTTGGTCATTGTAAATAGTGCTGCAATAAACACAGGGGTGCATATGTCTTTTTGAATCTGAGATCTAGGTTCCTTTGGGTATATTGCTAGGAGTGGAATTCCTGGGTCAACTGGTGTTTCTATTTTTAATTTTTTGAGGAACCTCCATATTTCCACAATGGTTGAACTAGCTTACATTTCAACCAGCAGTTTAGGGGGTTCCCCTTTCTCTGCATCCTCACCAACATTTGTTGTTCTTTGTCTTTTCAATGTTGGCCATCCTAACTGGTGTGAGATGATATCTCATTATGGTTTTAATTTTAATTTCCCTGATAATTAATGATGTGGAGCATCTTTTCATGTGCCTGTTGGCCATCTGAATTTCTTCTTTGGAGAAGTGCGTGTTCAGCTCCTCTGCCCATTTTTTAATTGAGTTATTTGCTTTTTGGGTGTTGAGGCATGTGAGTTCTTTATATATTTTGAATGTTAGCCCCTTGCCAGATATGTCATTTACAAATATATTCTCCCATACTCTAGCATGCCTTTTTATTCTACTGATGGTGTCCTTTGCTGTTCAGAAGCTTTTTAGTATGATTTGTTCATTTTTCTTTTGTTTCCTTTGCCCAAGGAGATGTGTTCAGAAAACAGTTGCTAATTTTTATATTCAGGAGATTTTTGCTAATGTTTTCTTCTAATATTTTTATGGTTTCATGACTTACATTCAAGTTTTTGATCCATTTCAAGTTTACTTTTGTGTATGGAGTTAGATAGTAATCCAGTTTCATTCTCTTACATGTAGCTGTCCAGTTTTGCCAACACCAGCTGTCGAAGAGGCTGTCATTTCCCCAGTGCATGTCCATGGCTCTTTTATTTTATATTAATTGGCCATATATGTGTGGATTTATATTTTGGCTCTCTACTTTGTTCCTTTGATCTATGGGTCTGTTCTTGTGCCAGTACCAAATTGTCTTGGTTCCTATGACTTTGTAATAGAGCTTGAAGTCTAGGACTGTAATCCCCCAAGCTTTATTGTTCCTTTTCATAATTGCTTTGGCTATTCATGGCTGCACATGAATTTTAGAACTATTTCTTCTAATTCATTGAAGAATGCTGTTGGTATTTTGATAGGGATTGTATTGAATCTGTAGATTGATTTAGGCAGGATGGCCATTTTAACAATATTAGTTCTTCCTATCCATGACCATGGGATATATTTACATTTATTGGTGTTTTCTTATAAAATCCAGGCTCCTCCTCAATTTCCAGGGCTGTTGGGAGTTTTCTTTTCATTTCCCCTAGATTCCCCTCTGCTACACCCTTTACCTTTTTATACAGTGCCTTGTAGTAATGCTATCTCAGTCTTCAGCATCTCTCTTTCCTTCTCTTCAATGCCTCACATCTGGCATTCTCATGCTGCCTCTTCTTGTGCTTCTTGAAGGAGTACATTCTTGTCCTTTGTGGCCTTTCCTCTTCCACAGAACCTCACAGCATGCATTCTTGTGTTGTCTCTTCTTGTGCTACCGTTCAATTCTTACCATCTCCACAGCATCTCATAGTGATGCCATATTAATCATCAACAAATTTTTTACTTCCTCTATGGCACCTCACAGCTTGTGTTCTCATGCCACCTCTTTTACTTCTTGCAAGAGTATGTCCTTCTCCTTTATGGCCTTTCTTAACACTGTGAGGAAAAGCCAACCCATGGTTCCCACAGTCTTGTGGATACTGTTTCTTTAACAAATTCCCTATTTTTCTGAGGGCCAACCTGCTGCCTCAGGCAGCACTTCTACATATCCTGCCTTGGAGAGGGGCCCAATCCTGTAGGAGGCAAGCCACTTCAGACCACTTGTCCATTGGGGGATATCTGATTGTCTCCCCATTCTTAGGGTCAGCCCGTGTAAATACCCATCCCATGAGGGCAGATTATTCCATTTTTTTCAGTGCAGTGAATCTTGCCAACTACGTCAATTGTCTCACCTTAGGGTTTCAGCCCCAGGCAAGTTCACTCTGGATTCAGTGGCAATGAAAAACAACAACAGAACATTTGGGGTAAAAGGGTTTATATCCAGTATTATTCTTGTTCTGGTAGGTCAAGCACTGGAATCCTGTTTGCCTCAGGGCAAGTCTGCACGCAGCAAGCCGGTCTCTGCCTCTGGGCCTCTCCTCTGCCTCACATCCTGCAGTCCTAGAGCACTGGGTGAAGCTCCTTTATGGAGTCAATAATAACCTTTTGCTCACACATGTGCAAGCCTGCACCTGTGAGCTTTGCATATGCCCAGTGTGCTAGCAGACCAGGGTCAGGTGAGAATCCTGGCCATGGATGTTCCATTTTCCCTACATGTTAACATTACATCATCTATGTAACTGGCCCATTTAATTGATGTAGGGGAGAAAAAAGATAGGTTCCCATCTTCTAACTCATGATATATGGTGTGGTTGTGAAGGTACCTTTGGGTAGCACTGGAAAGATCTATTGTTCTCGCACATAAAGGCAAATTGATCTTGGGTCTCAGTGGCTAAGGCTATAATGAGTACTGCCCCATCGTTGTGGGCCAAAAGCCCCAAGAGTGACACAGCACCATTGGTTTTGGATGCCTGCCCCACTGTATGGCAATGTGTGGAGATACAAGAACCCATAGCTGCAGGGGGACAGCTGGGCAGTCCCCTGAAAGCTACCCAGCAAACGTACATGATGTATACAGCCATGGAATTGTGGAATTTGGCCAAGTAGTGTAAGCGACATTTGGGGGAATCTGTGCCTGCCTGGCTGTTGTGGCTATGGGATGAAGGCACTGAGAATACTGAGCTCTCACCCTCTGAGGTGTGGCAACTTGCCAGCATAACAGCTGTGCCCTCTATTTTAGGGCACATATTTTAGGGCACTAGGCACACAGACCCATAAACTGGCAATAAGACCCTGACAAATTGGTTAATGGCTGCAGCAAAGGCAGTGTGGGATACCCCAGGGGACATGCCAGAACATGTAACAAAGTTGACAACATACCTGGAGTTGGTGTGCGTGCTCCATGAAATGGTATGAGGAAGATAATGTTTGCTCCCCATTACCGCAGTCCAAATGAAGAACTGTTAACATCTCATATGAAAGATCTTGTTCTGCCCAATGGTCCTGCAGGTGACTTTGGAACTGTTGCTGCCTTGCTAGTGTCATATACTGACCACCCAATATACGAAGCAATGCTAGCATTAGCCCACTTGGGGGAGGAATGTAGAAATGACCTCAAGTGATTAAGGTGAGATCCACTGCAGTGAAACAGCACAAGGGGAAAGGGAAAACAACAATGACAAAAACAACAGTGGAGATGGTCATTGTAAGACCACTGAAAGTAAGCTATGGACAGGTGTAGAGTGACCTTTTGGCTGCTGGTTTGGCCATGAAAAGCTTGATGGACAGTAGAGGTATTAATGGGACTATGGAAACAGTTTTGCCCAGACTAAAGCTATGGCCCACTGCCCCAGAAGCAGGAGCAGCAAATGCTATGGTGGACCATGAACTCGTACCTTATGTTCTGACTGATTTCCTCCCTGACTAGGGGTGGAGCTGAGGTACCCAGCATATTGGGACACTGGAGGACCAGAGGCCATTTGTTGAACTCACCATTCACTGGTCCCCACAGAATGTACAATGATGTTTGTTACTGGTGGATATAGGTGTTGACTCAACTCTCCTTTACAGCAACCTGCTTACTTTGTGGGGCCCCTCTGCAGTCATAAAGGGTTATGGTGGGCTAAGAATTCAGATGCGATGAGTAGTTCTGGCTTTGAGAATTGTATACTTACCCCCACATCAATATGCAGTCTACGTGTCTCTGATAGCAGAATATATTTTAGGGGTGCATGTACTGCATGGTCTACTGATGCAAACGACTCTGAGGGAGTTCTGGTTGCATGTGCATGTCACAAAAATTGTGCAGCAAAGTCATCCCCACCACATACTATTGGTGTTGCCACAAGTCACCCATATAGTGAACATTAAACAATACCGACTGCCTGGTGCACAGGAAGAAATTGTCCAAACTATTTTGCGGTTCAAGGCAGCACACATCTTCCCAGCACACAGCACTTTTAATTCATCCGTGTGGTCTGTGAAGAAGCCAGATGGCACTTGGAGAATGATGGTGGACTATTGGAAACTAAACAAAGTAACTTCCCTGCTGCAGTACCAAACATTACTGACCTGATGGGTAAACTGACTGACTTGGGGACTTATCACTTTGTGTTGGACTTTGCTAATGTCTTCCTTTCCATTGACATTGAACCAGAAAGCCAGGATCAATTCACTTTTACATGGGAGGGCTGCCAATGGACATCTGTGGTCCTCTCACAAGGATACTTGCATAATCCTACTTTGTGTCATCGTTTAGTGGCTAGTGACCTGGCCATCTGGTCCCATCCACCCTTGGTTCAACTGTTCCATTACATAGATAATATAATGTTGACTTCTGATTCTCTTCCAGATCTAGAAGCTGTGGCTCAGTTTGCACCAGGCCCTCCACGGGTGGGGTGGGCCATCAACGAAGACAAGGTGCTGGAACCTGGCTATTCTATCAAGTTCTTGGGTGTTGTCTGATCGGGTAAGACAAAAGTGTTACCTTAAGCAGTGATTAATAAAATACAACAGTACCCCTCCCCAGAAACTGCTAAGCAGCTACAAACACATGGGGTTGTTAGAGTATTGGAGAATATTTATCCCTCTTAGCCATGCTGTTAAAGCTGTTGCATCACCTTGTAAAGCAGGAGGAAACACGGGACTGGATGCCAGAGGTAGAAAAGGCTTTTGCTGAGACAAAAAGAGCAGTGGCTCAGGAAGAGATGCTGTGAGTCACTGACCCCTCCATACTGTTCCTGCTGATGGTGTCTGCCAGCATGGATAGATAAGGGTGGGGATTATGGCAGAAGCATGGGGCCGGCCCACAAAGACCCGATAGGGTTTTGGTCTCAGTTGTGGAAGGGAGCAGAGATTGGCTATTTGCTGTTGGGAAAACAGCTGGCAGCAGTGTATGCCTCCTTACTGGATACTGAAGGAATCATGGGACTACAAGCAGTACAGGTCATTACTGCACTCCTGACTGAGGGGTCGGTGCGAGCCTGGGCCACAGCTCCCCAGATGGGGGTTGCCCAGACACCAACCCTGACTAAGTGGGAAGCCTATTTAGAACAATGGGCCAGATTCTCCAAAGCACTCTCTCATAGGAATTACAACAAGTCCTGGGACCATTAACCTTTGTGGTTGAACCCACACCCACTTTGCTGAACGTGGAAGCACCAACAGTAAGCCCCTATGAGGAGGTGACAGGGATGCCACCAACAGAGGCCTGGTATACAGATGGATCTGCAAAGGGCCATCCACCAACATGGGTGGCCATCGCCATTCAGCTCTTACAGGAAGAGTTCTGTTATGAGTCTGGGGCAGGGCAATCCAGCCAATACGCTGAATTATGTATGTTGTGGCTTGTTTTGACTAGGTAATCAGGTCAGATAACCATCTGTACTGACAGTTGGGCTGTCTTTCATGGTCTCATTTTCTGGTTTCCTCAGTGGGCAGCATGGGACTGGGTAATCAGCCATCGCCCACTGTGGGGACAAACAATGTGGAAAGACCTTTGAACCCATGGGTTAAAGGAAGGTGCCCTGATATATCACGTCTCAAGATATTGCCCAGCATTAAGCTCTGGAAATTATGTGGCTGATGCACTTGTTAGGGTTCATATGCTTCAGAAGCTGCCCCCTATCGACATTGGATCATGGTTGCATAAGAAACTAGGGCATGTAGACCCTAGACCCATGTGTAAAGTCACCAAGAGATGGCACATTCCGCTGACATTTGCTGATGCAAAACAAGCAGTGCAAGCATACGCTTAATGTACTTTTACCCACATTTTCATACACATACAAGATGGACTCCCTGCCCAACAGAACCCTTACAGGTGTGACAAGTAGATTACATAGGGCCATTGCCCAGTAATTAATGATGTAAATATGTATTCACAGCAATGGACATGGCCACAGGATTGAGTTTTGCCAATCCTGTGCCCAGGGTACCCAACAAACTACTAAATGGGCCTTGGAGCACTTATGTGTCAGGTATGGGCATCTTCTAACAGTCAACAGTGACTGAGGGTGCCACTTTACAGTACAGGAGGTATAAGAGTGGGCTTGACAACAGGACACTGTATGGCAATTACATGTGCCATGTCAACTCTAGGTGGCTGGAATGATAGAAAAGTATAACGTGCTGTTAAACGACAAATTAAAAGATTTAGGATGGATGCAGTAGGTGAAGCACTTACCTGTAGCAGTGCACTTGTTAAGTGAGGGACCAAGGAAAGCTGGGGAAAGTCCCATAGAGAGGTTGGTGGCTCATCCATACATCTTAAAATATTTTAAACAAGGTCCCAGGGAGTTGCAGCCACAGTTGCTAGGACAATCATTGCTCCTTCCTGTCCCCCATACACTGTCTCCTGCCTGCACAGAGGAGTGAACATGGCCATGGACCTTGGTGCTCAAAGGACATCCATGGGTTGCCTTGTATGAGGTATGGGAGGAGGAGCTGACCCATGGGCTACACATTACACCATGGATAGGAAAGTGGCCTTTTAAATCAACTGCTTCCTTGCTGGAGAGAGCAACAGCTGTATTGGCAGGGACTTTGGTCATGTGGGTGTGGCCAATACCACAATTTGTGTTGAAGGCTGAACCTCATACTCTGCAAATATCTTTGGGCACTACGGACTGGTATTACAGACCAGGAAAACTCCCCTGGCAGCCACTATTTTGTCATGAGATGACAAGGTCACTTGTATCCTCCTGGATAACTGGGACTTGCCATTGATGGTGTCTTTGTCTGTTCTCTCTTTCTGCCCAGGTTGACAGAGAGCAATAGTATGGTGTTGGCATGGGCCCATACTTTTGCCTGGGTACACAATGTCTCCCACTGCTGGGTGTGTATGGAACTGCCCATGGAAATCACTGCCAGACTGCCATGGAAAATCACTCTGCCAACCTGTCTGCGTGGGAATGCCTTCAAGATGGAATTGGAGTGATGTCAAAGGTGAAGCAAAATGGCACAAAACTTAGCAGTTGATCTGAAAATCAGCACACACTCTGCCTGGAGAGGGTACCATGTATAATGGGTGGGGATGGATGTCTAGTATACATCTTGCAAACGATAGCTCCACTGTGTATTGAACAGCAGGTTTCCATATCCAATCACACAGTTGGCTGGTTACCTAGAGACCTGTGTGCCAATGTCAGTGTTAATAACACCCCTAAGCACTGGTGGGATGTTTGCCCCCATGTGGGCACTGTGCTTACCAAACCCCTGCTGGGAGAGAACATTTGGATATGTGGGGAATATGGCTGTCCTATCTCCCTGCAAATTGGACAGGCCATTGTACTTGGGGCCACCCATACATGTCAGGGCAGATACTACAAACCTTGCCAAGGCCCATGCATTATTGGGATGCTGTATATGCCTGTTGGCATTATCTCAAACAGATGGCATGGTGGTTTTACCCCTGGCTATTTTCCTTCCAGGAGCTGGCACTATAGATGTAGAATTACAAGTATAAGCCCTGGCACAGGATGTTGCTCATGCCTTGAATATAACAAGGTCCTTGCTAGCCTTATTGCTAAAGAAAGTCACCCAAAGCAAAAGATGATTTTACAAAACAGAATGGCTCTGTATATACTCACAGGTACACATGGGGGCACCTGTGCTTTACTGCATATTGACTTCTGTGCTTATATCCCAGACGACCAGCAGAAAATACAAGCCATGTTCCAGGAAATAAATGATGAAGTGTCTCAGATACAAGCCTTATCCCAAAGATCCCCTGTCTACTTGGTGGTCACAGCTTGGTCCCACTTGGCAGTGGTTCCTAACTATAGTGGCCACTGGGGCATATGGCCTCCTTGTCTTTTGCTGTGCTTTATATTGTTTCTGTGGGCTCTGGGCACAGAGCTCTGCTTTATGTGCAAGGAAAAAGCAGACAGCTTCTGTCCTATTAGAAAGAGGTAGAATGTAGGGAAGCCCCCACCCCAACTTTCTAAGTGTTCTATAAGGACAGCTGTCTGCTGCTTCACCCTGGATATGTCTGGCCTTGGATGGAGCCAGATGTGTCTGGCCTTGTTCATGAAACCTTGAAAACACAGCATGTTATATAAGGAGCTAGATAAGGGCCATGTAGGCGGGATACCTGGCCATGAAGGCCACATGCATGCACGTCTTCAATACTTATGTAACCATGAATCAACACTATAGCTGTATAAAAAGTACAGGTTTATGCAGAATAAAGTTGCTTCTTTTGAGCATCCTCCATGATGTATCCCACCTCCTTCTTTGCTCTTTGCATTGCCCCAAGACC
>JAVSCE010022080.1:0-59484 GCA_032199065.1 Smutsia gigantea | reverse complement strand
AAAGCAAACCCAATTTTGTCTGCACGTGTCTCTGTGTGTTTGGAAGTGCTGACTGTGTGTATGTGGTTATGCATGGTCACGCTTGGGTGTTGTAAGTCTGGGGAAAGGAAATCCCAGGGCAAAATACCTCTAAAAACTGAAATCAGTCAAAGGGAGAAATAAAGTTTAAAATCCGTTTATTGCTTACAAACTGCAGTCCGTGGCCATCTCCTGCTCCGGCAGAAGCAAAACCGCCCCTCCCCTCACCTCTCAGGTACAGATAAGCCCCTCCGTTGCCTAGGTAATTACCCATTGCTATGAAGATGAACTTCTCTCCACCCCTGAGGAATGATGCAAATGCACCAAAGCCATACTTCTCTCCACTCTTGAGCGCCTGTTGACATGCATATGTACTAAAGCCAGGCGAGATATTCTGGAAATATTATAATTTTACCCACAGGTGTCGAGACTACTTTTGGGGGTGGTTGTCTTATAAATCATGACTTTCGATGGGATTGAATTTTACACTCTGTGGAGGCATGAGGTTCCTAGTGAGGCATCTGTCTCTGGGGACATCCAAGTAGAAAAAGACTAAGACTCCCCTGTGGACTGATCTGCTGGCTGCCGTCAGGGTGTGTCTACGTGGCACCTGAAGGGGCTAAAAGACCCTTGAAGGCAAGAACTCAAGGAAATATATGATAAATCTTGGCATTGCCATCACCAGAAGCAGAATAGGCACAAAAAGCTTGAGTGGGTGAGACAATCTCCTCACCTAAGCTGAGTTTCATACATTTCTGGAGAATGATAATGGGATTTGTGTCCCTCGGGGTGGGGAACCATGAAGGCCAGATCAAGGGTGTGGTCAGCCTGTGGTGTGTTTTGGAGGACTGAATAAAATGAGTAGAAATCCCATTATGTGTCTTTTCTTTTGTAGTTCAAAGGGGAAAAAACATGCTTGAGATTTTGAAGAGCTGGAAGCTTGGACTCCTGGGTCTGAGAGAGGAGGAGCAGTGAGGGTTGTACAGGAAAGAAACTCTTGGGCAGGAATTTAAAGACTTTATCTGTGTCAGTTTTGGGGGGCAGGGATGCAGGTGGGCCAGTGTCTGTTTAGACCTTGGGGGCTTGTGATGATAAAGCATCTTAGCTCAGGAACCAGGTTGGTCCATTAATACCCCCGATTTGTTTCTCTGTAGCTGTGTCCCTGGGTGGTCCTTTCTCCTGACTCCAGAGCTGGAAACGTGACTTGCTTGGCCACTGGGATAATAGCGAACATGATGCCAGCAGGCACGAAGGTGCTCCTGCCTTAGGGCTTCCTCTCTCGCTGCCTTTGGGACCCCTGCCATCACTGCCAAGTTAAGCCCCGGCTAACCTGCTGGGTGATTAGAAACATATGGCCCGGTCAGCCTTGACAGCTCAACCAACAGCCAGCCAACCCTCTGAAACAGCTGCCTAGCGGACAGGCAGCTGAGACCAGAAGAAGCTGAGACCAACTGACTGCAGACCCAATTGCTCACCTGCAGAATCATGGGCCAAATAAAAGGTGAGTGTTCTAGGCAACTACATTTTGGAGTGGTTTGTTAAGTAGCAAAACATAACTAATAGAGGCTTGTTCCCTCTCTGATGTGGTCCTTTCTCCCCCTCAATGTGACCCCATGATGAAAATCTTAAGCCCTGCCACTTTTTAACTGTGTGACCTCCAATGTGACATTCCTTCACTGAGCTTCCAATTCTCCTCCTGAAAACGGGTGAGGGGAATAACAGTGCTGACCACAGGACGTTGCTGCGAAGATAAAGTGAAAAACAGTTCCCAAGAGGCCACGGTGCTGTTTATGAAACATGGGCATGTCATGGGGCACGACGACTTCCTGGCTCCAGTGGGGTTTGGTGGGGCCATGTGACTAGCTCCTTGTGATGAGTTGTGTCAAGCCACCTTTGGGTCATAGCATTTAATCACCCATGTGAGACTTCCCTGGCCTCTTTTCTGAGCACAGGAATTGTCAATGTTCAAGTTTCAGTCAATGCCCTATGATGATGACAAGCACAACGCCCTGTGGACGGTGCTAGACATGTAGGGTGAAGGAAGTCTCAACCTCTGTGAATGGGCACCTGGTCAGCAAATACCAGTCCTCTCCCTCGCACTGGAGGGGGGGGGTACACTTCCCTGCTTCGTTGGTGTTGGCTTTGACCTCATGATTTACTTTACTCAACGGAATGTTAGCACACCTGACTTCAGCGGGGCCTTTAGTGCACCTGCATTCTGTGTTTCAATCATCTGCCATGAGAAGAACACTAGCCAGAGAGCCAGTGATCCCCAAAGATTGTGGAACCCCATGGAGAACTTGAATTCTCCCCCAAGACTGGAGCCATACCAGCCAATGCACACCAGAAGCAGAGCCACTCCAGCCCCCAGCCAACCCTTAAAAGAAAGCTGCTTGTCACCTCTGTTTGGGGCTGGTTCGTGACCCAGCACTACGGCAGCATTCGTTGACTAATACGACTTTGTTGTTTTAAACAACTGAAGTTAGGGACTTCGTTACTGTGGCCTGTTCTCATCTGCCCTGGTTGATGACAAGGTTTAGCACCCGCCAACTAATAGCCAGTCGATAAGTGGCAGCTATTATGACAATTGCTATTTACTCAAACATATTGTCTCTAGAACCCACTCAGCCTTAAAGGTGCTGGGCATGGCCCTGAGTGCTTTCTTAGCTTGGTGGATGGGTGGTTGGTTCACACCCATGAGGTTATAATGGTTAATATCCATATTCTGCAGACATGAAAACTGAGACAGGAAGAAGGAATGGTTCATCAGGAGAGGTGATCATAGACTCTGGAGTCTGACCCTCACTTGCAGTTTGACCCAAGGCAAAAGTGACCACAATCTGTACCTGGTCATTCATCTGTAAAATGGGGACAGTAATTCAATTTCACGGTTGTTGGGGTCATGAAATGAGGAACAGCATGGAAAACACTTAGCACATGGGCCCAGCAGGGTCTTTCCTCTCTTCCTTGCAAAGAGGGGGTTCCCAAGGGTTGAGACCCCTGCTTTCTGCATACCACCTACCCGAGATGTATCACATCATCAGGACTCAGGGCTGCTTTGTTAGCCTGTTTAATTTATAGGCACGGGGAGACTTCAAGCCCCATATTCCTCGGTTCTTCACTCAGCCCTGTCAGGGGACTGGGTGGCCGGAAGGCAGTCTGCTCGGCGGAGGAAGTAGAGATAGGAGGCTGAGGGCACCTGGGCCCCAGCCTGGGCAAGGCAGGCACTCTCGGTAGCACAGCCCCGAGTGGCAAATTTGGTGTTGATGATACCTGGCAGGGGGCGGTTTCAGAATGGAGTCATGGCCTTCCTCGTGCCCTAGGGGTCTTTTCCCCTCCCACCTCCTCACCCAGTTCCCTGGAGCCACCATCTCCCCTAGAACTTGGAAGTATGGGTCTCCAGTTCTGGGGCCCCAGCCCCCTCCTCCAGAGATCCAGGTGCACCCCCTCACCAGCCTGCACGTTGCCAGCGAAGTAGATGCAGCGGGTTTCCTGGCCAACACAGCGGGCGGCCTGGGTCCCCTGGCATGTCTCCTGGAAGGGCACGATACAGGCAGGGCACTGCAGGCCATTCTCAGTACGATTGTTCTGGGGAGCTGGTAATGAGGGGGAAGCATAAGGTGCAAAGGATCTTTTAAATCTTTCCCCAACCTCACAACATCAGGTGCTAATGGATACTGCACTCACTTTACATGTGAGGAAACAGGTTCCAAGCAAGCAGGATGCTTGCCCACCATTGCATCAGTGGCGTGCATCAGTGCAGGCCAGTGTACACAAAGTGGGCTCTTGGGGTAGGCTGGAGGGGCCCCCGATGCGGGCTGAGCTGGCACTTACGGGGCACAGAGTCATGGTTACAGCCGTCACTCTGGCAGCAGCGTGTGTTGGACACCATGTGGTCCTTGGGGCCCATAGTGGTGGATACGAAACCCGAGTAGCAGTCACTGAATTTCATGCAGGCCTTGTAGGTGTTTACTGCGTGGTGGCCCTCTGCAAATGAGGGACAGGAGGGAAGGACACAGGAGGAGCTGGCCGACCCCACCCTGGGTCTTTCCCAACCCTACACCACCCCTGCCTCACCACCACAGGGCCATCTAGGGTGGTCTCTCCCAGCCTCCCAAAGCCATGCCCCCTTATCAGCCTGAGGTACAGTCTGGAGTGGATTATTAGGTAGCCTCCCACCCCCACTGCCATAGCCCAGTGACCCTTTGGTGGTCTCTTGAAGTTCCCCATTGTCAACCTCAGGTGCCCAGACTCGGTCCCTTCCACCCCACCCCACTGCCATCCTCTAAGAGTCCTGCTGGGAGCAATCTCTTTCAGGACGCCTATGGCCACCCACAGGCCTGTTCGAAATGGTCTCTTCCATTCTCCCCTCTCCCCACCTTCTGGTGGGCTCTTCCAACCCAATCCTACGGTTCCCTGCCAAGGGCCATTTTTACCCAGCTTCCTCTCCTCCACTCCCAGGGTCGGGATCTCCCCACTAAATGCCTGGGGTGGTCTCTTCAAGCCTTTCAAATCCTTCCCCCAAGCCGCCAATGCTTGCTAGGTGGGCCAGGGAACGTGCAATCCTCTCTGCGGCCTTCCTTACACACCCTGTCCTGTCAGGATGGTTTCTTCCACACTGAAGGTTACCTTTCCTCTCCTGCTACACCTTCACTCCTGCACCATGCCCATCATCTCTTCTGGTGACTAAGGGTCTCTTTGAGCTTGGAACGAGCGCACCCCTCCCCAGGGCTGAGGCCACGCCCTCATACTTGTGCTCGACTCCCCCACAACGACCACGCATGCATCCTTGCCGGCCTCGCAGGTCTTCATTTTCCCGCTGCACGTGGGCCCGGAGCCCCTGCACACCTCACAGCTTAGTGGGCATCCTGCAGCGGAGAGTGCAGTGGTCAGGAGTGCTGTGGTCTGCGGACCACGACTTCGACTTCAGAGTACAGAAGGGAAGGGGGGAAAAAGGGGGCTGGACTTTTGGGTCCTGAGGGAGGAGGGACAGATGTCTGCCTACTTGCTCGTGGGTGGGGCATTGACACCTCTCTAGGGAACTGTCAGAGCCCTGACAGGGACGCAGTGGTGGAGCCAGCACAGCTGCTTCCAGGGGCGGGAAGTGACTCCACTAGGCAGCCTGTTTACGTAATTACAAGGCTGGAGACTTTGGACGCTAGGGTCCTCTGAGAAAAGCCTGGGAACAGGAAGGGAAAGTTTCCACAAAAATGACTTTTGTGAAGCTTCAGGCCCAGCAGGTTTTGGGATGTGAGACCCTCCTCCTCCTTGTAGTACAGCATGAAGGTCTTGTAAACAGCAGACACTCAGACAAGGGCATCTGAGACTGGGGTTTCATCCCAGGTCAAGAAGGGAGAGCCAGGATCAGGAGGGCTGAGGGCATGGACTCCTTGGTCCTGAGAGAGGAGGCAGCTGGGGGCTCAGACACCTGGGTCCTGGGGAAGGTGGTGCTTGCCTGAACTCCTGCCTCGAAGGCAGGAGGGGGCTGGGGACCTGTACTCTGGAGAGTCCAGGGTGAAAGCAAATCTCTTCCCCTCTCCCAGACTTTTTTTTTTTTTTTTAGATCTCCTTTTCCAGTTATGCTTTGGTCTGATTTTCTGGAATTGAGATGTCTTATTTTGAGGCACTGCCCAAGGGACAGAGGATTCAGAGCCCAGCAAGTGCTCTTTTTTTCTCAGGGTTCCAATCACAGGAGGTTTTGAGCTCTTTCTCCCGTGGGCCCCAGGCTTTCTCTTCCTTTAGCCTCTGCCTTTGCCATAACCTGAATTTCCAGGACACCTTCTTTCTTCCCCTTGAGGACCTTGCTGAATGCTCTTTCAGAGTCCTTTTTCCTCAGGGTGCCAGGAGTCCAGGCTCTTAGTCACTTACCCAGATCCAGGAGGATGCAGAGCAGTGTGAGGGCCAGCAGGAAGGACCCGGGGCTCGTGCAGGGCCTCATCGTGTGTGAACTTGCACTCGCAGGTCCCCAGCACTTATAGGAAGCTGAGGAGGGGCGGGTCTGGATCCACCTTCACCCTAGGGTGAGTAATAGCTGAGGTAAGATGTCAGGGCAGTCCTCTGCGGCTCTGGGTTGTGGAGGCGGAACCAGAATGCAAAAAGGTACATGGTCATCCGTGCCCAGCCCCCTGCTCTGCAGGGACCCCAGGAGCCTGGGCTTCCAGCCCCATCTTCCATCAGGATTCAGAAGGTCACTTTCCTGTTTTCTTACATTCCATCCTCCCCCCACCCTTTTTTTTTCTGGCCTGAAGCCAAGGTCAGAGTCGGGTCATTAGATTCCCTGTAGGTGTAGAGCAGCTGCAGTAACTGAGAGCCTCTTTCCAGAGTCTCTCTTCCCAAGGAGGCGCTCAGCGTGGGTGGGGCCCTACCGCGGCGCGCCCAGCATGTTCAGGCTCGTTCTGCGGGGACCCAGGCGCCGTCTCCCTTGTCTTCTTCACGTGTTTGGCTCATACACCCTGTTGTGTTCAGCTGTCTCCAGCTCCAACACCGCCTGGGGCTGCACCCCAGGATCTCGCGGGGACCGAAGAGAGGGGTGCCTATGAGTAGGCAGGGGCAGGCGTGGTAGGAGACAGATGCCCACAGGTCACAGATTGGGAAACTGAGGCATGGATGGAAGCACTTAGACTGGGCTTGTATACCTGGTTTGGGCGCATGCTTTGTATTTTATTTAGGTCACTGACCCAAGCTCTCTTGACCTCAGGCCAACCCTGAGAGCGATTAGAAAGTTTTTTTCGTGTATGTGTGGTTGGGGCGTGGGATAGAGGGGAAGAGTGCAGCCCCAGGAACCGGCGGTGGGGATCCTATTGCGGTAGGCTCCGGGCTCCTGCGAAAACTCACTGAGGTTCGGATCCTCCTGCTTTCTGTGCTACGGTTTGGGCGGTGACTGCGTCGCCCAATGAGAATGGCTAATTTCTTCTAGGGCCCAATCCCGGAGGGTGCTCCTGTTGCTAGGTGCCCAGAAAGGCGGGGCTAGAGGAAAAGCTTGTTGCTAGGGAACTCAGCACCTCTCGGCCGAGAGGCACGATTGCGCTTGCGCAATGTCGACGCGCGCGCCGGCGCGCCGCTGTTTGAAAGGCCCACGGCCTCGCGCGCTTGCGCACTGAAGCGTGCGCGGGGAGCTAGGGAGCACCCCACTCCTCACCCCACATACTCGAACCTTCATGCTTTGGGCCAGGCGAAGCCCACGACGTTGACATGCCGGAGATCCGCTTCCGCCATGTGGTGTCCTGCAATAGCCAGGACTCGGTGAGGGACTGGCGTGGGGGAGGTTGGAAGACGTAAGGGAATTCAAGAGGGGCCTCTACACGAACTTTGGGAGTGAAAACCGGAACTTCATGGAGTTCTGTAGAGGGTCATGGGGAATTTCCAGGAGGGCGTAAGGGAATTCTGGGAGAGATGTGGAATACAGGCGTCTGTGGAGGTTTCAGAGAGAAAGGGAGGAATAAGGGAGCTTCCATAGGTGAACTTCCAGGGGAAAATGTAGGGGACTCAAGGCAGCGTGTGGTGGGTTAACGGGGACTTTAAAATCTGGGGGATGGAGGAGGGCCCAGGAGAATTCAGGAATAATCTGAGAGCTGGGGACCTAGCTTTCACCTCCCTACCCTAACTTTCCCTTTCCCACTGTTATTTCCAGACACACTGTGCAGAAAACCTTCTCAAGGCGGACACTTACAGAAAATGGCGGGCAGCCAAGGCAGGCGAGAAGACCATCTCGGTCGTGCTCCAGGTGATCCTGCCCTCCCCCTAGCTCCTTAATAGGAATCTGCAGACTCAGGGTCCAGACACTGCTCCTGACCCAACTGGAGTGGTTTAGGGCACTTTCTGTACTGGAATTTAGCTTCCTTATGTGGAAAATGGGCAGTGTGATTGCTGTGGCCCTTCGCAGAGGAGAAAGGTAATCCAAGTAGGCCAGGGATGACCAGAGGAGTCAATGTGCAGCTTGGACAGGTTGCTTCTACCTTCTGGGCCTGAGTTTTCTTGGCTGGAACCAACTGAATCATTGCCATGTATCCTGCCTCCTAAAATCAGTGTGCTCACGGCTGGAAGGTGTCTCTGAAGATCATCTAAGTCAATCAACCTTGTTTTAAAGGTGGGGAAACTGAAGTATAGGGAAAAGAAGTGATGTGGCAGGTCTAAGCTACCATTTCTGCAATGCCTGCAGTTTCTGAGTGTCGTCATACTGCTCTCACCCAGTCTGCACCACAGCTTGTGTAGTTGGAAGGAGGCAAAGAGGAAAGGGTGGTCTGACCCCAGATAGTTACAGAATTCCAAACAGGCTGTTTCTATCAGGGCTAAGAAACTGATGGGAGAAGATAGCTATATGTGTTTTTAGGCATCTGCTCTTTGCCAGGTATGATCTTACCTGCACAATCTCACTGGACTGGCTTGTTTTACCTGCACAATCTGACAGTCTTCGCAAGAGCGGTGTGATGATGGGGCCATTTTCACCGTTAATAAATGGCAGTGCTAAGACTCGCCCATTGTTGGTGCTCTTAGCCACTCTGCATACGGTTTTGTGTTCACACACTGGCTTGTTTGATTTTGGCCATATTCCTTACTTCTGAATATACGGGTCTTTGGAGAGGGATGTTGGGGGGCAAGGCTTACATAATCGTGTTGAACATATTCTTGGTCTCTCGCCCACTGGTTCTGGAAAAGTTTGGGGTCATAGAGTCTTTTGAGAATTAGAGAGAAGCTGAGGTTCTCTTCCCAGGAAAAATATACAGACCTATGAGTGTCTGAATGATTTTGGAAGTTTAAACATCTCCTAAGTCCCTGATATAGTAATAATAATGAGAGCTAACATTTATTTAACGTTACAGCTGCCAGTCATTGTTCTAAACACCTCACATGGATTAACTCATTGAATCCTCATAAAAACCCTATGACCCAGAGTCTGTTATTATCCCCATTTCACAGATGAGAAGCTGAGGCCCAGAGAGATTATACAACTTGCCCAGAGCCGATGTTTTAACCTAAGGGGGAGATAGATTGCTGATGATTTAGTCTTGGGGCCTGGATTCAAGTCCCTATCTCTCCCTTCTATTCACTCTGTGACCTCAGGCAAATTTTTCATTTCTTTGAACCTGTTTTCTTCATCTATTCATTGGGAATAATGAGCTCTAAGCCCAGGGTTATTGTGTAAAATTGGTGACATAATGTCTGCAGAAGTGCTCTGTCAACATGTAGGTGTTTGTGCAAAGGGAGGGATTCATGTTTTTATTATGTTTTTGTTATTCATGTTTTTATTATGGGTGACGATTCTGCTGGGCTCTCGTATGATCAGGTGACCCCAGGAGAATCCCATTCCATTCTCTACCCCAGTTGCAGTGGGAGCAGAGGGACCAGAGGCAGAAGAGACAGGACATGGGGCTGAGAGAGCCAGAGGAGACAGAACGGCCTAGTGTCTCTGGGAGATACTGCAGGGAGATTTGCAGCTGTTACTGAAATGGGACACCCAGGGAAGGGACAGCTTGAGAAGATGGAGGATACCTTCTGTTGGGATGGCCAGGTTTGATGTGACATCAGAGGTTTGAGAATCATCCGAGGGGTGGCATCCAAGAGGCGGGGATTGGAGTTGGGGACAGAGGTGTGGAAGTTGTCAGCACAGAGACAGGACTGTAGGCCTAGGAGTGGGTGGAGTCCTAGGTTCATTCACTCATTTTAATAATTATTTATGAAGCATCCTTTCTAGGCAGGCACTGTTCTGGGTCCTGGAGCTAAATGGCAGTGGACACCACAAGACAAAAATGCTAGTCCCGTGGAGCATGAAAGTGTTAGTAGGGAAAGACTGGGAAATCTAAGTAAAGCGTACATCAGATGATGAGTACTGTGGAGGAAAATTAAACAGTTAAGAGCAGTAGGGGATGCCTCAGCTGGGGGAGGAGGTAGTGGCATAAGGTTTTTATTTAAATGGATCTGGGGAGACCTCCCTTGAGACTGTGACATTTGAGCAGTCAGCTAATAAGCAAATGACAGAAAAAAAACCATCTAGGGGGAAACCCAGACTCCAAGGCAGGCTGGTGCCTGGAGTGCTGGAGGAGCAGCAAGGAGGCCATTGGGGGTGGAGGGGAGTTGGTCAGGGACAGAGGGGTAGGAGGTGAGTTAATGGGGTTGGGGTGGAGGGCCCCCAACACAGGAAGGCCTAAAGGCCATTATAAGGACTTAAGCTTTGACTCTGGATGAGACGGAAACCACAGAAGTGCTCTGAGCAGACGAGGAACAGAATCTGACTTAGGTTCTCACAGAATGCTTCTGTTTCCACACTGAGAATAAACTGCAGGGGGCAAGTGTAGGACCAAGCAGCATGGTGGTGGTGGTTAATTTACTCCACGTTAGAGACCCTTCGGAAAATCAGATGCACCTGTTGGTTGCCCATTTGCAGGGTGATCCCCAAATTCACCCAATTCTAATTTTGATTCTTTTCAAGCAAGTAATAAGGCAGAAAATCTGGACATCAAGACATGTAGACTAATCTGCAGGTGTTTCTACTACCCTGTAGTTTTTCCTCCAAACACTATTATGCAACACCTGGATAGTACCACAAGGATAATACCGCTCCTGTGACAACCCCACACACCTGGTTTCCTTGTAGCCAGAGGAGGCTGTGGCGCAAGCCCAACACCTGCTCCCAGGAGGGGAGTTCCAGCCTCTTTGCTAACCACTCCTGGGCTGGAGGGGAGGGGTGGGACCTGGTGCCCCGCTGGAGGTGTGTTCTTTAGAAGAAAACGTTCAACAGCAAGGTGGCACGGTTTCCTCTTTGTTTTTCAGTGGTTTCTAATCACCGAGTTTGCCATCATGGTGTTTCAAATCTGTTTTTACCTTCTTTTGATGTGTAACATGGGCACAGCGATGTGCATAGTTGATTGAACTCTCAGGCGCCACACCAGATCAAGTAACAGAACGTGCCCAGCCCCTCCCTGTGCTCCGTTCTGTCACTACCCGCCACAAGGGCAACGACGATACTGACTTTTAACATCCCAGATTGGTTGTGCCTGGTTTCAAATTTTATATAGATGGAATTGTGCAGTATATACTTTTGTGTCTGGCTGCTCTGTGTTATTTTTATTTGCAGCGTTGGGTGTAGGTATAGATATTTCATTTTCATTTCTGTATAGTATTCCATTGTGGGAGATACCATTATGCTTTTATTAACTTTCCTTTTTGAATGGGTATTACACGCATATGATACAAAATTCAAAAGAGTATACACTGGAAAGAGTCTGCTCCCCTGTGCTCCCATGCCCTCACGCTCCCTCCCAGGACTCCTGCCACCCAGTTCTTCTCCTGAAGCAGCTACTGTTACTAGTTTTTCATGTGGTCCTCCTGGGTCCCTCTGTACACACTGAAAAGTATCTATCCACCCCCTCCACCCCTTTTAAAAAGTACAGAATGTGCATACTCTTCCCTCTCTTGCTTTTTTCCAAATGGTATTTCTTGGAGACCCACTGTCATTGTATAAATTCTACCCTGTTCTCTTAAAGGGTGCATCACATTGCCTTTCATGGATGTGGAGCAATTTTTTACCAAGATGTCTTTCAGGAACTTTGCAAGCCTTCCGGGTCCCATTTGTTTCACTGTCATGAATCGTGTCTTCCTGAGAAATCGTGTCAACTCGGCCACAGATGACAGTCATCTTGTGCTTAAGCCCTCTCCTAACAGCTGACACGTACTGAACACTCTCCCTTTTTTTTGAGATAAAATTTATGTAACACAATTCACCATTTTAACCATTTAAAGTATGCAAATCAGTGGTTCTAATATATTGACAGTGTTCTGCAGTCATCACCACTAATTCAGAATCTTTTTATCACCCCCTGCAAAAACCCCACAGCCATTAAACAGTCACTCCCATGCCCTCTTTCCCATGTTGCTCCTGGCAACCACTGATCGGCTTTTCGTCCCAATAGATTTGTCTATTCTGGGCATTTCATATAAATAGGATCATACAATATGTGGCCTTTTGTGTTTGGCTTCTTGCATTTTTCATGTTTTGAGGTTCCTCCATGTGGTACGTGCATCAGTATTTCATTCCTTTTTACAGCCAAATACTGTCCTGCTGTCCGGATGTACCATCCAGCGTGTATCCATTCACATGGTGCTGGACATTTGGGTTGTTTCCATGTATAAATGCTTTTATCACAGCCTATTTATCAGAAAGAAGAAATACAGGGAATATTAGTGTCTGTTTAAAGTAGAGGTAGTTACATATGCAAAAAGAATCATTTAAAATACAAATATGGACATCCCACTAGATGTAGGGCCTTGTGCTTTATAATATGGGAGAGGTGAAGATGTTGAGTTTTTACCTCAAGGACTGAAATAGGGGAGTTGAGAAGGGGTGTTGGTTTATAGTTAGGCAGTTGGGTCTGAAGTTCTCTGCCAGTGCTTAGCTGTGTGTGATGGTCTGAGCCTCAGTTTCCCCATCTGTAAAACTTGGATAGTAACAGACCCTTCCTCCGAAGGTGATTGTGAGGATTCAGTGATGCCTGGCCCAGGAAGAGCTTGGCCAACTGTGGTAGATAGAATAATGGCCCCTGCCCATCTGTCTGTCCATGACCTAATCCCCAGAACCTGTGAACATGTCACTTTACCTGGCAAAGGGGACATTTCAGATGTGATGAAGTTAACAATTGTAAGGTGGTGAGATTAGCCTAGATTAGCTGGTGTGGGGGCAGAGTAACCACAAGGCTCCTGACCAGGGAAAAAGGAGGCCGGAGAACCAGAGTCATTGCAGCAGATGTGACCATGGAAACAGAGGCTGCCGTGATGCCTGGGCTGGCTTTCAAGGTGGAAGAAGGGGCTTCTAGAGATGCAACCCAGGCGGCTTCTAGAAGCTGGAAACGAGACAAGGAGACAGTCTCCCCCAGAGCCTCCGGAAGGAACGCAGCCCTCCTGACACTGACTTTAGACCAAATTTTAGACTTCTGATCTCCAGGTCTGTAAGACATGTTGTTTTGGCCCAGTACGTTTGTGGTCATTGTTACAGCAGCAGTGGGAAGCTAATACACCAAGCACCTGGCACACAGTGAGCATCTGAGACTGTTAGCCGTGACGATCCCTTGTGACAGAAGGGGACACAGAGGAAAGTGACTCACCGAAGCCACTTGCTCAGGAAAGGCGGAGCTGAGTTACAACTCAGGGGGCATCTGTTCCTTTGGCAGGTGATTACTGGGGGCTTCCTGCCCGTCTGTCTGTTCGTCCATCAGGAATGTCCTGAAGGACTTCCATGATAATAGTATCAGCTGACATTCTGGAGTGTTGGCTGTGTGGTGGGCACTCTTCAAGGGCTTTGTGTGTGTTCCTTGTTTGAATCTTAACAATACCTCTGTGAGGTGGGAGTTGTTACCATCCCCGTTTTACAGGTGAGGAAACTGAGGCACAGGGGGTGAACTGAACCCATGTGCTCCATATCACACAGCACTAAGTAAGCAGACCTGGTAAGGAGCAGACACTTCTGGGGGTTCAGGACGTTATAAGGAATGACTTAGATACTGTTTTAAGCCCATTCTCACAGAGCTTAAAAGTCTGGTGGGGGAGACAAATGCTAGACAAATACAAATAAAAAATGGAACGATGTGATATATATCAACTGGTGAGACTGAAGACAAATAAAGCAGAGTTAGGTGATAGGGAGGCTACTTTGGTTGGTCTGAAGAGGTGATAACAGACCCGAATGATGGAAGGAGCCAGCCATGGAAAGGCTGGGGGGAAGAGTGGTCTCAGCAGGGGGAATGGCAGGTGCAAAGGCCCTGTGGTGGGGGAAGAGCTGCCTTGTTCTTAGGACAGAGGGAAGGCCACTTTGGCTGGAGGAAAGCCATCAAGTATGGCAGGAGGCTGAGAAGTCAGTCTAGGACTTCTTGTAGCCTGGACAGCACCACACACTGTCCCTAGTGCTGAGCTAGAAGCAGCAGTGGAGGCGAGAGTCGCCAGGAGGCCAGCCCAGCTCAGCCTTGGGAAGGCCCTTCCCTTAGCACCACCTCCTTCTCCAGCACACCTGCAGTGGGTGGAGGAGCACGCGTGGCTTCTAGCCAGCCTGCCTGGGCTCCAGGCCCAGCTCTGCCACTCACCAGCTGTGTGACCTTGGGGAAGTTACGTAACCGCTTCCTGCCTCCATTTGCTCATGTGTTAAACAGAAATAATAATAGCCTTTGCCTGGCAGAGCTGTTGTGAGGAGAGAAGACACAGGTGTCACGCACCCGGCACGACTCAGGTGTTTGCTGCAGCTGTGGTGTTATTCTGTCATCTCAACTCCCTGCAGAAGAAGGGTTATTATGACAACCCTCCTCTTTCACACCAGAGGAAACTGCTGCTCAGGGAGCTTATACGTCAGGGGTGCACAGCTTGGATATGGCAGGGCTGGATTTGAACCTGGGCTTGCTCACCCCAGATCCATCCTTCTTCCTCCCACGTGGGGATGGTCCTCTTTGTAGCCATGTGCAGGTGCTGTTGGGGCGACTTCCTGATGGGGAGGTCACAGGGCCAGCAGATCGGAGCATCAGATGATCCCAGGGGCAGTGTGTGGTGGGGACTAGGTATTTTTGAGGGCAGTAGTAACTTGTCATTCTAGGGTCCAGATGAAAGAGCCCCACACTGAGAAGCAGGGCTCCTGCCCAGCCTTTCCTGACTGCCTCCCACCCCTATCGGGCTTTCTTCCTGTGCCTTTAACTGTCAGCAGATGGCAGGACTTTGAAGGAAGCCTTCCTGCAGATGGCTCTTTTCTTCTTTTGACAAATAATTATCAAGCACCTCCTAACTGACAGTGGTAGAGTGCCTGCTACAAGCCATGGCCTATGGCCCTAGTATTTATGTGCCCAAACCTAGATATGATCATCCCCGTTTACAGGTGAGGAAACTGAGGCTCCAAGTGGTTAGCTGACAAGGCCATATAGCTCGAGTGTGGCTGAGCTGGGATTCAAACCTAGGAGTCAGTGGGACAAAAACCTAGACCAGGCCTCCATCCTCAGGGAGCTTCCATGGAGGCTGGTATAACAGGGGCTGTGGGTGACCGGTGTGCCACTTGTCTGCATGGGTATTTCAGTTTTAAGGTCTATCTCTGGGCCTTGGCCTGTGCCGTATGCAGGAGACTCAGTAGCACCACTCCCCCCTGGCGCCCACTGTCACGGAGCTGACACTGCGAAGAGACATGGCAGCCCAGGAGGGGCTCCTCTGGCTGCCAAGGTCCCACAGTGAGCCTAGGGGCAGAGCAGGCACTGACAGTGGACGTTCCCTCTCCTACAGCTGGAGAAGGAGGAGCAGATACACAGTGTGCACATCGGGAATGATGGCTCGGCGTTCGTGGAGGTCCTGGTGGGCAGCTCAGCCGGAGGGACTGGAGAGCAAGACTACGAGGTAAGCTGGGCCTTTAGATGGGCCCCCTGTTGATCCCCACCCCAGATGTCCCCAACACCGCTTCCCCCGGGGCCTCCTGGGTGCCCGGATGGGGTGGCGATGAGTCACACTGGCCTCTGGCCGCTGGAGGAGCCCAGTGTACAGAGGAGGCAAAGAGCAGACACGGATGATAAACTGCGTGGGCCAGGGAAGAGACCAAGTTTACATCATGGCTGCATAAAGAACCAGAGGTACTTTTGCTTGGGGGCAAAACTGTTTTTCTCTGGTCCCAGAGGTTCTCACAGATGCCCTGGCAAATTGAGATTCCGCAGTGTTTGGGACGCTTGTGTTAGTCACTTTATTTGTGACAGATATTTACAAGAAGGAATGCCTTTGCTCTATTATGAATATTTAAAAGGCATCATTCTTTTTATACTGTTTGAATTAGAGCTGGATGGGTGTGATCATAGTCAGCTGGTTAATCAACGAACTGTTTCTGGGTAAAAATAAACCTACTGTGAAAAAGAGAGTTTACCAGTTTTCTACAAGGTAGGCTTTTTTTTCCATGCAGTGAGAGATTGTTTTAAATTGAGGTATATTTTGCATACAGTAAATGCACAGATTTCAGTGTACAGGTTCAAAGAGTTTTGACAAATGTACACGCTTGTGGAACCATCCCCCAAATCAAGACGTAGAACCTTACCAGCATCGCTGAGGAGTCCCCCATTCATTTATCTTATTTTATGAAGTGTCTGTTTGAGTCTTTTGCTTATTTTTTATTGAGTTGTCTTTTAGTCATGGGTGTCAACCATGTGTGGTTTGCTTGTTTTCAGAAAAGTATTGCGCCTTCTGCCATCAAACACGATGTTAGCTGGAGATTTCTTTATAGATGTCGTTTGTCAGTTGGAGGGCATCTTTTCTAAAGCTGCTTGTTAAGAGCCTTTTTTCTCATGCGTGTGTGTTGCATTTCATCCAGCACTTTTTCTGCTCTACAAGGTACATTTTTAACAAGTGAGGTTTTCCCGTAACAAACATTGTTACTCTCAAGGTCCTATAAGTTGTGAAAAGGTAAACTGAGGCACATTCTATTTTGAAGAGTTTACTTGAGCACACCCTTTGAATCAGGCAGCGCACACTGAAAATGATTAGGGGTGCTTGGTGGGCAGGCCCAGGCAGAGCTTTTCATAGACAAGACACAGAAGCAAAGCAGTGTCTGAAATGGCTTTACGTTAAAAGGTTGCCTTATTTGGGCAAATCTAGTTATTTGGCTTTTATGATAGTTGTTCTTAAATTTCATTTTTCTCAGATTCAAGAATTTAGTTGGCTGTTTTATGATTAGTTCTTGCATTTCATTTTCTAAAATTCGAGTGCATTGACTCTGGCTTAGATTTTGGTTCTACGGAGGCTACCTAGGCACTAGAGTCACTCAGTCTAATGACCTCCTGGTTTAACTATTTTAACAAAGTCAGCAGTCTTTGGGACTATTAAAAATTTTCTCTGTCAGCAAACATCTAGATCAAAATTCTACTTTTAATGATGAAAACAGGATAAATTTAGCTAAACTTCCATCATCTCTGGTAGGTGAGTGCTTATGTTTCACTCTTATCTGTCTAGCAAGACGGACCAGCTAGCACAGGGCTTTATCTTTTTCAAGTCTGAAAATGCCTTATGCCAGTAGTCTCCAATTCTTTCAAGGCTTTTAATTAAATTTCTGCTGGAGTCTTGTGTTTCTGTTTTAATTTCTAGCCAAGACTGATTAAAGACTCTGGGACTTACAATGTTTGGTTTCCCCACCCAGAGACTAGGTAGGGCTGGAAGAGCCCAGAAAGAAAAGGAAGAAGGGCAGAGCAGGCTGGTCAAGGTTGATATCATCTATGCAAATCAAGTGTAAGGCACACATTATGCTAACTGATACCATTTTCTACAAAGTCAACGTGTTCTTTTTTATTCCCCCCCCCACGCCCAAATTCTACAGAGGAGATACATAGGCTTTTGAGGTTAACAAACTCTAGAGAATAAAGGTTTAATTCTGGAGCCTCCAAGACAGTGTTGGATAATAAGACACTCCGATAACTAGAGTTATTTTTTCCTTAGTGAATAGGAGGAGAGTATATTCAGAGGAAATCTGCCTCTTAGTGTGGATAGCAGCTGCCAGCCACAGTTTGTGCTGGCCCTTCATTTTAGTCACTAGATGATAAATTCAGCTCCCCTGTCAGCTCAAATCAGACCTTTCATGAGCAAGTCAAGGACAGGAAGATGGCTTCCCTTCTGTATAATTTTCTTGGTCTTTGTTTCCTTTTCATAACCAGAGCTGAGCACAAAGAGACATATAGTAAAATTCTCTGTATTTCTCCACAAAAGGCTTTTGTTTTCTAATTTTGCAAATCTCACAGCATGTCATTTAGAAAAGAGACTAAGTAAGTAACAGAACATACCCAATTAAAATTGGCTTAATGCATTAGAACATTTATTATGGGCTTCCCTTAGGAGAGAGGTCTAGGCAGACCCAGAGCTGATTCAGTAGCTTGACAAAGTCAGCGTGCTTGGTTGGCACCTTTGGTTCCTTTGGACTTGCCCTTGAGGTTACAAGAAGATTGCTGCTGCTCCATCCATCACCCCGTAGCATCCAAAGCAGGGACTGGAGGAAGCGAAGTGGCAGAAACTCAGTGGCTCTCTTCTGCCCTCTGTTTCTCTTAAATGAAGAAGGAAAATCTTTCCCAGAAGCCTTCCTATTAACATTACATTGGCTGGAACTAGGTCATGTGCCCTTGAACAAGCCATTGGCAGAAGGATTGGATTGATTAAACCAATCATGGTTCATCTCTTAGTGCTGGCTGCGCCTCTGTTCAATTCTTTTACAAAACTGCCTGATTATGATTAACACACATAATGTAGGAGTGTCATGGGGAAGGCAGTATAGCACAGAGAAGATAAGTAGTGACTCTATAGCATTTTACTATGTTGTTGGACAGTGACTGCAATGGGGGGGCATTTGATAGTATGGGTGAATGTTGCTCTTGTGAAACCTTCATAAGATTGTATATCAATGATACCTTAATAAATAAAACAAAATTCTATCAATTTCTCCAAAAAAAACCCCAAGCTGCCTGGTCAGTTTTGATTGCTGTTTGGTATGTTATCATACTGTCAGAATATCCTCTTATTTCTTTAAACTATTAAACATATGTTTATACTACTGTGTGTTTGATCATTTCAGTATACACAGCCTTTGTGTGTCTGAGTCTGCAGTTTGTGGTTTCTGCTGACCTGAAGTCATAGCATCTTGTTTCTGTGGGCCTCATGGGGATGTGTGTGTGTGTTTTTAATTGTTAATTTCTGTTCTTTGGGAATGTATCTGTGGGAAATCTTTGAAGTCTTGGTTTGAAGTACTTTCCTCCAAAAAGGATTTGGCCTGATGTCAGGTGATACTGTCTGTGTACATGGGACCACTTAAAATGTTCAGTGTGGGTTTATGCAGATAGCTAGTATGAATTTTTGCTTCAAATCCTTGAGAGTACAGACTTATGAGTAGGGGTTCTCCAGAATATTTCATCTTTTCTCTCCTGTCCTCCTGAGCTAACACCTCCCACTCTCTCCACAAGGCACATATCCCCCTGATATTTCCATAGAGGGTGTTGCCCCCCTTTTTTTATTAAAGTGTTATTGACACACAATCTTATGAAGGTTTCACATGAACAACGTGTGGTTTCAACATTCACCCATATTATCAAGTCCTCACCCCTCCCCCATTGCAGTCACTGTCTATCAGCATAGTGAGATGCTATAGAGTCATTACTTGTCTTCTCCATGCTGGACTGCCTTCCCCGTGACCTGCCTATATTGTGATTGCAAATTATGGTGCCCCTTAGTGAGGGTGTTGCCCTTTTAGGGGCCCAGCTCTAGGTGATTTTGTGATGGTCTCTGAGATAGTTCTTCCTCGCATGGAGCCCAGGCTTTGCCCTCTATTCCCCACTGCTGCCACCACCTAGGGCCCCTTAAAATCCAGCTCAGGGTCACCTGCTGTATCAGTAAGGGTCCCACCAGGAGACAGAAACCACACTAGTTATTTTAGATTCGTGGTTACCAAAGGTTCAAGGATAGCTTCTTTACTAACAGTCTAACTTAACTCACTTTGAAATAGTATGCTATTTCAAACACAATCTAAAGTGGGTTTTTTTTCTTCTTTTCTCCCTCCTCCATTCTTTATATATTAGGTATCATTCTGTACTCTTTGTGTGTCCCTTGACTGACTTTGGGGGTAGTTGATTTAATTTTGCAATTGCTTAGTAATTAATTGGTCTACTTCCTTTACTGTGGTTTTATTTTCTGTGGTTACAGCTATTTAACCTTAGGAACACTTCCATCTATAGCAGTCCCTCCAAAATACACTGTAGAAACGGTTTGTGGGACGTACACACTAGTTATTTTAACAGAGAGAGTTTAACATAAAGAATTCGTGACTAGGTATTGAACTGAAGAGGCAAGAAGACCAAGGTCCACCGAAGAAGCAGCTGCAGGGAGCAGCTCCACCCCTAGGGCTGAGGGAACAAAAGGATGAGGATGGAATTACTGAAACACAGATGTTTAGAAACCTGGAGGTGGAGATCCGCAAAGCTGAAATTCAGACCCTGAGCTGGGGGACTCATCCCTGCTGTTGTCCCCGAGAGAAGCTGTTTCTGCAAGTATTAGGAGGTGCAAACTAGATTCATCAGCTGCTGCAGAAGAGGAAGCAGAAGCAGGTGATGCTCAAAGGATCTGCTGGAAGGAGCACTTCCCTCTCTCCTGCAGCCTTTTAAGCCTCTCTCTAGCTCCCCCTGTTGGCAGAGCCCGATAAGGAGCCGCTGGAGCAGCAGAATATGGCCAGATTTGCAAGAACCTGGAAGAATTTAGAGAAGGATCATTAAGATCTGGAAGTGGAAGGAGCCCCCTGGGGCCTGTGTCAGGGAAGAGCTGATGGAGGCCCAGAAGCAAGGGAAGAGCAGAGGCGTTAGGGCAGCTGAGGTGTAGGCTGGATCTGGCAACTCCCCACTCCCTGGGCTCTCCCAGCCTCTCGGAGGTGTCAGTTAAACCAGCCAGCTCTGGTTTAACATTTACTGGGTTTTGTTCCAGGTCCTGTTGGTCACCTCGTCTTTCATGTCCCCTTCTGAGAGCCGCAGTGGCTCAAACCCCAACCGCGTTCGCATTTTTGGGCCAGACAAGTTGGTCCGGGCAGCAGCTGAGAAGCGCTGGGATCGCGTCAAAATCGTTTGCAGCCAGCCCTACAGCAAGGTACCTAGGGTAGGAGCTGGGGGTTCAGGGTCCCTGGTCCTGCACAGGGAGAGAGGTGAGGGGTGAATATCGAGTCCCAGCTGGCTGGGAGGGCTGGACAGCCGGTCTCCCCCTGGGATTATGAGGATGCCGGGTCCTGGCAATCCCAGAAATAGTTCGGGATCCTCCCTGTATGGGAGGCTGCTTTCCTGGAGGATGTCTAGGAAGGGTGAACTTCAAGATCTCAGGGGAATTGTAGGAGGGGGCAGCTGACTTGTCAGAAGTGGCCTGATAGAGTGGGCTTGGCAGCTAACATCCTGGGATCTGGAGTTCAGAACTTGGCTCCACCACTTCTTAGCTGTGTGACCTTAGACAAGTGATTTGACCTGGCCTCAGTTTCCTCATCCTTATAGGGTTGCTGTGAGTTAGGGATGCCAAGCTGTGGTAAAAAGGAGACCTGAGTACGTATGCCACCCCCCAGGGTTGGTATGCTTCTTACCCATGTGACTGTCCTGGGGGTGTTTGGCCAGTCATCCGGGCACCCAGGCTCCTCCCGTCTTCTGGCTCTGCATCCAGCTGGCAGAGGGGGAAAGAGCCTGGAGCATTTCTGTGTTTCAGAACTGTCACACAGCACTCCTTCCCTTCCCAGAGGAAGCCATTGGGGCATGCGGGAGTGGATTTGCTTGGATACCCAGCAGCCTCTGCCAGTTGCTATGAGGCAAAAGAAGCTGATGCATGTAAAGGGTGTTGAGCTAAGCCTGGCCCAGAGTTAGGGCTTAATAACAGCTCCACATTATCATCATCACCCAGGCACCTCCCTAGATGTGTGTGTCCATAAGAGGGAAAGAGCCAGAAGGGGTTTTCCCCAAGTAAAAGGGTTTTTGGGCCAGGCCTCTGTCCTTGGCCAAACTCCCTGACTCCCACCCTCCTTTCCCAGGACGCCCCCTATGGCCTGAGTTTTGTACGCTTTCACAGCCCCCCAGACAAAGAGGAGGCAGAGGCCTCGCCCCAGGTAAGCTGTATCTGCCACCCCCCAGAGCCTTCTCCCTATACCTCTTCACCCCCACCTGCCAACAGCCCACCCATTGCACTGACCTTGTGGGACCTTAGAAGGTGACCAAGCTTGGCCAGTTCCGCGTGAAGGAGGAGGATGAGGGTGCCAGCTCCCTGAAACCGGGGGCCCTCTTCTTCAGCCGGATTAACAAGACACCCCTTGGTGAGTGCCGAAAACCCGAGTCCTGGGTGAGTACAGGTTGGGACCTGGGCTCTTGGGCCTCAGGGCGGAGGGGGCTGGGCCTGGACTTTTGCAATGAACATTCTGTGTCCCGTAGATAGAAGCTGGAGGGTCTGAGGGCCCAGACCTCATCCTGTATCCACTTTCTCCCTCTGTAGCCACAGCCAGTGACCCAGCAGGACCCAGCTATGCAGCTGCTACACTGCAGGCCTCTAGTGCTGCCTCCTCAGCCACTGCAGCCTCCAGGGCATTAGGCAGCATCTCCAAGGTGAGAGCATCAGACCCTGGTGGGGTGGAAAAGGAAGAGAGAAGCTAGAGGCCTCACCTCATCCCATGCTCTCAGCCTCAGGAGTCCCCCAAAGGGAAGAGGAAGTTGGATTTGAACCAGGAAGAAAGGAAGACCTCCAACAAACCATCAGCCCAGCCCTCACCACCCGCCCTCAAGAGACCCAAATGTGAGCAAACTGGATTCCTTGTTCCTGTGGGGCCCTGTGTTCCTGTGTCCTAGGGGAGGACAGAGCTGGGGGCCTGGACTTCTCAGTCTGAGGGAAGAGGGGTGGAGCCTGAACCCCTGAGACAGGGAGTTGGGGCTGGGGGTGTAGTCCTAATGCTAACTGAATATACTCTTTGGCTTCCCCAGTGCCGGTTTCCACCCGCACCCCAGCCACTGCCCCAGTTCCAGCCCCAGCACGGGGGGCAGTGCCAGGGAAGCCCCGAGAAGAAGACACGGAGCCCAGGGGATCCCGAGCTGGCCCGCAGGAGCTGGGGAAGATCCTTCAGGGTGTGGTGGTGGTGCTGAGTGGCTTCCAGAACCCCTTCCGATCAGAGCTGCGGGACAAGGCCCTGGAGCTGGGGGCCAAGTATAGGCCGGATTGGACTGCCGACAGCACTCACCTCATGTAGGCCTGTGCCCTCCTCCCCGCACTCTCCCACCGCTGCTGTGTCTCCCTCTATCTCCTCTGTCTTACTTTCTCTCTCCCTGTCTGCCTGTCTCCCTCTTTCTGTCTCTGACTCTGTGTCTGCCTCTTTAGCTTCTGTATCTGCTGCCTCTTTTTCTTCTCTGATTCCTGCATTTCCCCTGGTCTCCTTATATCTTTTTCTGTTTCTCCCATTTCCATCTCTTTTTTTCTTTCTTTTCCATTTCCATGTCTTTATCTCTTTCTCCCGTCTCTGTTCCCCTTGCCTGCCTTTCCCTTCACCACCAGATCACACTTACTGATGCTCTCCATTCTGCCCCCTGCCAGCTGTGCCTTTGCCAACACCCCCAAGTACAGCCAGGTCCTAGGCCTCGGAGGCCGCATCGTGTGCAAGGAATGGGTGCTGGACTGTCATCGCATGCGTCGGCGGCTGCCCTCCCGGCGGTGAGACATTGCCGTGTGTGGAACACACATGTACACACACGCTCACACACTGACCCTGCCCCTCACCTCATGCTGGGTAATGCCAGGGATCTGGAGAGAAATCAGACTAGGGCCGGCCAGTGGAGGACACAAGTGGGCCTGCCCAGACTTCCCAGAGGAAGGGCAGGGGCCAGGAGACTGCAGAGGAGGGAGGGAGGACTTGCTGGGTCCGTGGAGGGCGTGGTGAAGCCTGCTTAGGGGAGCAGGGAAAGGACATTGCAGGTTGGAGAAAGGGCATGTGCAAAGGCATGGGAAATGGCTTTTAAGTGTTAGCTGCTGTTGTAGTTACTAGAACTAGCAGGATTCTTTTCCTAGAGTCAGTGTCTTAAGGAACCATGAATGTAGTTTCAAAGTCCTTAAAAATGTATTTGCTTTTGTGAATTTTCCCTTGATTGGCAAGCATTCTCCAAATGAGAAACTGTAATTCTCAAAGGGGAAAATTATTTCTGATTTTTCTCCTTCCTGAAATGGGGCATTTCTTCCCCAGGAGGGGTGTGCTCAGTCGTCTAGTGTGAGTGGCTGGGGTGACTGGGGGTCACCCTCTGGCGCTGGGAGGAGGGGCAGGCTGGGAGAGAGCCCGTGACTGCCACCCGAAGTATTTCGTGAATGACAGCAGGGCCTATTGCTTCCTGAGCCCCACCCCTCATCCCCCTGGGACTCTGCCATACACTGTTTAAGGCCCAGTTCCTCTCCTAGGTACCTCATGGCAGGGCCAGGCTCCAGCAGCGAGGATGAGGGGGGCTCCCACAACGGCAGCAGTGGGGATGAAGCCCCCAAGCCTCCCCGAAAGGTCTGGAGCCCCCTCCCGCATGGGGGAGGGTGGAGTGGGGGCAGGACATGGCTCTTCTGCAGTACCCACACTCTCCACTCCTGCCTCCTGCAGGCATACACCCCACACATGCACCGCTGCACTGCCCCTTCCCTCCTGACTGACCCACCCTGTCTCCTCAGCACCCCCAGACCAAAACCAAGCCCCCTCAGGCAACAGGACCCAGCTCACCCCAGAGATCCCCAACCCCTGAAGAGACCAAACCAGCTTCACCAAGGCCCCAGGAAGATACCGACACTGAGGGGGAGCAGTCAGGTCAGAGCCTGAGGGAGGAGGGGGCCAGAGGCCTGGACTACTTCCTGGGCCTCTGCGGGGAGAAGGCTGGAGGTTCACATTCCTGTATGTCAGAGGGGAAAGAGCTCAAAGCGTGAGCTCCTGGGTCTCAGGGAGGTGGGGCTGGGTCCCGGACCATGGATCTGGGGGATGGGCGGGGGGCCCATAAGATCGGGAAGGTGACTGAGGCTGGGGGCTGGGATGCCTGCATCTGTGCTCCGGAGGGAGGGAGCGTCATGAGTCTCCCCAGGAGACAACGCAGGCGCCTGGCTTTGACTAAGCTCCTTGCAGGACAGGACAACGGGGCGGAAGATTCTGGGGACACCGAAGATGAGCTGAGAAGGTAGGGTTGGGGCTGGGGAATGGCCTGCCCTGGCTTTGGGTGGAGGGGGATCTGGTCACATGCTCTTCCTCCACCCCTCTTGGCTCCTCCAGGGTGGCCGAGCAGAGGGAACAAAGGCAGGCCCCAGGCCAGGGGGAGAATGGCGATGACCCATATGCGGGGTCCACAGATGAGAACACAGACAATGAGGGGCCCCCGGAATCTCCCAGCCTGCCAGTTCCTGAGCTCCCCGGTAGGTAATCGCTCCCTCCCTCCTGAAGTAGGATTTGTCCCTCAGTTCTCAGCTGTGACTTGCCCCACCTGCCCTGGGATCACTGCCACCCCTGTAACTTGTCCCCCCCACCCCCCACCCCCCACCCCCGTCTCCTTCCCCCATGCTCCCTGCCTTTGCTGCCACCCCGATGTCTTTGGCCTGTTCCCTTCCCTTGCACATCCTCTCGTGACTTCCCTCTGTCCCTGTCCGGACCTGCTGTGACCCCCACCACCCCAGCCAGCACCAGGCATGACCCTTATGGCTTCCCACCCCAGGTGCGAACAGCAGCTCCCTCAGGCAGGGCTTCACCCTCCCTGAGCGGTAGGATCACCTGGGGGGCCTTTAAAACCTGCGGATGCCCAGGCCACACCCCCAGATTGCATTTGTCAGTGGGGGTGGGGCTCTGATCCTTGCTGGGACCAGCCATTTCCACCTGGTTCCTTGTGAGTGATGGTCAGGAAAGTGCTTAGACCCTCCACAGCCCCTGATGGCCTGGAAAGTCATGTTAAAATGGAACGGGGGGCCTTCCTGAAGGTCAGAGCCACAGAAGAAAAGGAGTGAGGCAGCCAAGGTGAAGAAGTGACAGGCCATAAAGTTTCCAACTCAGGCCATTCCGGGCTAATTAAGTGGCACCAGCCCATCTGTGATTTACCTCATGAAAGAAACACATTGCAATAATAATAATTGTGTCTTTCACATTAAAGAAAATTTGAAAAGCTCTGGGGAAGGCTCTGATGGGCCTGGCTGGGGACCACGCTTGTCATCGATTTCCCTGCGGGGGTGTGTGTGAACCTCTCCAGCTCTGCGCCAGCTTCCCTGTCTTGCCTCCAAGTGTTCTGTGGCTCCTGGCTGGTGCCTTGGAACTCCAGGGGCCTCCCTCTGGGCTTTTCTGCCCTCTCTCCTGCAGACTTCTTCCAGGGCAAACACTTCTTCCTGTACGGGGAGTTCCCTGGGGAGGAGCGGCGGAGGCTCAGCCGATATGTCACGGCCTTCAGTGGGTCAGTCTCTGGGTGGGGCGAGGGGCGCTGGGCCCAGGGCAGGGGGCGCGGCAGGTTGTGGGAAGGAAGGCAATGGGAGGATGGGGAAGGGTATGTGGCTATGGCAAGACGGTGCATGGGTGAACAGGGATGCACAGGCAGCCTGCAGGGGACACAGAGAGGACAGCCTTTGAGAATGGATGGGGAGGAGATCAAGAGAGAGGATAGCGATTCTCTGCCTCATTTCTTCTCCTACCAGGGAGCTTGAGGACTATATGAGCGACCGGGTCCAGTTTGTGATCACAGCACAAGAGTGGGACCCCAGCTTTGAGGAGGTAAGCCCCAGAGGGGCAGGGAGAGGGAGACCCCGCCCTTGCAGCCCCTCCACCCCTTCCTCACTCACGCATCCCCACACGCACCCCACCCCACCCTGCAGGCCTTGATGGACAACCCCTCCCTGGTGTTTGTCCGCCCACGATGGATCTACAGTTGCAACGAGAAGCAGAAGTTACTTCCCCACCAGCTCTACGGGGTGGTGCCCCAGGCCTGAGGTGTGTGCTTACCACCTGTGTGCTCACACCCGTGCAGGAAGAGTTTAATAAAGGTGACTTCGTTTGGAGCAGCTTCCCCTGCCACTCAGGAGTCTCCCAGAACCTCCAAGTGGCTTTTTCAGCTTTCTGGCTTAAGTTTGATTTTTGCTTCCCTTCTGAGGGCCAGGTCTCTGGGCTGCCTTAGGACTTCTGTCCTGGGGTCCTGGAAAGAATGAAGGGCTCTCTGCCAGGAGTCTGGTAGGGAAGGAGCTCTTTGCAACTTCTCCCCAGCCCTTCTCCCATATGGTGGCAGGTGGAGGGAATTGGGGATCTGCCACTCAGCACTACCTCTCAGCTGGTTCTGACCCTCTGAGCCCATTCCTGTGTCTTGGTGTGTCTGTGGGTCCTGGCTGGAAGCTTGGATGCTCATGGGGTGTGCCTCTGTCTTGAAGACACAGCTGGCCTGGGCTGGGAGCATCTCCCTTCTCCAGGGCTTTCAGAAGCTGTATAACTGTCACCAGCACCAGCATGGCTTTATATCACCTCATTTGGAGGTAGAACAGGGCAAGGGGCATTTCAGTCAGCCCATCCGAATCCTGAGCCCCCTTCCAGGCTCCAACATGTTTTAAGGTGGGAACTGAGCTGTTTAAGAGTCAGGGCAGAAGATGGGATGGTGTTCTAGGCCGGGGCTGGCATGGGCAAAGGCCAGGAAGTGGGCACAAGCCTGGTGCCTGGGAGCAGCTGAAGAAGCACTGCCACCTTTGGTGAAGAGGCTGGAAGGGCAGGTCTAGCTGAAAAAGTGGGCATAGTCCTTGTAGCCATGCTGGCCAGTGTGGTATTCCCTGGACATGGGTGGCTATTTAAATTTACAGTGAAATGAAAAATTCACTTAGTCACACCGGCCACATTTCAAGCGCTCTGTGGCTCCTGGGCTGGCTGGCACAGATAGAGAACATTTCTACCTGTAGAAAGCAAAAGGACAGGGCTACCCTGAAGGGCTGTGAGCACCAGACTGAGTAGACTGTGTCCCGGAGGTTGGAGGGCAGGAAGGGGTTTGCCTGAGCAGGGTCATGGCTGGGTAACAAATTACCACAAATTTAAGTGCCCTAAAACAATAGGAATTTCCAGTCTTCCAGGTCTAGAGGTCTGAAGTCCTAACTGGGTCTCACTGGGCTAAAACTCAAGCTGTTGCCGGTGCTGAGTTCCTTCTGGCGGCTCTGGGGGAGATTCTGCTTTCTTGCCTTTTCCAACTGCTAGCAGCTGCCCACATTCATTCCCTGGCATATCTTCAAAGCCAGCGATGGCCAGTCGAGTCTTTCTCATGCTGCGCCACTCTGACAAGATACTTGTGATGACACTGAGCCCACCTGGATAATCTCCCTGTTTTAAGATGAGCAGATTAGCAAACAATTTCTTATGCTACATTAATTATCCTTTGCCATGTCACTGGTCATTGGTTCTGGGGATTAGGGTGTAGACATCATTGGGAGAATGCTATTCTGCCTGCCACACCCCCCATGTGTGAGGCACTGGGGCTGCAGTGCAAATAGACAGGGGTCCCCACTTCCATGGAGCAGACAATCTGCTGGGCAGAGAGACAGTGAGTGTATCACAGTGAGCGTGTCATGCAGCACCGGGAAGTGACAAATGCCATAGAACAGATCGAGCAAGGCAGTGTCATACACTAATCAGAGTGATAGGCAGGGTGGGAGTAGTTTAGATTGGGTCATTGGGAAAGGCATCTGAGGGGACTTCACCCTCTGCAGGAACTGGGGAGAAGTAGGGGAGTGTCTGGGGGAACAATTCCAGGCAGAGGAAGAACAAGTGCAAAGGTCCTTAGGCAGGACATGTGCAAGGGTATCAAGAGCCCCAGGATCCACCCTGACTCAGCACTGCCGCAGTGGTTGTGGGAAAATCCCATCTTTCCTGGCCTCAGTTTCCTCATTTGTACAAGGTTGGGCCAGATGAACACCTCTCAAATGAGTTTGTGTCCTTGAAACTTTCGTTGGTGGTGTCGTTGCTCTGGAGGAAATCTTCCAGTACAGTTCTGTGCGCAAACATGGATACAAGCCATACTGCAGGTTCGGAAGAGGGACTCGAATCCTTGCCCTCCCTTCCTGTTCCCCTAAGGCCTTGCTGACCAGCCAGCAGTCCAGTGGCCTGCTCATTTCCATTTGCCTGCTTGGCTCCACACCTTATGTTGGAGAGTCCACTAACCATCTCTCATGTCATCCTCCACACCTTTCAGATCTCAGCTCAAACATTACCTCCTTAAGAAGGCCTTGCTACCCCTCTATGTAATAGTATATGCCATGTATACACTCTCGTAGCACCGTGTTTCTGTCATAGTTGTAACTTGATTTGTTTATGGTGAAATTTACCAGTCTTTTCCTCCATGGTTTGTAGTTTTTGTGTTGGAGTTTTGTGTTTCAAATTTAGATCTTTAATCACTAGAAACTTATTTTTGTGTATGGTGTGAGGTAGGGATTGATATTAGTTTCCTACAGTGCTATAATAAATTGCCAAAGATTAGGGTCTTTAGACCACACATCTATAGTCCAAAATCAGTCTTAGGGCTAAAATCATGGTGTTGACAGGATTGTTTCTTCTGGATGCTCCAGGGAAGAATCCATTTCCTTGCCTTTTCTAGTCTCTAGAGGCTGCTAGAATTCCTTGGCATTCCTTGCTCCCGGCCCCACATTACTCCAATCTCTGTTTCCATTGTCACATCTCCTTGTCTGACTCCTGCTTCCTTCTGTGATTACATTAGGCCCACTCCAGTAATCAGGAACCTGTCTCCATCTCAAGATCTTTAATCATAGCTGCAAAGTCCTTTTTGCCATGTATAAACTAACATACAGGTTCTGGGGATTAGGAAGTTGACATCTTTGGGGGACCATTGTTCTGCCTACCACAGGGCCCCATTTCATTTTTTTCCATATCTCTGCTCATTCACAGTTTAGCCTTTCCTTTCTGCACTCTTCTACAGCCTATAGGCAAAATCTAGCCCACCTGTTATTTTTGTAGTTTTATTGGAACATAGCCACATTCGTTCATTAATGTATCACAATGTATATGGCTGCTTTTGCTCTACAATGGCAGGGTTGAGAAGTTGTAGCACATGTTGTGTGGCCCTCAAAACCTGAAAATATATACCATGTGGCCCTCTACAGAAAAAGCTTGCCAACCCTGATCTACAGGTGGGTATTGTCACATAGCAGGACCTCCTTTAAGTGCAGGTCTGTTCTCTTCCACTGACCTGTTCCCAAGCCAACACCACAGGCATCATGACTACAGCGTTGTAATAATTCTTGGTACCTGGAGGTGAGGAGAGGGGACAAGGCTCTTGTGATCCTCTACTTGTTCTTCAAAATGGACTTGGCCCCCCTCCCCCACTACTTAGTGTTCACTTTCCTCACTAGACCATGTCTGTCTTGTTAACCACTGTGTTCCTAACACCCTGTGCAGGGCCCAGCACATAGTAGGTGTTTAATACATATCTAGAGTGAAGAGCAGTCCAGTGTTAGCGTGATCATCCTTACTTTATAGCCAGAGAAACAGGAGAACTGTCTGCCGGAGACAATGCTTATGCCATTACAAAGGCCATATAACACACCCAGTTTATATATAAGGCATGAGTCCAGAGAAGTGGCAAAGCTTGTCCAAGGCTCTGGCTCATAAGTAGTGGACCAGGACTGACTCTAAAGCTTGTGCTTTAATATTTTTTTATACTGTTGGTAGTATCTCCTTTGTTCTGTCTTGCTTTTATTATTTAGTATATCTTGGGAATCTTTCCATAGTACATATAGAACTGACTTTTTCCCTATAGCTATAATCCATTCTATGGCTGTATTGTAATTTATTAGCTGGTCCCCTCTTGATGGGCACTTGGGTTGTTTCTCATCCATCACATGGCAGTGAACATCCTTGCCCTTACGTCTTGTTTACATGCTTGAGTTTATTTGTAGGATAAATTCCCTGAAGTAGAATAGTTGACAAGTGCATATGTGCATTTAGAATTTTCTGCAGACATAGTCAAAAGGCCAAAGTGGAGGCATCAATTTAAACTTAGAACAATGAGAGAGCCTGTTTCCCTACACTACTCACCAACCCACGATGCTAGCAGACTTTTACCTTTGCCATATGAATAGGTGGGAAAAACCAGAGTCCAGGCTTTCAGACCACACCTCCAGGTCCATGGTTTGGAGTGCCTTGCTCTATGTGGGTGGCGCCTTCCTTTACCCAGAACAGGTGAGCAGAGCTCCTCTGCTACCTACGTTTAAGCCCCGTTTGGCGTCGACCTCCCTGCCAGCTATCCCGAAGAGGCAAGTCTATACAGCCTGGCTTAGAAATGCCACTTTATTGACCGGGGATGGCGGCAGAGGGGGCCAGTGAGCCAGGGGTAGGGCTCACTGCCGCTCCCCTTGACTCTCTGCCGGGTGGTGGCTGCGTTGGTGAAGGAGCAGCTGGCGTCTCTGGCCAAAGGCCTGGCCACAGCTGGAGCAGCGATGCCGGGATGTGGCCTGGCTGCCCGGCGCTGTCGGCGGGTCGTGACACAGACGATGGGCGGCCAGTTTGGAGGGGAATGAAAAAGACTTGGGGCAGTGCGGGCACGGATAGGGGCGAGATTCAGTGGCATGGTGCGTGTGGCGGTGGGCTGCGAGCTTGGAGGGGTAGCAGAAGGACTTGGAGCAGTCGGGGCACGGGTAGGGGCGGGCAGGGGCGTGGGTCCACAGGTGGGCTGCCAGCTTGGAGCGGTGGCCGAAGGCCTTTGGGCAGTGCGGGCATGGGTGTGGGCGGGCGCCGCTGTGCGTGAGGCGGTGGGCTGCCAGCTTGGAAGGGTAGGAGAAAGCCTTCGGGCAGTCGGGGCACGGGTGGGGACGGGCGCCGCCGTGTGCCAGCCGGTGCGTGGCCAGCTTGGACGGGTACGAGAAGGCCTTGTCACAGTCGGGACAGCGGTGCGGGCGCTGGGGCGGGGGCCGCCGGCGGGGTCGGGAAGGCGTCCCCGCGGAGGTAGTGGGTCCTGGAGCCGACTGGCCCGGGTTCTGCGGCGGGCCCTGGTGGGGAGCTAGGGCACAGGAGGGCTGGTGGGCTCCAGGAAGCAGCCAACACCCTTGAGTATAGGCCAGGTTCCCCCGAACTCGTATTTGAGTGCATCGAAGCACCTCAAGGGTCATATTGAGATTCCTGCACCGCACCCGCTGCCGTGCACCATCCTAAGGGGCTCCGAAGGGTTACCTAGCTGGAACCCTAAAACTAAGTCTTCCCCAAAGGTACTGAGGTGTCCGTTTCTAGTATCTAACCAAATGATCACCCTGATATCCTGTATGTTATCTCCCCTGTCCTTCCTGTAATTTCCTGAGCCCTAGAAATGGTCACTGAGGTTCTCCAAAGCCAACCAGAAGCATTCTCCAGAATATCACGTTTTCGGGAATCCCAAATGGTCATCACGATGTGCCCTCAAACTTTCATCCTGAGAGCCCCTCAGAATTTGATCCTCTTAGCCCCCTTCCCTCAGGCGGGGCCGCTCTCACCTCCTCCCTGGGTCACCGCTTGCTTGCCAGGGGAGCTAGGATTGGTGCCCCGGCCCGCGGACTCGGCATCTCGTTCCAGCATCTTGCTGGCCCAGGACCTAGAGGGACAGTTCAGGGCGGGGGAGGGGGCGACGCCGGTGATTATCAAGCAAATAGGCCTAAATCGGGCATCAGTCTTGTAGGACTGGGGACTACTTAGTCCGGAATACTGAGGCGAGAGCGGGCTTTGCTGGAAGGCGGAACCTAAGAGCATAATGAGCAGGGTTTATGCAAACCTGTTCCAGAAGCAGTCCCTTCACAACTTAGACCAAGGATTGGAGCCTCCGAGCCGAGTAGGCGGGGCCTCTACAATTTATATTCGCAGGCCTCAGCGCAGAGCAAGCTGGGCCTCTGTTCAGAGTGGGCGTAACCCTCCCCAGCAGAACCTCCCCGTCGCGGAATCTAAGACGGGAATGGGCGGGGCTACGCAAATAGATCCAAAGACGCCCTGGCCCGGGGGAGGGGCTTATGAGTCAGTGGGCGGGGTTTCACAGTGAGTAGGTAGCTTTACCCTGCTCTCGGCTTAGCCTCAGTCCATTGACACCTCCCGAACCGTTTTCTTCTGATCGCTAAATTTCATCCCCCTCATGGAGGTGCGTCGGTAGAGGGTAGAGGGGAGACCTGGAGGAAGACAGACACAGATGGAACGTGCTGTGTATTGGATCCGAGACCACAAATGGACTTCTCCCTCGGGGTCCCAAGTGTCTGGGCCTCAATGCACCCCTCAGGATCATGGCATTTGGGCACCAGTGCAGCCTCCCAAGACTCAGGCCAATGCAGTCCCTTCAGGCATTATGCATCAGGACCCCAACCGATCCCTCTCCTGGAGATCCTGGCGTCCAGCCCCCAGTCCACTTCACGAAGACCCAGGCGTCTGGGGTCGGACCCCTGTCCCCCTCACCTTAGGACGGCCCCTCCCCGGGGGCGGGGCTCTGGGCCCCTTCTGCGGTGGCCGCTGCCGCTGTTGCACTGCCCTTGGTCGCGGAGGAGCTGCACCATCCGACGCGCGCCCAGCGAGAAGAGGGGAGGGGAGGGGGCGCGTGCGAGCTGCTTGGCCCAATCTCATTTCCAGCCCCTTCTCCCACGCCAGACCGGTGGGGGAGACAGTACGCATGCGCAGTCGCGTCCAGCGGAGGCTGCTTGCTGGGAAGACTGAATAGGAGACGGGTGCGCAGATCAGGCAAATTGGTGAGCAAGCGCGGAGCTACGGACCGAAGGACTGCAGGAGAGTGTACAGAGGCTTATGGGGACTACGGTGGCCGAGAGGAGTCAAGCACGTACAAGACCTAACACACCTAAACTGTGCTTAGAGATCACCGAGACAGCGCTCAGCATATGCATCTTCCGCTTTTCATGTCCCGCTTCTTTCTGAGAATTTCTCTGGGTGCCTGAGTTCCCTCTCCGGAGGCAGTTTCACCCGCTATCCATTTCACCCATCAAGGCGTTTGCAAAGTCTATGCAATTCTTCTGCAGAGCGTGGGGCGGGACTCCCGGCTCTAGCTGAAGCCCAATAAAAGGCACGTTATTTGCATAGCGTCCCCTTACCGTTCGCCACTGGGTAATTCAAGGTTCTCAGCCCCTCCCACCCCAGTGCTGCGGCCCTTGGTGGAAGCCCGCGGTTCGCGAGGTGCCCGGCGGGTGTTCTCAGGATGGTCAGAGCCCCAGGTGCCAGGCCCGGGGTAGGGGTGGGAGGGGCATGCTTGGCATCCTTCCCTGGGCGGTGACGGTGCACTTTCCCGCCCGAACTGGAATGCCCGTGAAGTGCCCATAAAAATCTCCTGCATGGGTTGGTCTTCAGCCTGATAACCCACAAGGCCTGGCGAGCCTCGGAGCTACGGGAGTTATACGTCAGAGTTATTTGGGCTGTGGAGCCAGACTGCCTGGCTAAGTGGTTTGGAATCCTGGCTCTGCCACTTTATAGCTGTGTGACCTCGGCTAAGTCACTTCATCTTTCTGGGCCTCGGTTTCCTCATGTATAAAATGGAAGGTTATTAGGATTAAATTCAGTAATCAATGGGAAGAGTTTAAAACAGTGCCTAGAGTCCTCAATAAACGTTACCAAACCAGTTTTTATTTCTATTGTTTATTGAACTAGGTCATGACGGGTGAAGGTTGTCCCAGGAAAAGCAAGTGCAGAAACATCAAGGTGGGAAGGAGCATGCTGTGTTCAGAGGATCTCTCCTGTCCTTTCATGCAATGCTCCAAACTCACTGACCTTCTAGTTGTTGTACTTGCCATGGGCAGTCCTACCTCAGGGCCTTTGCACCTGCTGTCCCCAAGGTCTTTGCTTGCTGGACACCTTCCTCAGTCTCAGCTCTAACATTACCACTGCAGAAGGCTTCTCCTGCCCATCCTAGCTCATGGAGCCCCCTTCCTTCTATTACTCTGCTTCTCATCCCCCTTGTATGCACTTAACACTGTATACCTGTCTTCTGGAGAATGTATGCTCTGTTAAGATGGACAACTTTCTTGTTCATCTTTCTGTCCCCAGCATCCAGAACAGAGCTTAGAACACAGTAGGTGTTCAGTAAATCTGTATCAAATGAATGCTTGAAAAAAATTAACAGCCAGAAGCTCTCTTGTGATGGACAGATAGAATGATGGGGGGGCAATGTAGAACATGAGTTCAAGGAGTTAGAAAGAAATCTAAGCTGAGTGGGAAAACAAAGTAGGGTTTTATTTTTTTAATCAAATAGTAGTTTAATAAAGCAAAGTACACACTCAGGGAGGGAGTGTGGGCATGCTCTAGAGGTGAGCAGCCCAAGGGAGGGTTTTAAACATAGAGTGACATGAAGTGGTTTAGGTTTTCATATACTCTTTTTTAAAAACCATTTTTTTTAGATTATGGAAAATTTCAAACATACATAAAGGAGAGGGAGGGAAAGATATAACTAACTCCCATATGCCCATCACCCGTGTTTAATGTGGCCACTCTCATTTCAATATCCCAACACCCCTTCTTGAGCCCCTTAAGTTATTTTGAAGCAAATTCCACACATTTCATCCAAAAACACTTCAGTCTATGTCTCTAAAAAAAGGACTCTCTCTTTTAAACAATATCATTATCACATCATTCAAAATTTAGAGTTGTTTTTCATGTTACCACATTTCCTCCGTGGTCCCATATATATCATTTCTTTTTTTTCTTTTCCAAGCACATTTTGTTTTATTTCAAACATACAAAAAAGTCTACAGAGTAAAAGAATTGTTTTCTGCATTAATAATAGAATTATTGTTATCCATTCATGGCCAAGGTTATTTAAATTCCCCCATCCTCTCTTCCTAGGTAATTTTGAAGCTACATGCCAGACATCATAAAAATAAAAATCTTTTTATTACATTTAGTTTGTTTGAATCAGGATCTCAACAAGATCCACACATTGCATTTGTTTGTGTGACTCTTCAGTCTTTCTCGTTGACATTTTAAAAGGCTCGCCTTGGTTGCTGCATGGAAAATGGATTGTAGGGAGGCAGAGTGAAAGCTAGAAACCCAGTGAGGTGGCTGTTATATGTTAATTATAATATTAACTTCCAGTATTATTTAGCACTTACTATATACCAGAAACTGTCCTGTTGTGTATGTTTTCATTCATTTCATCCTGACAGCACCTTTTAAGAGGAGGTCCTACTATTATCTCTGTTGTACAGAAGAGGGAAATGAAGCGTAGAGCAGAGAGGTCACTTATCCAAGGTCCCACAACCAGGAAGTAGCAGGGCTAGGGTTGGAACCTCTGCAGTCTTGCCCTGGATCCCATGCAATTTACATTTAAGCTTTGCTGCTTCTTGACTAGGGCAGAGGGCTTGATGATGGAAAAAGTGGCCTGGTTGGAGAGGTTGACTCAATAGGGCCTAGCCATGAATTGGGAGGAGGTGGCCAGAGGCAGAAGGAGTCAAGGGTGGTGATGAAATAATAATAGCTCTACTGAGAGCTTTTCTGTACCAGGCACTCTCCCAAACTACCTCCAATGAGTGAAGAACCCATTGGATCTTCACAAGGAGAGAGGAACTATTTCAACCTCATATTACGAATGAGAAAGCTGAAGCCCAGAAGAGGATATGTTTTGAGCCTGACGTTACACAGCTGTGAAGGGAAATGACAAGGTTTCTAACGCTTCGGACATCTCACAGCTGACCCTATAAAAACCCCAGAGGGTGTGTGTTCCTTCAAGGGCCAGGTGAACGAACAGTCTAGCAATCCTGTACAAACAATAGGAATGGGCTCTAGGGGTGAGGAGGTCTTATTTGGGGGATGCTCACAGTAAAGAGGGCCTGAAAGTCCCCGTTTCCTTGATGTACCCCTCCCCAGGGCTCCTGGCAATCCCTGAACTTCCCCTGTTCCAGCCCTTATGTCTGTACTGTTCTCTCTCACCAACCACACTGAAGACTCACCTCTGGGTGCCCAGCTTTGCCCACCTCACCTCAATAAGCGAGCAAAGTTCTCTTCTTGACTCTGAGCTTTTTCTACCTGTTTCTCTCCAATCTGAGGGTTTCCCAGATCTTAGAGATTCTTTCCCTCTTCCCACACATTTGTCCCTGCTCCAACATCCCAACATCTGTTCCCATCTTTCATAATTTAGAATCTCCACATATATCTCTGCCATCGTTTTTCTTTGAGCACAACCTATTTCAACTCTGACTCTTTCCCTGTGTCTCTGAAAATCTCTCTTTGGTGTCTCTGGGTTTCTCTCTCAAGTCTCTGAGCATTTCCCTTGTCTGAGTGGTTCTCTGAGTCTCTCCCCTGATAAAGACCACCAGGAATACACTGAGAGTCTGGCAAATTGGGTTTTATTGACTTGCTATAGCTAAGGAGGGAGGCCCACAGAGGGATCCTTGGCTGTCTCCCCAGACACAGGAAGAGAGGGAAGTATGATAGGATTTTTAGGGAAGGTGGTGTTTACATAAAATTGGAATGAAACAGAATTTGGTAGGCTCAAGGCAATGCAGGTCTGAGGATTCCACTCAGGGCCGTGTTCCTTAGAAACTCCAGAGTTAAGATAAATGTAGGATATTGTTGCCGGAAACCCCTCTTCAGAAGCCTGGCACCTTAGTTGGAAATCAAGGCTGCTTCTTCTAAGTGGCAAAGTGACTTAGATCCTCCAGACAAGAGTGGGATGCCCTGTTCTCATTGTTGATGATTCCAAAGAGCAAACTTTCTGACATCTATGGTTTTAGGTAACAGTTTTTCAACTCGAGGTCCTTGATGTAAAGGGACAAAAGCTGTTTCTAGAGGTTCACACCCAAAAGAAGCCAAATGGTCTCCAGCCTAATTTTTCCAGATATAATGCAAAATTATTTTTAAAAAAGGATATCTTCCAGGGAAGAAATAAACATACCTGATAAAATACATAAGCACTTTTTAAATGAACTTTAATGGGATAAAGTACTGTTCTGGGAATCAGGCACCCACCTAACAGTTCCTCAAGACACTAGAGACCTTGAACCAAACATTATTTTCTTTGTAACAGTGAAAAGCCAATAACCATGTGCTTCCCTATGAAATGGCACCGGGGCTATGAGTGTATTGGGGCCCCTTGTTCTCTTCCTACATCTCCCCTATCTGTGCTTTTCCCGGGGTCCCGCCTTTGCCCTTGAGCGTCTCCCCGTCCCGGGTGTCACCGGATCTCACCGCGCTCTGGCTGCGAAGGCAAACCCCCTGCGCCCGCGGCCCCTTTAAGGCGCGCCCCGCCCCAGCCCCGCCTCCGGGTCGGCCCCGGTGCACCGAGCTTCCGCAGGTTTTCCGCCTCGGCTCTGTCCCCACCCCGCCGCGGGCGCAATGGCTGGGGCCGCACTGAGGGTCGCCGGGCAGAGGCTCAGCCAGCACAGCGGGTCAGGAACCCCCATCCTCCTACGGCAGGTGCGAGGTGGCTGGACCGGGCAGCGCATTACTGCCCCAGGAGTCCGGGCCCCCCACACTGACCTGGGTCTCCCCTGGGCAGCGGCAGGGGCGGAACCCCGAGGTCTTTTAAATCGGAAGAGGTCCCGGGACCCCGACGCCTAGGTTTGAGGAAAAGGACTTGGGGCTGGACACTTGGGTCATTTAAAGCGGAGAGATCTGGGAGCGCCTGGGCTTGGGGTCGAGTCCCTGGGCCCTTTACAGAAGAGGGTGATGGGGAACCTGACTTGAGGGCTGTTTTAAAGTTGGGACTCATTTGTTCAGACTGAGCAAGGTGCTGGGCTCCAGAGTCCTGATTCTGGAGGAAAGAAGGGGTTAGGGTTTCTGCTTCTGGATCTTAGAGAGAATCAGGTTGAGTCTTGGACTTCTGGGTCCCCAGTTAGTGGTTCTGTGCTCTCACCTGTTCCATGCCCCCTTCTCAGATGTTTGAGCCCAAAAGCTGCACCTACACGTACCTTCTGGGTGACAGAGAGTCCCGAGAGGCCATTCTGATCGACCCGGTTCTGGAGACAGCGCCTCGGGATGCAAATTTAATCAAGGAACTGGGGCTGAGGCTGCTGTATGCTGGTCAGTTGGGGGTGCCGGACTCCTGGGGCAGGGGACAGAGGGGACTGGGGGCTGGGAATCCTGCGTTTTCCCTGTGCGCTCCTGGACCTGGCCCTCCTCTCTCCCCCAGTGAATACCCACTGCCACGCGGACCACATTACGGGCTCGGGGCTGCTCCGGTCCCTGCTCCCCGGCTGCCAGTCTGTCATCTCCCGCCTTAGTGGGGCCCAGGCTGACTTGCACCTCGAGGATGGGGACTCCATCCACTTCGGGCGCTTCGTGAGTTGGGTGCTGGGTCCCCGAGAGGGTGGTGGCCTGGACTTAAGGGAAGAGGGAACTAGAGGCCTGGACTCCTGAGTCCTGGGATAGAGGGGCCTGAGGCCTGTGTTCCTGATCGCTGAGTTTCTGCCTCTGGGAGGAGGAAGCCATAAACCCAGGTGGGGCACCGGGACAAGAGGCTCTGGGGAGCGGTGTCTCTGGCCGAGCCCTTTAAATCAACAGCATTTGTGGAGTTTCTTAGGGCTTTGGGGCCGCTCCTTTGGCCTGACATCGCCATAAAAGTTGATTGGGGGCTGGAATTCCAAGGCCAGGGCTGAGGGTAGGACCCACCCCTGTCCTCTAGAGCACCGCTGGAGTAAGGAGCCTCCTGGTGTTCGGGCGCCTGGGGCGCAATATTTAAGGGGGTGCCCGCTCTTGGGGTTGTGCGAGGGCAGGATCGGCGCCGTCGGGCGTGCGCTTCCTTAAATATTGCGCGCTGGGTTCCCGCTTGCCTCACCCCGGCCCCAGCTCTGCTGTTGCTTCACACCAGACTACCTCCTCTCCTTTGCCACAGGCACGGGCAGCTGGTTTCCAGCCAGAATTTCAACCCAGGCAATGGGTTGGGGGGGGCGCTAAGGGGAGCTGCCCTCAGAGTAGTTACCCACTTTCACCTATTACGAATAACGAATAACGTTGCTGTAAAGATTCTTGTACAGATCTCTTGGTGGACTTGCTGGGTCATAGAGCTGACCTATGTTTAACTTTAGTAGAAATTGCCAGTGTTTTGAACATTTTACGCTCACAGCGGGCCAAATTTGGATGAATTTTGTTTTAATAAGTGACGACTGAGACTTGAGTTTTTTTTTTCTGATCAGCCTTGCAAACGATGTAGCGTTTGGCTAATTTGGGGATGGAATGTCCGGTGATGGGGTCAGGACTTAGGCTCCAGGTGAGAGAGTTTTGTTGAATGGAGACAGTTTATCTGAGTCAGAGCATTTAGTGGAAACGAGGGATTAGTGTGTGGGATCAGCCTTTATTTCAAGCCTTTTCTTCTGGAAGCAGGTAAAAATATGCATTATATATTTATGGACATTATGCATAATAGTCAGGTGCTAACAAGCGTATCTCAGGTCGAGAAGCCTTAGAAGAGTTAGCAATGGCTGTGGTTTTGTGTCAGGATGAGCCCTGTGTTACACTGAATGAGGGATGTTTTCAGTGAATGGTGAAGGGTTTAGCTCCGGTTGACTTACCTTCAGTGTTCAGTTTTTTTAAACAACTTGACTGATATAATTCACAGACCATCCAATTCACCTGTTTAAAGTGTACAGCTCAATGACTTCGCATATTCCCAGAGTTGGACATCCATCACAATTAACTTTAGAATATTTTCAGCACTCTAAAAAGAAGCCCCGCACCTGTTGCATGTCACCTAACCCTCCGCTTCCCAACTTTCAGCCCTACGGCTTTGGGCAACCACTAATCTACTTTCTGTCCCTGTAGATATATCTGTTCTGGACATTTTATAGAAATGGAACCCTATAATAGGTAGTTTTTTGGTAACTGGCTGTCACCATGTTTTCAAGGTTCATCTTTGTAGCATGTATCAATGTTTAATTTCTTTTTATGGCTGAATAATATTCCATCGTATGACTATACCACAGTTTATTTAGTCATTCGTCAGTCATTAGACATTTGGGTTGTTCCCATGTTTTGGCTACTATGAATAATGCTGCTATGAATATTCATGTATAAGTTTTTGTGTGGACATAGGTTTTCATTTCTCTTGGGTAAATACCTTGGGTGGAATTGCTGGGTCCTATGCTAACTCTAAGGGCTAACAGCTTGAGGGGCTACCAGGCTGTTATCCATCATGGTATGGCCTCAGCAGCGGTGTGTGAGGGCTCCAGCCCCTCCACATTTGTCAGCACTTGCTGTTATCTGCCTTTATGATTATCCAGTGTTTTGTCTGGTTTTCATTTGAGGTCTTTATAAATCTTTGGAGATGAGCCCATTTTTTTCTTTCCCTTGTTTTCCTCCCCACACTTTAAAATATTGAATTGCAATGTGCATATTATATAGTAAAAAGTGCATATGCTGTACATGTGCAGCTTGGTAAATTTTTACATATATTTACACTTGAGTGTCCACTGCCCAAATCCAGATCCAGAAAATGCCCATCACCCCGAGAAGGCTCCCTTGTCCATTTTCCTGGCCAGTCACATGCCTGCCAAAGGATCATTTTTCTGACATTTAATCATCGATTAGTTCTGTCTGTCCTGGACTTATAAATAGGAATATACAGTGTGTACTCTTTTATGTCTGGCTTCTTTCACTAAACCTAATGTTTTATATATAGTTCTTTCTTTCTATTGCTATACAGTGGGGTTTGGCAAACTTTTTCAGTGAAGGACCAGACAGTAAATATTTTCAGTTTTGCAGGCCGTGTGGTCTCTGTTGCAACCGCTCAATTCTTCTGTTGGTGTGAAAGCAGCCATGGACAATGCTTAAAGGAAGCATGGCTGTGCGCCAGTAAAACTTTATGTACGGCCACTGAAACTTTAGCTTCAACAATATCCATGTGTCAAGAAATAACATTTTTGTTTCGATTTTTTTTCAACCACGGAGAAGTGTAAAAACCATTCTTAGCTTTCAGGCCTTACCAAAGCAGGGAGCAGGCCAAACGGAGGCACTGGCCATAGTTCGCCGACGCTGATGCAGAGCATTGTGGTGTGCGAATTTATATCAGTTTATCCAGTTTGGGCTCTTGTGAATAACTCTGCTATGAAGATTCTTGTACAGATCTCTTGGTGGACATTACCCTCGGTCCAAGGAGTGGACATGCTGGGTCAGACCGCTGACATATGTTTAACTTTAGTACAAGCTGCCAAATGGTTTTTTGAACTGGTTGTATGTTTTACTCTCACAGTGGGTCAGATTTGGGTGGTTTCATTGCAATACGAATTTTCTGTTTTAATAGTGACTGAGACTTGAACAGTTTGAATAAGCAATGACTTGAGACGACTCCTGTGAGGGTGGAAGTTCAGAAAGGTAGTCTTGCCGGTTAAGTATGTTGATGTAGAGGGATGGTGCTCAAACCACTGATCCTCCAGCTCCCTTTTGAGATTCTGATTTAATTGTTTGGAGTGGACACAGGGATTCAGTATATTTTAAAAGCTCACAGGTGATCGGTCCTCATGTGGCCCACGTGAAGATTTCAGGTCTTCCTCCTATTTGGTGCTAAATATTTGAATTGTGGAACAAGTCTCCCCCGGCCCCCAACATTTTGTGAAAGTGTTCAAGCATTCAGAAAAGTTGAAAAAAACATGTTACAGCATACACCTCTATCCATCCATCATGCCATCTTATATTTTTGCTGCATCTTCAAGTTGTAGATATCAGTACCCTGTCCCCTAAACCTAACACATAATTTTAATTTTGTTTTCTTTCACAAAAGAAAGGAAGAAGGTTTAGCTGACGGTGGCTGAGGGTATTTAGCTACGGTGGAAAAAGGTATTTTGGGCTTTCGAGTTTAGAGGCATAGAAACTGAGGTTGGTTATACTAAGATCAAGTGCTTTTGAATAGTGGATGGGAGGAATGAAGGTGGGAACCAAATGGAAAAGAAGGCGAGAGTTTATCTGCCACCAGGGGGCAGCGTGGACCGTAGGAACTGCAAGGCGAGGGAGCAGCGGGCTTGCCTGGTTCCCTCCTGTATTGCATTTAGCTGATGGAGGTAATTTGAGAAGATTTCGTTGCTGCAGGCAACTGGTGAAAGAATAGCTGCGGCCCTGTGTCACGTATTTGATGCCTGCTGGAAGGGAAGAATGAATTTGCTGAAAGAATGCGGGGTTAGGCAGACCCCACAGAATCGCGGCAGAATATTCTGCTGCTGAAAAGATCACTCAACAAGTTTTAGGAACCGTGGCGGCTGCCTTAGGTCAAGATGTTAGGTCCCTCCCACCCTACACTTGCTTATTTTTAATGTTTTGAACTGTATTGTAAGTCGAAATAATAATCCAGTTAACACCCTCACACCCTCCACCTAATAATGTTTACCAGTTGCTGACATTTTTAACTCACATTTGCTTTATTTCTCTCTCTCTGTATATACTTTTATTCTCCCTTAGCATTCAAAAGCTAAATTGTAGACACTTCCCCTCTAAAGACTTAGACTAAAACTCCATGTTTGTTAAGTATTCTTATCATTATTATTAACTAATATAAACTATATAGTGTCTACTTCAGTTTATACCAAAGAAAAGTTTTAGAACAAGTAAAATGACACTGTGAGGAAATAATCAGACACATCCAGAATGAGATGATAATAGACATTGTTAAGTTGCCCTCTAAAATGGCTATACTGAGTTGTATGTACATCCCAGGAAATGTAAGGGCTTGCCTCAAACACCCTAAACAACATCTGACCCTTACCATTCTGGTAGGTGAAAAATAAGGGTTTTTTAATTTAAATCTCTTTCTCCTTTCTTTTTAAGGGAGATCAAACATCTTTTCAGATGTTTTTTGACTATTTGTTTCCTCTTCCATGAATTGCCTGTTTTTCCCTTTTGTCCATTTTTCTTTTGGGGGTTCTTATTGATGCTTAGGAGCTGTTTATATATTACAGCTATTCACATTTTATAATACTTTCTCTTTTTTATATAATACTTTCTTATATATGCTGCTAATATTGTCTCTAGAATTTTTTGTCTTTTAACTCTGACTTTGTTCTTTTTTTTTATAATGAAGTTAAACTGTGGTCATACCTGTCATTGTTTTTCTTCATGGCCTCTGAATTTCCTATTATGTTTAGAAAAACTTCCTACCTCAATATTATATATATATATATATATACACATATATATGTTATATTTCTTCCATATTTCCTTCTAGAATTTTAATTTTTTTATGTATGGATCTTCACTTTATCCTGAATTTTGTGTTTTATTTTTAATTATAAAATTACATGTTCACTTTAAAAAAAAAAAAGGGCAATATGGGTAAAGCTTAAAGAAAAAGTATTTTAAGTTAATGAATAAAATTTTTTGAAAGATGACAATGTATACAACAACATGGATGGGCCTAGAGGGTATTATGCTAAGTAAAATAAATCAGAGAAAGACAAATAGCATGTGATTTCACTTACAGGTGGAATCTAAAAAAACAAGACAAAAAAACCAGCAACAGACTCATAAATACAGAGACCAAGCTGGTGGTTGCCATAGGAGGGCTGATAAACTAGGCGAAGGGGATCAGGAGGTACAAACTTCTAAAAAATAAATTAGTCATGGAGCTAAAAAGCACAGCATAGGGAATATAGTCAATAATGTTGTAATAACTTTGTAGATGTCAGATGGTAACTAGACCTAACATAGTGATCATTCCGTAATGTCTGTAAATGTAGAATCACTATGCCGTGCACCTGAAACTAAGTATATTGATGGCTGTGTGGTATATTTGTGTTACAAATATATTTTGCCAGCTTGACAGTTCCCTTTAAATAGTGTTTGTGGTGGTGTTGCCCTTCAGAAACTTCAAATTTATTTCGAGTCAAACCAGATCTTTTCCTTAATGATTTATGACTTTCAGGATCACAGCTGAACATACTTCCCTACTCACAGATCATACGTTCATTTGTATTTTTGTTGTCATCACAGTTTTACGGTTTTATTTTCCTAAAGTTTTTAGTTCATTGGGCGTTTATTCTGGTGTGAGGTCTGAGTCTGGGAAACTAACTGGATTTTTTTGTATCAAAGAAAGTTAATCTAGATGTCACCCTGGAGAGGGGTGGGGGCTCTGAGGGCCAGTTTCACGATGAGGGCAGAACCGCTGGCTTATTGGTGACTATGTGAACTCTCCCTCCCTGCCAGGCTTTGGAGACCCGGGCCAGCCCCGGCCACACCCCGGGCTGTGTCACCTTCGTCCTGAATGACCACAGCATGGCTTTCACTGGAGATGCCCTGCTCATCCGAGGGTGTGGGCGGACAGACTTCCAGCAAGGTCACTGGCCCCCTCCCCAGCCTGAGATTTTTTATAGTTATGTGGGTGCCAGGGTTTTAAGTACCAGTTGCAAGAATGAATGAATGGGCCTTAGACTTTTAAGGAGTCAGGATTACATTCAGGGATTTAGCTGCTGGAGTGGAAGACAGTTAGATTCAGGGGTTACCTGATGATGGAATACTTAGATTGAGGGGATTAGCTGTTAGGGGACAGTGAGGTTCAGGGGTGTGAGTTATCGCTGTGAAACAAGTTACCCCACAACTTAGTGGCTTAGAACAATGATTAACATTTCTTACAGAGTTTCTGAGAGTCAGAACTCTGGGAGCAGGTTACTTGGACAGTTCTCACCCCAGGTCTCTCATGAGGTTACACATCTACCAATCTGCCTGGGCTGCAAGTCATCTGAAAGCCTGACTGGGGCTTAGTGTCTGCTTCCCAAGGTGCCTCACTCCTGCGGCAGGCAAACAGGTGCTGGCTGTTGGCAGAAGGCCTCAATTCCTCAGCATGCAGACCTTCCCATGGGCCTGCTTGAGAGTCGTCACAGCGTGGCACCTGAACTCTCCCAGGGGGAGTGACCAGAGAGGGAGACAGACAGACACCCTAATATTTTTGTTTTGAATGATCTAGTCTCAGAAGTTAAACTGGCATTTCTGCACTATCCTTATTTATTGGATGCAAGTCACTTAGTTCAGACCAAGTCAAGGTGAGAAGAATTAAATGTCACAGTTTGAAAAGAAGAGTGCCGAAGAGTTTGTGGACATATTTTAAAACCTCATAAAGGGTCTAGCTGCTGGAGGAGGGAGGGATGTGGAGTTCCATTCAGGAGTTGAGGTGCTAGGAGGTTGTTAGTGTCAGTGGTTTAACTGCTAGGGGGCAGTGTAATATTCAGGGCTTAGCTGCTGTGGACAGAAGGGAAGGGAGTTTAGTTTTAGAACCTCAGGGTTTAGCTGCCCTTTGAGTGTGTGTGTGAACATGAGGTTGACACTAGATGGGGAGGATTTAGCTGCTTTGCAGGAGGAGGGCGAGGCTGGATGAGACAGGAAAGACAGCTGTGATGAGCTGGCAGTGGGTAACCAGATCTCCAGGCTGTCTCTCACTTCCTCTTCCTCTCTCCTTATCTCTCCATCTTTGTCTCTTTTTCTCTCTGAGGCTCCTAATCCTAATGTCCCCTTTACTCCCAACACAGTCATGGAATGGAAGGATATAGGGTGAAATGAAAGTTGGAAGAACATTCCAGAGAGGTTTGCCCTTGCCCCAAATCCTATCTTGGCATCGCCAGAGTGATGGAACAGCTCCTCAGTGCTCCAGAGTCTCATCCCACCCTTACTTACGGCCATGTTGAAACACTCACTGTTCCCTTTGTACATGCTGTTCCACCTGCAGAATGCCCTTTCCTCTCATCGGCCTTTGCAAAGTGGGTACTGGCAGGAAATGAGGGAAAAGGTTTAGCTACAGTAATTTTATTTCCTGAGAGTAGGGGTTAGAGGGCTTCTCGTGTCCTCTTGGTCCACTGACCTCTGAGCTTTCCCTCCCCAGGCTGTGCTAAGACCTTGTACCACTCGGTCCATGAAAAGATCTTCACGCTTCCCGGAGACTGTCTGATCTACCCTGCTCATGATTACCACGGTGAGAACTTCCTGGCGGAGGTGTGGGATTTACATGATTTCCTATTTGAGAGGGAGCACCCAACTGCTGTAATCCTCATGGGGCGTGGAGACTACAATTCCCAGAAATTCCTCTGCTTAGGTGGCCTGAGTACGGATGTAGAAACTACCACTCCTGGGATTCTGAGAGCTTGGGTTTTCCTGGGACTTGCTTACAGAGCTTAGGGAAACTGTGGAAACTACATTTCCTATAGAGCCCCTGGAGGAGGGAAAGGAATCTCAACAACATTCTGGGAGAAAAGCTTGTTAGTCCCAAGCTAGAGGTCACCCCAAAGCCTCCTGGGAAATGTAGTCCTGGGAAGCCTGACACTGGGCCAGTTGATATTCCTCCTCCTCCCCTGGCCACTAGGGCTCACAATGTCCACTGTGGAGGAGGAGCGGACTTTGAACCCTCGACTCACCCTCAGCTGTGAGGAGTTTGTCAAGGTCATGGACAACCTGAACTTGCCCAAGCCTCAGCAGATAGGTGAGCAAGCAGTTGGGAGTCTGGACCCCTGGGTCTGAGGCAGGAGGGGCTGGGGGCCTGGAGGCCTGGGTCTGAGGGAGGAGGGGCTGGGGGGCTGGACCCCTGGGTCTGGGGAGGGAGGGCTGGGGGCCCCTGGACCCCTGGGTGAGGAGAGGCTGGGGGCTGGACCCCTGGGCCTGAGGAGGAGGGCTGAGGCCTGGACCCCTGGGTCTGAGGAGGAGGAGGGGGCTGGGGGCCTGGACCCCTGGTCTGAGGAGGAGGGCTGGGGGGCTGGACCTGGGTCTGAGGGGAGGAGGAGGGGCTGGGGGCTGGACCCCTGGGTCTGAGGAGGAGGAGGGCTGGGGGCTGGACCCCTGAGTCTGAGGAGGAGGAGGGGCTGGGGGCTGGACCCCAAGGTCTGAGGAGGAGGAGGGGCTGGGGCTGGACCCCTGGGTCTGAGGGAGGAGGAGGGGCTGGGGGCCTGGACCCCTGGGTCTGAGGGAGGAGGAGGGGCTGGGGGCTGGACCCCTGGGTCTGAGGGAGGGGCAGGGCTGGGACCCCTGGGTCTGAGGGAGGAGGGGCTGGGGGGCCTGGACCCCTGGGTCTGGGGGAGGAGGTAACTCAGGGCCAGAACTTTAGTTTTCCAAAGAAGGGCTCCTAGGATATCTGGGTCCTCAGTGGAACATGAGGGGTCTACCAGAGTTCCTTAGTTTTATGCTGGATCTCTCCCTTTCAGATGTCGCTGTTCCAGCGAACATGCGCTGCGGGGTCCAGACCCTGCCCTCCTGACCTGGGCTCTGTCGGGCGCTCATAGCCGTTGAAATGCACTAGGTGGGGTGCAGGGAGAGGTGCCATCTGGAGAGCTTCTCCTCTTCCCTTCCCTCTCCAGCCCCAGAAGCTTCATAAATAAAATACTTTTTTTTTTTGCACTGAATATGACTTTGTTTTCTGGGAGGAACAAGTTGGGTTTCTGAGCTGAGGTGCCTAGGGTTAGTTCTGGTCCCTGGAGAGGCCAGGGAGTGGGGCAAGGAGCCAGAAATGATGAGATTTTCTAACTCACAGCATCAGAAGCAAACATCTGGCTTCTCAGCTCCTTGGATTAGAAAACTGTCTTGAGGTGGAGTCACTTCCTCCTGTGAAACCCAGGATAGGGTAGTTTACTTATCCAGGCATCAGTTTCCTCACCTGTAAAATAATATTAATAACAATAGGATGTTGTGAAGATCCATTGAGTCCATATGTATGAGGTGGTTGGCACACTGCCTGCATGGCCGACTTCCTATCAGAGTTAAGTATTATTGTTACTATCACGCCGAACGATCTTCCATCTCCCAGGCACTTGCTCGTTGCACCAACGCGACAGTATCCCTAATGGTTAAGAACATGGATGTGCCAGAGAACAAATCAAGTGTTAAGATTCACAACACATGTAGAATTGGGACCCTCAGCCTCAGTTTCCCTAACTATAAAATGGAGATACTAATACTTTTGTCACTAGGCTTCTGTGAAGATGAAATTAAGTTCATGTGTATAAATGTTTCGCTCAGCTCCAGACATCCAACAATACGTTCTCACATGCCAGTTATTTTCCTGTTATTGCCCAGAGAGGAAAGGGTCTGGCTGAGACCTTTAACCTCTGCCCTCCGCCCCATAACAAAGTAGGAGGGGGGGTCACACTTCCCTGTCTCTGGGCGGGTCTTTGACTCAGCTTAGGGCACCCCTTCCTCTTGCCTAGCTCCCCAAACCAGTCGGGGCCCTTCCAGAGGATTCATTAGAGGGGAGAGGTCCCTATCTCCATTCCTCTCCTCCTTTAAGGATTCCCAGGGTCTGGGCATTAGGGAGGCGCTTGTATTTTAGGTGACCAGGACGCTTGGTTCTCCACGGTGGGGGGGGAATGTGGGAGCTGGAGGTGGGGGGGGGGTCCCGATGCTGACTTTTCCGAGGGTGGGGCCGGGAAGGCCGGATGCCACAGCCGCGGGCGGGGCATTTGGTCGCTCCCTCCTCCCTCAGGAGCTGTCGGACCTGTTGTCCCCCCCTCTACTTCCGGGCTGCTGGGGAGGGGGACAGAACAGTCTCTCTCTCCTCCCTGTTCCCCACCCACCTGTTTCGTAGCAGAAACAGCAGCGCCGGGAGCGCAGACTAGAGCGCGCGGAAACCTGAGCAGCTGAGGAGGCCGGCGCTGCGGGGGCTGGAGACTCGGCATCCAGGGTCGGCGGGGGAGGAGGAGAAGACTGGAGATCGAGAATCTCGCTCCCGGGAGGAGCAGAGGACGCAGACTCCAGGTTTGTGCAGAGAAAGGGAGAGTGGGAGCCCCGACTCATGGATCCATGGGGGAGGCGCATGGGCGCTGCTCCCCTGCATGGGGTCGGAGCCAAATCTACCGGGCTCGGGAGAGAGGGGGCGGGAGCCCGAACTCCTGAGTCCCCGAGAGAGAAGGAGATGGGGTCGCTGCAGGGTGGTCCAAGGAATTATGGGGGGAGGGAGAGGACAGTAGGGGGCGCCCTAGGACCCTGGACTCAGATTCCGGTCCCGCCTCCGGGGGCGTGGTGCCGTAGGTGCCATCGAACCCTGCCCCCAGAAACTTGAGTCCACGCCACGGGAACGCTCAGTTCCAGCCTTGGAACTCTTAGGCCCTGCCTCCTGGAGCGGTCCAGAGCGGAGCGCGTGCCTCCGGCGCCACGCCCCTACGCGGCCAGGCCACGCCCCCGGAACGCCGGGCCACGCCCACCCCGCCGGAGCCCGGAGCAGCCATGGGGACGCCGAGCAGCCCTGAGGAGGGGACCCAGCGGCCGCCGGTCCCGGAGTGCGACGCGGAGGTACTGCCCCAGGGGGCTGCCCAACCTCAGGAGCGCTCCGAGGAGCCCCGCGAGCAGCAGGCGCCTGAGGCCCCGGCGGAGCTTCCGAGCGGCCAAGGAGCTGAGCAGCTGGCGGAGGAAGAGGAGGAAGTGGGGGAAGGCAGCAGCACTGAGAGCAGCCGCGACGCGGTGAGGGACTTGGAGGGCGAGAGCCACGGGGCCACCCGGAGAGACAGACCCAAGCGGTGACAGACACGGATAGACAGGTGTAGAGAGCCCAGAAGGACAGAGACCCGGAGACAGGGAGACTGAGGGACAAAGACCCAAAAGAGCCAGAAACACAGAAAGACCGGAGAGATCCAGAGACAGAGACTCAGAGATGGGCATAGAGGCACAGAAACCCAGAGACAAAGGGCGGAGATGTTCAGAGAAACAGAACTAGACACAGAAACTTCGAGAGAGGAGCCACTCCGAAGGGAAAGAGACCGAGCGATTCGGACAGAGATAGATGCCAGTCGGAGAGATGAAGCCCAGAGAAACGGGGTGGGGGAAAGACACAGACCCCGGGAAAAGGAGCGAGAGATCCAGGGCCTGCGAGGACGTGACCCCAGGAGATTGGGACCTAGGTAGAGAAAAAACACTTCGCTTGAGTCGGCTTCGTACCCTCTCCCCGGACTGCGAGCCCCTGGTCTCCTGGGACCAGGGGTCCCCGGACCGCACCCTCCCCCACTTGAATAAAAGCGCGATTGGGTGAGGCGGACTCAGACCCCCTGAGTGGGGGACGAACCTACTGAGTGACCACAGGAGGCTGGCCTCTGACCATGCCCTCTCCAATTCAGGCGGAGGCCCCACCTCCAGCACTGATCGCGGCCGTTACCCCGGCTTCCGCGCCGACGGGGGAAGGGGCGCGAGGGGCGGCGCGGCGTCTTCGGGCGCAGCAGCTGGAGGCACTGACCCGCGTGGCCCTTATGGAGCAGCGAGTGAAGGAGCTGCAGCGTCAGAAGAAGGAGCTGAGAATCGAGGTGAGCCTGCGGACTTCTTGGGACGTCTGGCCCCAACTTGGGGAGCCTGCATGGCCAGGCTCCCAGTTCTCTCCTCCTTCGAGATCGGACTCTAGGCCTCCAGCCCCATCCTCCCTCGGACCCAGGCGTCCGAGCCCCCAACACCCTCCTTCCTCAGACTCAGCCCTCTGCGCCCCTGCCCTTGCATTTTCTCCGCAGATGGAGGTGGAAGTGGCCCTTCTGCGGGGTGAGCTGGCTGGGGAGCGAGTGGCCGCTCGGCGGGAGGAGGACCAGCTCCGCGCGTTGCTGGGGCAGCAGGTGGATGCAGAGCAGGGCTGCTGGGAGCAGCAGGAACAGGTCTGTTTGTCCTGCCGGGTCTTTATCATCGGTTTTCTTCCCTGTTGGATGCATTTATATGGTGGTGCCCCTGATCCTGGACCCCAGGGTTACCCCCACTCCCCAAATGGGGATACTTGGGCTGGGGTGTGGGAAATGGGCAGATGCTTTTCGTTTTCCTCCTTCCTCTGCACCATGATTTTGGAGCCTGACTCACTGGGGCCTCTTCCTTTGCCCCTCTTACTTTGCTCCTTAAATGTCGTATGGTGGAAAATGTCAAACCAGCAAACAGAAAGGTCAGATGGCTGCCATGTGGTGGTCTCACTGGCTTCAGCGGTGCTTAGTCTCCCATTCTTGTTTCATATCCCCCAGTTTGCGTCCCCTTCTCTAGTTTTAAAAGCCAATCCCAAACACCATATTGCCTGTAACTACTTTAAGAACTTACTAACTCTTAAGGGGAGATAATGATACAGTGACATCTTTAAAAACAGGGACTTTGCTCACACACTTCCCTGACATCCCCCAGCCTATCAGTTGACCATGTTCCACCCTTTCTGCTCCCTTAACCTCTCTGACCCACCTCCCTTGCATCCTCATTGCCCAGGCCCCCTTTTAGGTCTTATCCTCATTTCTTGGAAGACTGACAAAGGAGACGGTCTCAGCACCTTGAATCCATCTCCCAGAGGATTCTCATACACCTAGAACCTACTCCATCCTTTCAGTCCTTCCACAAGTCTCCATTGCCCCAGGAGAAGAGTTCCTCAGCATGGCTGACCAAACCAGACAGGAGCTGGGTCGTACCTGCCTTTCCACTGGCGTCTCGCACTGTGTTCTTTACCCGTTCCGTTCATCACCTCTCCTTTCTCTCTTGCCTGCGTTTACCCCCAACCTTCCTGTACTTTTCAACTTCTATGCATTTCTGCCATGCTTTTCCCTCTGCCCAAAATGCTCTTCCAGCTCCCTGTGTCTCCCCAGATCTAAATGCTCCCTGATTTTTGAGGTTTATCTTGAAATCCTCACATCCAGAAAACCTAGGATTACCCCAGTAAAAATTGCTTCCCCCTCTGGGTGCCCACAGTCTCTGTCACTCCCCTGCTTGTCCCAGGCTGTAACTGGCTATGTCCCCACATGGAGTGTGGGGCCCAGATCCGACCCCTCTCTGGGTCCCCAGTATCAATCACTCAGTGACAATATGTTTTACATTTATTCCTTCATTTGTTTCTTAAATAACTGTTTACTCGGCACCTACCCTGGGCAGTCCTGTACAAGAGGGAAGCAGACAGACAGGGTCCTTGCCCTCGCGTAGCTGACACCCCAGGCAGAGAGGAGCCTGAGATCCGGCTGGCTGGCCTTCGCTGGCCTCCGTTTCCCTTCCTGTGCTCAGGCTAAGGCTAAGAGCCTGGTTGTTTTAGGAACAGAGGCGGCTGAGCCAGGAGCGGAATCGCGTGGAGGGTCTTCGCCAGCGACTCCAGGAGGCCCAGGGACAGCTTGACTCGCAGCCAGAAGACCAACGTGAGCAGCTTCTCCAGGGGATGCAGGAGGTGAGGATCCTCCAGACCTTCTCAGGGACCCAGTGTCCAGGAAGCTTCTCCCTCAGTCCCCAGACATCCAGGCCCTCAGGCCCTTCCTCCCCCACTCAGGGGTCTAGGCCTCTAGCCCTTTTGCATTCCTATTCACAGATGAGGGAACAGCTGGATGTGGCCCAGCGTGCCTACGAGGACCTGGAGTTCCAGCAGCTGGAGCAGGAGAGCCGGCGGGAGGAAGAGGATCAGGACAGCCCTGGGACCGGGTCGCTGGAGCCCAAAGCCCAGGAGCTCCGGGCCAGCGTGGTACGGCACAGGGTGAGTCAGGCTGGCCTGGCCCTGCATCCCTTGCTGTTGCCTTCAGCCTCCCGCACTGTGTGTCTGGCCCTTTCTCTGTCCTCACTCCCTTCCTATAACATGTTCTTCAGAATAGTAACAACAATCGCTGATTTTTATTGAGCATTTACTATATGTCAGGTATGATCCTAAACATTTCACGAGTATTTACTCAGTGAATCCTTACAGCAGCCCTAGAAGCCAAGTCTTTTTTTTTTCTATTTTATAAACAAAGAAACTGAAAGTTTCTTTGCTCAAGTAATTTTTCCAAGGTCACTGAGTTTGTAAAGGATAGACCTGGGACCTGAACCTATGCGGTCCTCACTCTTTCACTCTATGCCTCCCAAACCCTGGTCCAGAAAGGTGCTCCCACCAATCTTTTGTGGAAGCTTCGAAGTCCAGGGACTGACAAGTCCTGCAGGAAGAAGTGACATGTTTGGCTATATTTAACTAGTTACCCAGAGGTTTGGATTAGAAAGGTCCGATGCGGGTCGTCTTTGCCTACCTCTATTTCTGCATCTTTTTCCTGTCACTCTCTTCCCCTTCCTCTGTCTCACACAGCTTCTGTCTTTGTTCTGTTTCTGTTTTGTCTCTTTTCTTTGTCTTTCTATCTCTGGGGGTCTGTCTTGGTCCTTTTCTATATCTTTTCTGGTCTGTCTGTCCCTTTTTCTCTCTGTTCTTGGTGACTTTCTCTGGGCCTGTGTCTGTATGTTGGATCTTCCATCCCCTGCAAACCCCCAGGCCTCTCTGGGCCCCCAAAAGGGAAGAGGGCATCTAGGAGCTTAACTCTGGCTCCCCTCCCACCCTCTCCCAGGCACCCAGGTCTCAGGGTCTCTGTTATAGGGTGGAGGACACCCTAGGTTCTCAAGGAGGACCTGGTTCTGTGGGAGCCAGCTGGGAAACCTGGGGAGCTGAATAAACAGGGCACTTGGGGGTGCCCTGCAGCGCCGGATCCAGGTCTTGGAAGAGCAGCTCAAGTCGCTGGGGGAGCAGATGGCAGCTGAGAGCCGGGGGCTGAGCCAGAAAAAGGAGGAGGCCCTTCAGGCCCTGACACAAGTAAGTTCTCCCCGAGAGGCCTGTCCTCATTTCCTCATGTCCACCTGGGGTATCCCATTGCCTCCCTGTAGCCCGGGTGTTTCCTGGCCTCAGGAAAGGCTGCTGGGATGCCAGTCCTGACCCTGAGATACGGTAGTCAGTGATGTCCTGCCCTCTCCTAGGAACGGAGCCGGCTGCTTGAGCTTAATCACCTGCAGGGAACCCCTGGTAGGGACTTCTCTGAGCCCAACCAGGCCCTCACTAAGGTATGGGGATTTTATGCACCTGTCATCCCCTCCTCCTTCAGACCCAGGAGGAGTCCAGACTCCCAGGCCCCTTCTCCCTTGGGAACCAGGATCCTCAGCTCCTAATCCCTTTTACCCTTCAGACCGGGCAGTTTGGGCCACCAGCACCTCCTCCCCAGGGAACCAGCAGTCCCCCTGCACAGCCCTTATCCACTCAGACCATGTTCAGCTCTCTTGTGACCTTGAGCCTTTGTTTTTCTCACTGAGAAATGGGCTGACCCTGGAGACCTTGGCCAGAGCACCTGGAAACTGGCAGGTCTGCTGGGATCCTTCCAGCTCCTATTAAGCTTCCCGTGCTCTCCCACAGCTCCTGTTCACCCAGAAGACGGACCGCCAGTTGCTGGTGCTCCAGGACCCTGCCACCCACACTGCCGCCGCCACCTCTTCCTGCCTCTTCTCTGTTCACAGCTCCCTGCAGGTGCCTTCCCACTGCCTCCATTTCCCCACGAGCCTCACTGATCTCTGCATCTCCAGAACTTCCACTGTGGCTTTCTTTACCATGGGGGATGGGATGGGGATGGGGGAAGGGGGAGGGGGAAGGATGATCAAGGGGTATTTTAATTTTTATCAGGCTGAGCTTTATTTTTTTTCTCCTTCCTATCACCCCACCCCTCCCCTGGTGAAATGGGAATGTGCACACCCATGAGTAAGTTCTAAAAGCCACCCATCAGGGCATATTAATGAGAAGGCCTCCACTCCCCACCCTACTGGCCCACAGCCCCTTCCCCAGAAGCAATTCTATGGAGTGTGCATTCCTATGGAGTTTTACCTGAGTTCATTGGCTCCTGTGGACATGGAGCTTCTAAAGCCAGGTGGACCCTGTACCTATCTCGCCCCTGGGTGTCACCCGGGGGGCCATGCCAGGCGCCCTTGTGTGTGCTTTGCACTTCACTCATCTGATCCTTGTACCAGCTGCAGCAGGATGGTGGGATGGGACTCACCTTGCAAAGGGGACAGCAAGCCCGGGAAGAGAAATGACTTGCTGAAGTCACATACCCCAGAAGTGGAAGTGGCAGAGCCAGGTTTGAACCCAGTCTGTCTGTTTCCACGGCCTGTGCCTAGGAGACAAGGAGCTATCGCACTAGTTCAGAAGGAATGACTGGGGGAGGAGGGAAGATCTCAGGGAGTAGTTATTGACTCAGCCAGAAACATAAACAAGTGGATGAATGAACACGTGAATTAACAAATTTCTCCTCCTGGCTCTTTCCTCTCTCTCTCCCAAGTCCTCCGAAATCCCTCTCAAATCCCACTCCTCTTTCCAGGATCATGTGATGTCTGAGAGTACTGGCTGTGCCTGGGTTTAAATATCTGTTCTGCCACTTCCTGGATGGCTGAATTTGGACAGGTCTATGTGGCTCAGTTTACGTGGCTGCAAAATGGGAATAATGATAGCAGTTTTCATCGGTTAGTGGTTAAACTGGCACTCGGCATGTAGTAGGTGCTCTGTGAATGTGAGCTGCTGCTGCTCTGAGCATAGTTTCAATCATTAGTGATGTTATACTTGTCATCACCCATCTTCCACCCCTCCCACCCTCATCCTTGGTTCTGTGACCCTCTACCAGCTTCCTCACCGATGCCTCCATCTTTCTGTGTCCCAGCAGTCTGTTCCCCACACAACAGCCAGAGTGATCTTGACCCCTCCTACTTCAACCCTTCCCACCAAAAGCCTTCAGTGGGCCCCTTCCCGAGTCCCTGCATGGTCTGGCCCCGTCCGCCTCCCACTCCTCTCCCTCTCACTGCTCAGCTGCAGGACCGCTGACCTGCCAGTGCTCCCCACTTGTTCCTGCCTCAGGGCCTTTGCACTTGCTGTTCCTACTTCTGGAACACTCTTCCTCTCAGTCTTCCCTAGCCAACTCTTATCCTCTGGGCCTTAGGGTCAGTGCCCCTGGTTTTCCAGTTGGAAGGCAATCCTCTCTTATAACACTGCCCTCTTCGCTCATGGCAGTGTTTGATGATACACTTGGCTAATCTGGTTCCTATGATTCAAGCCCCAGGCAGACAAGGCTGGGTCCCCCTTGCCCACTTGCTTCCTCAGTGCCAAGTATCTATAGTCTGATAAGAAGTGGTAGGGATATCGGGTGAAGCCAGGAAAGAGTGAAGAGGCATAAAAATTTGGAACTCAGATTCCACTCTGTGAAGGGGAGTGAAATTTTCCCAATTCCCAGGGCTTTTGGAGGCTTAAGTGGCTCTGCAGAGCACCAAGTATGCTGCTAGGCACGTATAAGCACTTGGTAAATATTGGCTGTTATTATTTTTAAAGCTTTTTATTATTAAAAATAATACAAGAATAGAAATTCACATCAAACACGTGTGCCGCTTACTTGTTACATGGGAACATTCCGGAAGCGCAGCCCCTGCCCTCCTCAGTGCAACCCCTCTCTGCCTCCCTGAGAATAGCCACTAGCCTGACAGTTACCTTTCTTTACATTTCAGTTCTGTCAGTTAAGTGTCCCTAAACAGGAGAGTTTAGTCTTAACACTTTTTTTTTCTTTTGTGGACATACATGTTAAAGCTCCTTTAATCTGTAGACTTCCCTCCATTTTTGTCCCCCTTGCAGTTGATTTGGTCAAGAAACCAGATGGTCCTTGTGCAGTTTCCCAGGCAGGGTTTGCTGATTGCACCGTGGGGGAAGGTTGTCACCTGGGTCTGCCTCTTGTTTCCTATAGAGTTGGATGTGGGGCCTGAGTGGACGCAGGTTCATTGCACAAGACTTCCTTGGAGCAGGATGTCTGTTCCTTTGTTGTGTTGTCTACACCTTTATATGTGGATTCATCAGAGGTTGGAAGTGATAAAATCCCAATCTGCTATTCCTTCTTCATTTCCTGATTGAAATGCCTGATAAAGAGAGGTTTACCTTCCTTTGCCATTTGGTTACCCAGGGGAATGGCTTTTGTAGTAATGCAGGCAAAATGCTTGCTTGTTTCACTTTATCCACTTGTCTTATGTAGAGTTGGTTCCCGTGCATCCTCCCAAGGTAACCAATTCGACTTTTACTTTACTAGTATTAACTCATGTATGGACTATATTTGATGAGTTATAATCTACAACAATGAGAATCCTTAGTGGTACTCAAATTATGCAACTTGCTATATTCTATATTATCCATGCAGAGCTGTTGCTGTGTTTTATTTTTAAAGTGATTTCAGTTTATTTATTCCTCTCAAATAAGTTTATTTTCATATTTTGGCAACTTTTTATTTTGAAAATAAAATTTGCAGAAATACTAGAGTGCCTATCTACACAGCATTCTGATTCTGTAACTAACAGTGCCACATTCGACATTTGCTTTATTTTTTTCTCTGTGAGTGCAAACACACTCACACACACAATTTATTCTTTTCTGAAGCATGATTTCCCTTTACTCCTAAATACCTCTACATTTGTTACTTAAGGTCAAAGCATTGTCCTATTTAAGCATAGTACAGAGATCACATTCAGGACACTAATACTGAGATAATACTAGTCAAATCCACAGATCTTACTCACATTTTCTCAGTTGTCCGCTAATGTTGTTCTAGCAAAAAAGAAAAACAAATTCTGGTCTAGGAACGCAGATTGCATTTAGTTGTCATGTTTATTTTTCTTTAAAAAGCTAACATTCCCCTCCTTCATCAAAGCGTGTAGGAGGATTTTCAGAGAAAGACTCTTCTGCCTTGTTCCACCCATTCAGTTCATCTCCTGGGACCACCAGATTACCCAGAGCCCAAATCTTCCTGGAGAGGTGGAGTCTTTATACGCCTGCCAGGCATAGGCTTTCCCCTCTACTCGTAGGTGATGTATTCTTTGTTCTGAATTGCTTTTCTCTTAGTTCTTTTCTGCTGGGTGCACAGAGCAGCCTCCTTTTATATTACACTGCAGTTTCCTGCCTTGTGGACAATCCCTGGTTTATTTCCTCTTCCCCCTTCTGATGAGCGCTGTTTCCCACAGTAATCTTGAACTCAGGTTGTTTTGCGCATGTACGAGTGTACTCATAGGATACAGCCCTAGCAGTGGAATCGGGACTTGCTTATGCATTTGTCATTTTTAAAAAAAGAGCCATATTATCTCCATAAAGATTGTTCCAAAGGAACCCCCAGCATTATGGGAGGCTGTCTAGGCTTCCCACATCCCTGCCAACATGGCTTTTTTTATTTTACAGTTTTATCAGGATATAATGCACATACCCTACAATTCACTCATTTAAAGTCTGCAATTCAATGGTTTTGAGTATATTCACGGAGTTGTGCAACCATCACCACAGTTTTAGAGCATTGCCCCCAGAAGAAACCGGCTAGCTGTCATCCCTAAGTTCCCCTCCCCCTGGACTTTCCCCCCAACCTCCCCAACCACTAATCTACTTCCTGTCTCTGTAGATGTGCCCACTCTGGACATTACACTGTGTGGCCCTTTGTGACTGGTGTGTTTACAGGAACTGTTTGATCTGTGCAGATTAGATCGTGGTTTTACTTGGCCATTTTCGGACTTAGGGTTGAAACTGAGCATCTTGTCCTGTGTGCATGTGTGTTTTCAGGGCGCCATTGGTCTCCAGAGGACTGGAAGCCTGCCCCGGAAGAGGGGAGAGAGAGGGAGCCAGAGGGGCTCCCCCCGACCTCTGTCCCTCCATTGTACTGGTGAGGACCCCTCCCACCCCCTGGGCCTCCTCCCCCATAATCATGTGCAGCGTGGAGGAACTGGATGCTCTGGTGGGCGGGGAGGTGGAGGGGCTCAGACAGCAGGGTGCCACGCCCCCTAGCCCAGCCCTTCTCCCCCAGGACCCCTGGAGGCCTCCGCCCTCCCACCGGCAGCAGGAGACTCTGGGAGACACCCCCTGTATCAGCTGCTGAACTGTGGCCCTGAGAATAGGTGAGACGTCAGGGAGAAGGTGGGGAGATGCAGGAAAGAGGCCAGGCCACTGTACCGTGCCCTGATCTCTGTTCCCTCTTCCTAGCTGTGGGGCCCTACACCCAGACATCGCCCGCATGGAGCAGCTTCTGCAGCAGGCGGTGGCAGAGAGGGAGCGGCTGCTCAAGGCCAGGGTGAGACTCCAAGCCCTCCTCCTTAGGGTCAGGAGATCCTACTGCAGCCCCTCCTCCCTCAGACCCAGGGGTCCAGGACCCCAGCTCCTTCTCCTCCCTCAGACCCAGGGGTCCAGCCCCCTCCCTCAGACCCAGGGGTCCAGGCCCTCAGCCCCTCGTCCCTCAGACCCAGGGGTCCAGCCCCCCCAGCCCCTCCTCCCTCAGACCCATGGGTCCAGGCCCCCAGCCCCTCCTCCCTCAGACCCAGGGGTCCAGGCCCCCCAGCCCCTCCACCCTCAGACCCAGGGGTCCAGGCCCCCAGCCCCTCCTCCCTCAGACCCAGGGGTCCAGGCC
>JAVSCE010022079.1:0-224778 GCA_032199065.1 Smutsia gigantea | reverse complement strand
AAAGAGGACGCTTGAGATTGCAGTGAGATCGGGTCTTTATCAGAAATGTTATCGCTTGTCAGGACCTCAGTCTCCGCGCATTACGTCAGTTTCAAGACACCAACACTATTAATATCAAAGGAGCCTTCGCGGAGGAAAGCGCCACCCCGACCGAGCTCCCTTAAAGAGACAGCGCGCGTCCCCGCGCCGCCGCGGCCGCCGCCGCCCCGCCCGGCTCCGAGCACCCGCCGCCGCCGCCGCCGCCGCCGCCGCCGCCCGCAGGGACCGGCCCCGGCCGCGGCCAGCCGCCTGCGCGAGAACTTCGCCCGAGTCGGAGCGCCGCAAATGAGAGCTGCGCGGAGCCGGGACCCGGCTACCTTCCCGCCCCGCCTCTCCCCCCTCCTCCTCCCCACCCCCTGTGTGTGAACGTGCGGGCTGGAAACGGAGGAAAAAACCGAAAGCTTCGGGAGCGATGTGATAAAGACGAGGCCCTACCTTGAGGGGGATGGGGTCAGGTGGGGGGCCGGTGTGTGGCGGCCAAACCGCTGGTCCCCAAACCCGCGGAGATGCTATCGTGAACAATCAAAAGAACTCCCAAAGTGCTCGTACCTTTTCGGTGGTTACTTTCCCTGCTCCCTCCCAATTAAAGGGCGCAGGGTTTTCGTGTGGGTGCCTGTGCGGCCCCTCCCCCGCCCTTTTTCTAGGACACGGAGAAGTCTTAGGACACTGGGTCGGTGGTCAGTGTTTCCCGTTCATTTGATGGCAAGAGGGCTTGAAGAGAACAACTTGAACTCTATCCTGAGTTGGAGAAGTGCGGACTGAGGTTGCCATGGTTTTCTGATCCAGGAAGAAGCTAGCGAGCTCAGTGGGTACTTAAAGAGGGTGACACAAAATAGATAAAATGGGAACATTACTCAAATGCTGCAAGATTAATACCTGCTGTTCTTTGGGGTTTTAGTAGTAGATAAGGAACTCTGGATTAAGCATGACATTCTTTTTACTACTTCATATCTCCAGACAGTCTCATTGTTAAGTGAAATTCCCTCCACCTGAACTTAATAAATAGAGCAGGTTTTCCTCTTTCTTTTTTTTTTTTAACTTCTAAAGATCAACAATGCATAAAAGAGTACCATGGCAGGATTCAAAGTATAGTAGGTGTTAAAAATTAAGTAAACGTTTCTTGGGCGTTTGGACTTAATTTTCTTCAGTTGGGTGACTTTAAGTGGCATGTTTTTCCTCTAGTGAAAGTCAGTTAAAACTAATTTTGTGCTAAAAGGAGAAACATCTTTCTTTCTCCAGACGACAAAGTGATTAAGATTAGAATTTTAGAGAGGTACAATCATGAATCTGTGAGCTGAAGATGAAGTAATTTCCTCCAAAATATCTTCCACTAAATGATTCTTGCATCTTGTAAAAGAGTATATTTTCGAAACATACTATTATCACAAGTGAAAATGCCAATCACAAAGAAAAAATGTTAACATAAGCATGTGTACTTGCTTAGAATCTTACTGTGTTTTCTGTAAGGTCTTCATTGCTACTTAATATACCTAGTTAGACAGATATGTGATTCCTTTTCGTAGCACTTTTATTCCAGAATTTGGTAGCATGTCCCATACACTCTTGATGAGTATAAAAGCAATAATTCTTTTGCAATAGAGAAACTGGTCAGGTACAAGAGTAGTCAAAATATAGTTTCAGTGAGACAAACAATATATTCCCTAAAGAAGTAAGATGACAATGAACCTCATATGCCTGCAGTTATTCATATGTTATCATCAATTTAAATTAATTTTTGGAAACAGTTAAATTTATGTAAAGTCCTGCCTTCAGGGAAAATTAATATCAAAATCTTCAGTAATCTCATAGCTACTAATGACCACCTGCATATTTCCACACTAGAGTCATTCAATACTGTCCACCACCAACTTCCACTGTAAAAAGTATTGATATATTAATATAGACCTTTATTTTATTTTTTAAGCCATAAATTAGCTTACCAACTTTTATAGAAATATAGCACAGCACACAGAGAGGCATTTTTATTCAGGAAAAAAAAAAGGATTTGAGTGAAACATTCTTTAGCCATGAGTAACTAAAAATATTAGATCAAATAAATTTTGAAATATGCATCTGAATCATAAAACCATTTGTATTTAAAGGGTTAATACCACCTAAAACTGCTGAAGCTAGTATCTGGCTGATAAAAGCTGAGGCTATATCTTAGCAGCAAACTTATATAGTGCAATATATCACAAGGATTAGTCCCCTAATCTACTTCTGCTCCCCAAGATTTAAATGGCATCTTAAAAGAGGAAGTGATCTTCCTCTCGTCACTCTCAAATCTAAGGCAATCGTCAAGAGTGTAAATTTACTCACATGAAACAATCATTGATTAAATTGGTTCAAAAAAATTAAATTACATGCTTTTGCAAGCACAAAACCCCTGAGATGGCTGATGTTTTTCCACCTGTAATAATACAAAGCTTGACCATTAAGTCTACCCAAAATTATATATTATATAAAATGTTAGAGCCAAAGGTCTGAGGGTGAATTATGTCCTTTAATTGAAAGGATAAAGTTACACTTCGGGTGCTGCAGCCAACAAATTCATGGTCACTTAAAAATTTAATGAATGAAGTTTCACGGACTCAATTTTGCTGAAGTTTGCCTGAGAAATGAAGAGTCTTCATGTTACTTTTTGTATTTCAAGTTAAAGTACAGCAGATTAAAATGCTGTCTGTATCAATCCATTTACATTAACCACAAAAGGTCTGTCTGTAGAGAACTTAATAAACGCACAAATATTTTTGTAAAGTTTTTCAAGCAAATTATTTATTTATGAAATAATGTATGAAGAAAATTTTTACCTCATGCTTTAGATATACTACATATGCTCTTGATTGACACAATATGTTTAAGCTCAAAGGCCCTCATAGCATTTTATAATTCATAGGAATATTTCAAAACAACCAACTAATACATGAGGTCATAATTGTTTGACAGTTGTTTTTAATATATAAAATAAATTATGTATATTGTTTTCCTTCAAATGTTTGTTGATTTGTTTTTACAGTCCTGACATTTGCATGGCACAAACTGAATTAGGGAAAAATATTAAAGATTTATTTACATTTATTATCTTCTGCTGTCAAACATATGCAAAGGTCTTAAAACCATTCTTTTCTTTTGGTTTTATTTGCAAAGCATTTCTGAACAATGGAGCCTGGATTTTAAAATAACCACCTGTGCTTTTACAGGATACATCAGAAAATAAAGGATAAATTAAGAGAAATTTTAAAAGCAAACAAAAGAAATAACTTCCAACTAAAATAACCTCCTTAGACTTTCATAGTTTTTTGAATTCTGAAATATTCTCTCATGGCTGGACCACTGATGAAAGACTACCTTGAGCTGTATTTATGCTTATTATTTATTACAATTAAATAAGGTGCTTTTCCTATTTTATTATTTAAACATTCTTTTCCCCCTTTTCTTTTAGTTTATTCAGCAGAGATACAAAGAGGGATTAGTAGTTAAGCACAAGCATACTTGTTTTACATTTCAACCTTTTAGCACATAGCTTACTTACAGTTCCAGTGCCTGTAATCACAATGATTTTACCTGATGGAACACGTATTTCAGAAATGTAATCCAACTGTTTACCCTAACACGTCATAAATTGCAGTTCCTTTCAGAAACCTCAAAGATTGACAACCCTTGGTCCTAAATGCTGACTGCTTTAACACACAGCATCAAGAAAATATTTATGTATTATTTGCTCTCAAGTTAGTACTTTATCATATGAAATGGAAGACCATTTTGCCTTCCAGCATATCAAAGCAATTATTGAAGTAGTCTGCCCTCCGTGGTGAGACCTGAAGGAACAGAGCATTGTCAAAGATGAACTTCCCTGGGTCTATTTCATCTTGCAATCACACACACTCGACCTTTAAAAAAAAGACTCTTCTGCACAAATTATGATCATTTTCCAAACTACCTATTGTGGAATACCTCTGGGTGAATTTATTAAAGATAAATTCAGCTTCAAATAGCCTGTATCTGGTACTCAAATTCACACTTATACTTGCCAATCCTCCCCCTGCAATATCAAGCAACTGCCTAGTTAAACAGATGGGCCTTGCAGCCCTTCCTAAAAGCCAACAAACATGGGCTTTATTTAATTAAAAGAGGAAACAAATTTCTGAGGTGTAGACACACACAGGCACATGCACACACCCACATGCATATACACACACAGAATACTGGCCTAGGGTGCCCCAGAATAATAACAATTCTTCAATAGGTTTTCTAAATGTCTAACTATATACTATCCATTGGATTTAAAATACATTAAATAGGATCACTCAGTGCCGGGTATGCAAACCAAACCACTATGGGAAATAGCTGGACTCACTTTCCTCCTTTAAAGTAAAAAAGACCACTTATATCTGAATCAAGCCAGATCTACCATCCGACCCTGAAAAGTAGGTATTTTCCAGTGTTCTCCATATTTCTACCCTCTGCTTTACTGGCTTCTCCTGCTATACTCTCATCCCATCCACTCTGCAAACTTTGTGCAATTAATTCTCAGTTGTGTATAACCAAGCCCAACACCCAATTTTGCCTACATTTCAGACAGCAATATTCCAGTAGGAATTCACAGTTGTGATCTGAATGTGATTTATGTATAATATCATAATTTAGAAAGGAGAGGCTATAAAGACAGACAACATGGAAGGAGGAAGGAAATAGAAGAACCCTATCTCTGTTAAAGATATGAGTCATCCAGACCAAAAACCTCAGACGTTTGACATCTTTGGCAATACCCTGTCCCACAGGCCCCACATCCAATCAGTTACCTAGTCCTCCCTTTTTGAAAGGCTTTTGTACACTTACGGCCTTTCTTACCATCCACACTGACCCTTACCAAATTGAAAGTTATTATCTCTCCCAAGACTTCCCGTGGAGCTTTTTCAGTCTTACACTCTCTCCCTCGTTCACTATGACACAGAGCTACCAGATCAGATCATCTCCCTTCTGCATTTTCTATTCCTCATGACAAACATCCCATGACTCCCAGCTGCCAAAAGAATAACACCAAAGTGCTTAGGGCATTCGAGCCCTCCCATGACTTAGTCCAAAATGCTTTCCTGGCCTGATTCCTCACTCCATTCTTCCACACAGGCCACTAACCCGACCCACCAATTGAGCCATTTCAGATCCATCGGACTCTCCAGACTCCCTTGCTTTATACTTATTGCCACCTTCTGCTGGAAAGGCTTTCAAGGGCCTTTCATGCCAACTCTCCATGCTAAATACCCTCTCTTCTTCTAAGATCAAACTCAGATGCTGCTTTTTGGATAAAGCCTTCCCCGAATTCCAAATCAGAGTCAGCAACACAGGAAGTGACCTTCTATGGGACCTGTTTCTCTCTCATCCTAGTGACTTGTATAGTGTTGTTTGTTGACTTATCTCCCTACCCTGCCAAACTGCAAGATCCATGAGGGCAGAAGATCATCCCATCATAGGGAGCCAGTAACATCTATTAAACTGAATTTAGAGATTAGAACCTCTTTACATTTTACTTAGAAACACACTATTGAGCCCAAGTTCCAAATGTTCCATGTGGCTTTTTCTTCCTTCCTTTTTGTTCTTTTTTCTTTAATACATATGGGCCAGTGCATCAAGTGCCAACTGAAGCTTCTGGGTGGTCTTCATCTCGGCAGCATATTTTTGGCAATGTATCAGAGGAGACATTTGCCCTCCTCTGAAATATTGTCCTCATTATCATTAAGTTTAGGTTCATAACTCCATGTTGCTCTAAAAATAGTGAATTAAATGATCTTTAACTAAATCCTAGGCATTAAAATGTGGGGTATAGAAAATGAGGCTGAAAGCTGAGAATTTTCAGATGGAAAGGGATTATCTGTAGCTTTAGAAGGCAGAAGTGGGGGTTAGGAAAGTTATAAAACTGAGGTGGAAGATAAGCAATGTCTTTACACATTAATGCTGTTTTTTCTCTATATTGCTTAATATTCAAATATTGCATTATTCTAGCATAAATCAATCTCTTGAGAGCTATTAACTTTTTCAGACATTAAATTATCAAACACTTTTGTGATATTTAATTGATGGTATTGATCCAAATGTCCAGGTTCCCACAGGGGTCATGTTTCCTAACGTATCATGAATTCCATGGAAGTGTGTGTGTGAGTGTTCGGGCATGTGCATATGTCTAGAAGTGTGTGATCATCTGGTAAATGAAAATTTCCATTTGGCTAACATTCCATCTTGGTGTTTACACAACTGATTTATCCTGGGTGCATCTAGATAATGTGATTGGATTGATGTATAGACTGCCATATAGACATGATAAGTATTACTTATTATTATTATTATTATTATTATTATTTTGACTCTAAACTTTATTCATCAGTAACTATACACTGATCAGAAGACTAGACTGTCAGCTCCTGGAAGGAAGCTTCTCTCCACATTTTCTTTCTGTCATGAGAGGAAGAACATGACATCACCTGGGCTCCCTTGCCACCTGGTTTCTTGGGTGGTTGACCAGTGACACCATCAGCTCAGAGAATGGGGAGAAAGACACTGTCGGGCAGCCCCCCTACCATGGCCACACTTCCGGCACTAACCCTCTCCCACTTTGTGATTTTAGGCCTAAGGGCGGCTGCTTCTGTCAGTTGCTAGGTCCGGGATATTTCACCACCTCTTCTGGGCTCCCTAAACCCAACCTATCATTTTGTAAATGATCCTTCACCAAATCTCTTCAAATTCTTTTTTGAGTGTATCTTGTATTATCTGCCTGCACTCTGATTGATCCAGAACGGCTTGTGATAAATCGTTTTGTACCCTACAGTCTAGCATAGTCCCTATAATTCCATAGACTTGAACAAATATACATTGAGTAACTATTGTGTGCTAGACACTGTATTAGGTATTGGGTACCACAGTGGTGAATAAGCTGACATGCCCCTCCACCTACAGAAATTATGGCCTAATTAACTGCTTTTTAAATTATCTTGAGTGCTTTCTAAAAAACACAAATGAATAGGCCTCACCTACGAACAGGCATCTCTTGAGGTGGAGCCTGAGAACGCAACTTTAACGAGCATACATATGATTCTAGCATTCCCTAATATGACAGAGAGAATCCTTCAACTATAAAAACTGCCAGAGGCTCCAGTACAAATGTGAAGACACAAGAAAGACCTTGATCAACATTGGTTGTGTGAATGCATGAAGACATGAACTAATGTTGAATCAGGTGGTTCAGATAGAGAGGGCAAGGTCATTGGCAGTGATTTGCAGTGCTTAGGGTGCTGGGGGTACTAAAAGTTGGGATACAGGATGATGTGCAAACTATGCTAATTGTTTTTGGTAAGCGTACTCTTATTTTTTTAATCCCACTGCCCCTGCCATCCTCCCCAGACAGCACACACAAATCCACTGCAGCAGCCCAGCTGCCGGGTTTCCCCAGCAGAGCAGAGCCCTGGGCAATTGTTCCAATTTGCTCTAGTCTAGACTCTGGAGATAGCTCCATCTGACAGAGAAGCACGGACACTCATAGTTCAAAGCTAATTAAGTCAGTAAGATAAACAAGGTAAGACTCCTGGGAATAAGGGGAATTTCTTGAGCCCCAAGAAATTCACAATTTAGAGATTGAGAACATTGGCAATATCTGAAACTTCTAATTATATATTCACCCCTCCCAAGAATATCTCAGGATTTCAGAGAAGGGGCATGCAGATGACTACATGATGGCTGCCAAATGATCATTGTGATTACCTTTTTACTAAATCACAATATTAATTACCTTTTCTTTCTATTATTTACAGTCTTAAACTAAGTTTCTAGATAGCACTTCCTAATCTGTTCTCAATATTCCTTAACTTCCTTTTTTAAAGCAGTCCTGGGCAAAAATCCTTGAACTACTCAATTCCAATATAAAACTAGTCATTTAGAATATCATAGCACAATACATATATACATGTATTTACATGTCTATAAGGCCCTTTAAAAAAACATATTCAAAACATATCTCATATTATCTCTTCCAAACACAAAAGCACATGAAGAATGCGGTTTTATCTCAATTATGCCATTAGTTTCCAACTGTTCTGTATTAGATCTAACAGTTAAAATCTCAAGACAAATTTGAGATACTTCAAACCAAATCTTATTTTATTTAAAGAAACAAGCCACTTTATATCTTAATCTTATATCAGGTGGATGAAGGCAATTTTGTCTTTAGATCACAAAAGTGAAAATAAACATGAAGTAGCCATCTAGAAACAACACATTCTGGGGGGTCCATCTAAACAATCTGTATAGATTTATATATGGAATATGTCCTAAAAATGGTCCAAGTATGTATTAAGTTGATACCTCAATAATTTGTCCTACTATCCAGTATCTGGCCTACTGCTCAGTAGGATCCTATGCTGTGACTTATAATGTCATTAGACAAAAATTAAAATCTCATTCAATGTCTCCTCACATATCCAGCAAGATACTCTATTCTTAGGTGAGACGTAAGAGCTGAGCTCAGATCACTCTACTTTATTAAGATTTTTTTATGATTCAAGTACAAACTGCTCTAACAGTATTCTTTAACCATATTTTTGGCAGTGGGGTTCTTTTCTCATTCAGAATATCCCTAGAGGAAAGTTACTACTGAGGTCATTGTGAAATTTCATCTCTTCGTGATGGGCTTCAGGCCTCCTGCTCAAAGACTCCTTAGTAAAGACCATATGAGAAGAGGAGAATCATCCACATTGCTTGTGAAAGCCTAGAATTATGGAACATGGACTTCCTATAGCAATGCAGACCTTTCCTCTAATTTTACAAGTAAAGAAAAAGGAGGCCTAGACAGTGAAGGGTGTACTTAACTAACAGTAATGGCTAACACTCATGCAAGGCTTATTATGTTCTAGGCTCTGCTCTAAGTATTTCACATATGTTAATTTATTTACTCGAAACAACTACTCTGTGAAGTAGGTATCATTAGTATCCTTATTTTACAGACATGGAAACTGATGCATATCCAATGACACAGCCAAAGTCAAACAGGTAATCGGATGTAGAACCAGCTAGGTCAAGGGGCTAAAGTCCTACTACACTATATTTTCATTCTGGTGACAGAGCTAAGACTGTCCGACCTATGATTCTGACTTGACATTAAACCTTGCAATTCTGGAGTGTGTCTCTGTGTGTGTGTGTGTCTACTTGCGAACACTTGCTACTTTTTAGCTACCAACATCCATTCTCTTCCCTAGCAAAAGTCTGCTGGTTTCCCTCAGAAGTAAGAGAAGCCTCTGTTCTAAACCCATAAAGAGGACGCACTGCAAGAAAAGCAAGTATCTGACTCTGGCCCTCCTTACCAGGGCATCACATTCAGGAATCTGACAGAGGTGAAGTCAAGAAAACCTCAGAGGACAAACGGAGAGGAAATTTCGATCTTTTATTCCATCAGATTCAGTCCTGGGAAGATGTGAGGCTCAAGCTCTTGCAGCTCTCTTGCCACCGTAGAAAACTGGAGTGAATGCAGAGAAAACAGAGCTGAGAGATGGAGAGATAAATCCTATGTTCTGAAAACAGGGATCCCTAAATATATCAGCCTTAACCCCTGCTTTCTCCGCCTTTTTTTGTTTATGGCTTAAACCAGTATGAATTGTTATCAAATAACTATTCTATTATAGAACTTAACAAAATTTCTAATTGCATTTCTACCCAATTATAAGCAATTCAAGTGAATAGCTTTTCACCCAAAATAATATTGCACAGATAGATGACCCATCTTACTTGCCAGACATGGCTCTGTGTAATTTTTGACAATATTTAACATTGAATTCACTCTCAGATAGCAGACACGAAGACGTCAGAAGTGATTTGGAAATGTGGTGAACATACCTGAAAGACAAGACAAATTCCAACAATTTCTGTGAATAATAGTAATGTGTTCGGAAAACCTGGTGCTCTCTCAAGCTCTGGGATATTTGTTTAATTCAGCAGTTTTATTTAGTAGTCTTAAATGAATATGTTGTTTACTTCACAAATAACTATTGTATTAATAGAAGACTGGGGTTTTTTGTACAATACCCTTCCCTTCAAAACTTACTGAAGGAAGGCAGGGAGTAAGGAAAATGCTCATCATAACCTGTCAGTAATCCTATGGTATTTGAAAGGCTCCATATCAAGAGGACCAAAGAATTTAAATAATAATAAGAGTGGTAATAATAATTATTAAAATATTTTACTATGTCAGTCACTGTGTTCTTTTTGACTATTATCTCCTTTGCTCTAAAAACAACTCTTTGAATGAGACATTATTATTTCCACTTTAGAAATGAGGAGACTGAGACATGGAGAACTAAGTTATTTGCCCAAGATTACATGGCTGGGGGCAACAGAGTGAGGTTAAATTCAAGCAGTCTGGTCTCAGAGTTTCCCTAAAAACATAATTAAGATATTTCATATTATATGTTATACTTAGTGATGATATACAATTGCTAGATTAAAAATAATTATCTTTTCAGTCACTAAAAATTAGTTATATAAAGACTGCATTTATCACTGATTTTTTCTTTTTAGATGTAATTTTTCTAAAATAAAGAAATATAATTACTTCAAGTGCTTTTTAGTGTAATTTCAATGTCTAATGGGTTTTCCTTTATTTATTTTGTTGGGGCCAAAGTATGAGGAAGTCCTGTAACTAGTATGCTCTGACATAATTATGGTGCATATTTGTACAGGTTTGGTAATTAAGATAATTTTGAACCTGGTTTATATTCATCCTTCAACTAACCTTGTAAGCTAATAATTATATTTTGTGATCCTGGTAAAACTTGAGCCAGATGATGTAGCATACCTCTATTCAAAGTCCTGTGATGGCTTTCCTCATCATTCTGAATTAAATCCAAAGTCTACACTGTAACTCGGAAAGAATCCCATCACCAACCCCCCACTTTGCTCCTCAGGTGACTTCCTATTACCTTTACCTATGTTCACTCCAGCCCCTGGCTTCCTTGATTTCCTTTTAATATGGAAACATATTACCTCCTCAAGACCTTTGCACCTGCTGCTCCCTCTGCTTGGTATACTTTTCCCATGAATATCCGATAGTGCTCTCCTTCGCTTCATCCAAGTATTTACTGAAAAGTCAGCTCCTCGGTGAGACCTTCCCTGGTCATTCAATCTAAAATGTTAAATCCCTCTCCCTTTCCACATTCTTCTACATTTATTCTACATAAATTCCATTCTACTACACTATATTTTCATTCTGGTGGCAGAGCTAAGACTCCAACCTATGATTCTGACTTGACATTAAATCTTGCAATTCTGGAGTGTGTCTGTGTGAGTGTGTGTGTGTGTCTACTTGTGAACACTTGCTACTTTTTAGCTACCGACATCCATTCTTTTCCCTAGCAATAGTCCACTGGTTCCTTCCTTCCTACTCTATCCTTATCCTCCATGCTTATCAGTATATGATATGAGTTTATATATATTTATGTGATTTATCTGCCTCTCCCTAATTAAGTTGTAAGCTTCATAAGTGCAGCGTTTATGTCTGCTTGGTTTGCTGCTCTGTTCCCTGCATTCATAACAGTACCTGGCATATAATACGTGCTCAATAATTACTTGTTAAATTAATCAGTTAATTAATAGTAGTTGATTGTATTGAATTATTTTAAGTAAGAGAAATTTCCATTGCAAATGAAATAAATTGCAATGTCATTAACACAAATATACATTTCAGTCCACCTACTGTGGATCATTCAAGTTCTTTACTTGGCAGCTGTGATAATAGGGATTTTAATTTTATTTATAAAGAATCTCAAACCAATTCCCATCACCATCTGCTGACTTTTCAGCTTTCCAGAACAAATCAGTGCTCAATTTGTGGCCAGCTGAATCTAATCAATTAATTGATGGATGGACTGATTGATTAAGCTTTTCATTAAAGAAATATTTACTGAACACCTATTATGTATAGGCATTGGGATAAGAGCAAGACATTCAAGACCAACAAGAGCACTTGTGTCATAGAACTCCTGGCCCCACAGGGAAAAGCTGCTGGAGCCCAGCACTGAAGCGTGAGCAGTCACGGAACTGTTAGAGTAAGAGATTAGGGGGTGCCCAAGGAGGTGGAAAAGTGAGCAGACCTGAAAGGTAATGTGCATGCATAATTGGTAGGCATTTCTGATGGACTGGATGTGAGAAATAAGAGAAAAGGAAGTGCAAGGATACCTTCCAGTTTACTTACTTAAAGAAATAGGGTCATGGTGGTACCATTTACTGGGATGGGGAAGGTAAAGGAAGGAACAGGTTTTAGTGGGACAAGTGTGACATTCAAATGGAGATGTGAAGTCTAGAACACATAATAAAGATAGCTGGGAAGGAAAGATGAGCATATATAAATGTAGATGTAAATATAGATAGATATGGATATAAACATAGATACGCATGTCATCAGTATACAAGTGGCATTTCAAGCCATGAAAATAGATCATATTATTCCTGGGAAAATTATAGAGAAGATGAGCACCTAGAACTGAGACTAGAGAGGTTAATTAGAGTCAAAGATTTCTCCTCAGCCAGCAAAGGAGATTGGTAAGAAACAACCCATGAGGAAGAAGGAAACCCAGGGCTATGTAAACAATTCAAAAGGAAGGAAAATATTTCAAGAAAGAAGGAAAGCTAAGAGGTTGAGTTATATGAATTTGATTTTATGGTAGTGGGTTGGAGATCTTGTTGTAGTATGTTCCAATGGAATGATGAGAACTAAAATCATAATGGAGAGAATTTGGGAATGAGTCAGAGGCGAGGAAGTAGAAGCAATGTGTACAGATAACTCTTTTAGAATGTTTGACAATTAATGAGCCAGACGTTCAGTTATTTGACAACATGGGGGAGGGCAAGACATCTTTTTTAAAGATGGCAGATGCATGAAAATGTCTGCTTGTGGAAAAGAAAGATCCTACTAATTGGGAATGATTGATAAAGAAGATAAGAGAGGATATAATGTAAGAAGCCAAGTCTGTAACATGGTGACAGATGGAATCTATAGCATATCTTCCTTCTTGCATAGAGGAGGGTGCACTTCCTCCATGGTGTCAGAGAAAAGCAAAGATGGAGGAATGAGAGTGCAATGATGACAGGAGGCAGAGAAGCACCAGTGTATCAGGCAGAGCCCCCAGTTGCAAGCTGAATGAATGATTAAGGAGAAAAGATATTTATTACAAGTGTACCTGGTAGCTCAATCATAGGGACAGCTGGAAATCCAACTCAAAGGTTGGCTTTCAGAAACAACACCCCAAACTATCATCAGAACTAGATTGATAAAGAAATCACTGCTGCCTCTGCTTACCTCTAGATGCGACATTTGCACAGCTGACATTTTTGCCCCCCAGAAACTTGCCTGTGAAGCGACCACCACTGTTTCTGCTACTGACAAAGAGAATATTCCCCTTCCTTTCCCTCTTGTAGTAATAGTTCCTTAGTTGGCATCTGATGACACAGGCTGTACCTTAGCTCAAGGGATACTGGGAAAGCAAACACCTCACATGATTAGCTTCTGTAAGGAAAGGTTTTTCCTTACTCCCTATAACAATTCATAAAATGAAGAGTGGGCTCAGATGTTGGACAAGCTAAATAAGTATCCCATAGCACATTCAAAGAAAGACAAAGTATCTTAGCTTATTAAAAATCTTAACAAAATCTGTACAAATTTAAAGCAGTGTTATAAATCAATATAACACGTGATAATTAGATAACTTCAGGGATTTTAAGCCGAGAAGAAAATAAATCTTCCAGTTATAATGACATAACAAATACAAACACTTAAGAACAGTTGCAGACATTGCAATTCCTAACACTTAAGATATTTCTAAAAAAAGTCATTCTAAATTTTAATAATTCACAACTTGTCATGACACAAAAAGAATGCTCACCACTGGCATAGCTGTTCTTCTATGTTCATTTCCAGCTCATCATGACTCCAAACAATTGTTTATTCATTTTACTGTTTTTGAAATATTGATATATATTGACTTTAAAAAACTCAAGAGCTTATAGGAAAGTTCCAAAATGAATTTTAAAATACCTGAAATCTTAACAATACACTTACACTCAGACACACACAGTTTTTCACAAATGGTACATAAGGCATATTGGTCTCTAGATGTTAATGAGAGAAACTGAAAGAAGACACAAATAAATGGAAAGACATCTCGTGCTCACAGATTGGAAGAATTAATATTGTTAAAATGTCCATACAACCCAAAGCAATATACAGATTCAATGCAATACCTATCAAAATTCCAATGGCATATTTCACAGATACAGAACAAAAAGTCCTAAAATGTGTATGGAACTGCAAAAGACCCCAAACAGCCAAAGCAATCTCGAGAAAGAACAAAGCTGGAGGTATCACAATCATGATTAAAACAGTATGGTATTGGCATGAAAACAGAAACATAGATCAATGGAATAGAACAGAGAGCCAAGAAATAAACCCATGCATAAATTAATTTATGACAAAGGAGCCAATAATATGTAATTGGGAAAGGATAGTCTCTTCAATAAATGGTGTTGGGAAAATTGGACAGGTACATGCAAAAGAATAAAACTGAACTGCTGTCTTACATCGTACACAAAAATTAACTCAAAATAATTAGACTTAAATGGAAGACCTGAAACCAAAAATGTCCTAGAAAAAAAACACGGGCAATAAGCTCCTTGACATGGATCTTGACAATGATTTTTGGAATCTGACACCAAAAGCAAAAGGAAAAAAAAGGGAAAATAAACAAATGAGACTACATCACACTACAAGCTTCTGCACAGCAAAAGAAGCCATCAACAAAATGAAAAGGCAACCTACTGAATGAGATAAAATATTTGCAAATTGTCAGTCTAATATGGGTGTAGTACCTAAAATACATAAAGGACTCATTTGACTCAATAGCCAAAAAATAAACAATCTGATCAAAAAATGGGTAGGAGATCTGAACAGACATTTGCTCAAAGAAGACATGCAGATAGCCAACAGCATGAAAAGATGCTCTACATCATTAATCATCAGGGAAAAGCTAATCAATACTACAATGAGATATCATCTCACACTTGTTAGAATGGCTATTACAAAAAGACTAGATGTAATAAGTGTTGGTGAGGATGTGGAGAAAATACAATCCTTGTGCATTATTACTGGGAAAGAAATTGATGCAGACACTATGGAAAAGAGTATGGAGGTTCCTTAAGAAATTTAAAATAGAACTGCTATACAACACAGCAATTCTACTTTTGTGTATATATCTGTAGAAAATGAAAATGAAAAACTCTAATTTGAAAATATATCTGAATCACCATGTTCATGGCAGGATTATTTATAATAGCCAATATATGGAAACAACCAAGGTGTCCATTGATGGATGAATGGATAAAGAAATTGTGAGATACACACACACAATGGAGTATTATTCAGCTATAATAAAGGATGAAATGTTCCCATTTAGGACAACATGCCCTCAAGGCACTACACTAAGCGAAACAAATCAGACAAAGACAAATACCATATGATCTTTCTTCTATGTGGAACCTAAAACAAAAACAAAACTAAACAAAACTAAGCTCATAGATAAAGAAAACTGATGGTTGCTAGGAGCAGGGTGTAGAAGGTGGGACAAATGGGTGAACTGTCTTTGTTTTAGTCTAAATAAATTGAAATAAAAAAAATAAATTGTAACTAGTTAAAAAAGTAATTTCCCTTTTATAATTAAGAAGGTATTGTCCTCATTTTCCCAATCCATTTACATCATTATTTTTAATGGCTGTTTAGTGTATCCACCTGTTATACTATTAATAATTCCCAATTTTTACCAATTGTAAACAACAATGTCATGAACATCCTTGAGTCTAGAGCTTTTCATACCTTTGTTTATCTCCTTAGGTCAAATTCTTAGAAGGGGGTTACTGGGATGCCCAGTATACACAGTTACACATCCTGATACAATTGCCCAAATCGTCTCCAGAAATAAAGCACAGATTATGTCTTTACCAGCTTGGCATGGAAGTGTCCATGGAAACCAAGACTACTTTGAAGATACTTGGAGGAAATGGACAGGGTTATATATATAATTTCATACCTTCTTGGGCAGTTAACCTTGATCCTTCAGTGTTGCTGGGGCTCTATGATCAGGTTGGCATTTCCTACTCTTCTCATATGTTTTCCCTATGTGTTACAGTCAGTGGAGGAATACAGTAGCACAGATAAAATAATGAGCCAGTAGCTCCAGACGTTCTTGTGTTGATAAGGTTCAAAAGCAAAGTTCACTGGTTTCTCTTCAGCCTACTTGGTCATCTGAACAGATTCCACATGACAAAACCTCATAATATTTAGTTCTGTGAGACAGCATCAAGTTTAATCTCTTCACGGCTGAGGAAATGAAAACCCAAAAAACTTTCGTAACTTTTTCAAATTCACACGGAGTCTTAGTTAAAAAAAAAAGTAACAGAACCAAATTTAGTTCTTGTGCCATGATATTTTCTATATCCTTTTCTACGTTAGATTATATCATATGAGTTTATGACCTCAAGCCATTCTTAGATATGCTAAGCATTTGTAGAAGTACCTTATCTCTTTCAGGATTTGACTTTTAAATTCTGCATATCTGACCCATGGTATAGCAGATACCTTTAAAAATTAGCAAATTAAAACCAATATGATTTAATCAAAGTAGCTTTCCTCACAAGTGCTCCTAAAACAACTTCTTACAAATGAAATAAAACTAAACATACTATTAGAATGTGTGACTAAGTCTTTGATAAATACTTCTACAAGGAAAAAAATTTTACATGACTAGTAATTTTGACCTTTTGAACCCTGAGGTTCTTACTTGAGATAGTGCTACATAAAAGGTGCAATCGATGATAAATTCTGAGGAAGGAATATTAATTTCACTGCTCTTGCTGAATCTTTTTTGACCAATTCCTCATTGATAGTCTTCCCAAATGTTTTATTTTGGTGCCTAACTTAGTGTAAGTACTACCCAACGTGTCACACCCTAGTAAGAAACATTAATAATTTAAAAGGCTATATTTTTAAGAGCTGTGTGATCTATTTGAGAAAGACCTCATTTTCACAGAGTACATGAGGTCAGTTGTGGGCAAAAACAAATGAATACTTTCCCTTCCCACGGAAACCTTAATCTGGAGATCTCTATAGAGCTTTCACTTCTATATTGTTATCAAAAGTGTTTATGGTCTGGCATCTTACTACGCTGATGGACAGTGACTGCAGTGGGGTATGTGGGGGGGACTTGATAATAGGGGGTCTAGTAACCATAATGTTGTTCAAGTGATTGTACATTAACGATACCAAAATATAAAAAACAAAAAAAGTGCTTATGGTCTGGTCTCTTAGGGACTTACATAGTCAGTCCCTTGTAATACATTTGGTCAAGAAAGTATAATCCACTCATCCTTCACTTATGCAATATAAATCACTGAAGATAATGTATTTTTAAAAATCAGCAAATATTATCAGCAATTACAATGAATCAGTTAACACTATCTTAGATATGGGTTTCTTTGCAAGCCTAACAACCAAATGTTCCCCATTTCCTTCCACTCCATTTTGGAGCACTACTCACTCAGGATGGACTATTTGCTCAAATGACCCAGATTCCACAGATGCAGATTCCACAAGGCGGACAAGCATATTCAATGGAAAAGTACATTTTAAATTTATGAGACAAAGCCTCTTAGCAAACCAAGCTCAAAACCACGTATTAATCTTTGGTTCATTCTCAGCCATAGCCCATATGCACCACCAGTTATCAGGTCTTACTGATTTTTCCTATGTCATGTTATTTATTTTCAATACTATTTCCTTCCCTTTGGCCACCTACCCCACTAAGATCTCTATCTAATGCCTGATTGGGTTGCTCCATTGTCTTCCTTAACTAATCTGCATTCCCATATTTATTAAAGAAATATTTTTAAAACCCTTTAGTACAGTTATTCTTCTGTTTCAAAGTCTTCAGTGGTTCCATATTGTTCAACCCACAGATGGTAAATAGCCTGCATTCTACATCCATATTGCCCTTACATTTATGTCCACATGCATAGCATTCTTTCCAGATGAACCTTGAAAATCATTGCTAGAGTTAACTCATAATCTTTGTTAACACAAATTTCAGAATATCCTCTATAAATCAATCTGTAGGTCAGACAATAAATCAGATGTGACATAATATTTACTAACTTAGGCTTCCATCTTCTTTATCGGGATTCAACATCTTAAACTAGACTCAACCTCAACATCTACCTAAATCTTCCCTCTGCATGCTCTCCAATCCTTTTCTCAGAAACTCTTCATAGGCTCTTATTCCAGTTGTAGCATTTCATGAAAAATACCTTTTCCTTTTCCCCTCTACAACTTTTCTCACAGCATTCCTCCAGTCTAAAATATGATTCCTGCTCCTTTCTGCCTACTGATATGACTTTGGAAAAGTCCTATTCCTTTGTTACAATCTTTATAGTCTAGGCTGACACAATGTGATAGGCTCTATGCCTGTATCTGCAGTCCTTTTGCCCTATGTGACTCATCTGGTAATTAGTCACATGACACTCTTGACATTTTTTTGTTATTTAATCTTATATAATCATTTAACTTTTCATTTCTTTGCATTTTGCATCATTAAGTGAGTTGTAGGTTTCTAATTTGTATTTTCTTCCGTCCTTTACAGTAGCATGGGAGCTCATAAATACAAGCCAATGTTCCAAGTAATTCGTTCTTCATTCCCATAGGAGGAGAAAATGGTAAAGGGAAATATCAATCACACATGAATGATAATATAGTGGAGGAAAATAGAAAGGAAATAAGAAAGCAATAAATAAAAGTAAAGTTAAAAAAAAATGCAAGCTTACATGTTCTGACCAAACAGTAAGGTCATCATTCTAAAGATAATCTGACCTTTTGGAAACAGAAATCCTATCTGGAGTTTATAAGCAAGAGCATGATATATACTACAGCAGAGAGATGAATCACACTAACTCTTCTTTCCCTTGGAGATATATCATCCAACAAACTGCCTGTGCTCTGTTTAGTTTTATAAAGCCAAATGAGATCATCCATATTCAACCTTGTTCAACTCTACTCTCTCAAGTAGCAATCAAACAGCTGTCTTCAGTTGCAACTTTGTGACTCATAATACATTCATCCCAAAATGCCCTTGTACATCTTGTAGACCATATCATCATCATAATAATAGTAACACTTAAGCATTGTGCACAGTCTTTTTCATCTTCAAAGCCTATTTTAATTCTATAATGCAGTGAAAATGTGACAAGTTGAAAAGGTATGGAGGGGTTTTTTTAATTGTTCAACGAAAAGGTGTTGAACAGTGTGACCCTGATTACAGTGTGTGAATCCCTGAGAGGGTCTGCAAGTTGGCTGAATGCACCTAAAATGAAACTTCAGAGCTGAAAATTATCAGGTTGAAATTCTCTCTCCATTTAGTGTAAATGGAATAGAAATTTCAGCTATTAGAGAAATACCAACTGATGATGTGGTTCTTTTCTGAAAGTATTGTACTGTCTGTGTATCTCATCCAACTTCATCTTAGGAAGAAATGAATGTTTTGTCAGTCACATAAAAACCCTGTGTGCAAGCTTAGATGCTTGATGCTCATCTTGTGGAAATAGTTCTCTATATATTCAAACTAAATTTTTAGTCTCAGTTACAGTGTTATTTTTACCAGTCACCTGAACTGCCTGCCACACTAATTTGTTTGCAGGCTCCTCTTTCTGCAGCTTCAATGACACATTTTTTTCCCCTCTGATTATCCTTGGAGCTTCTTCATCATTTTGGGTGTTCTTGGCTCTCATTCAGAAGCATCAAAATTGCCCCAAATTTCCTTCTTTGAATCCCAGAAAGAAAGAAAAAAGAGAGAGAGAGAAAACACTGCTTCGTTTTTGGACCCCAGTATTTTTCTTTGTGAATGGACCGTTTTCTATCATCTACTACCCTGCTTCTCAATTTTCTCTTAAGACATAAAGAGGTCATCAGTATGGTTTCACTGGCCAGATTTTAAAAGTTCCTAAAAGTGTTTCACCTGTTTGCTTTATTGAAATCAACATAAAACAAAGATTATTGCAATGACACATTTCATGGGCCACTGGTTCCCTTGAATCCCAGGCAGGTAGTGAGGCTTGCAGATGACAGCCAGCTCTGTACGGGAAGGTATTTATGCCACGTTGACCTGTAAATACTGGTTGCCACCCCTGATGTTGTGGCCCACAGAAAGACTCATCAGCACCCTCATTTTCCTCCCTGCTGTTCCCTTTTTAATGAGGGGCTGTGAGAGGGAGTGAAAACGAAAATTCACCTCCTTCCTCTGTGCCATTCTGTGTTTACCCAGGAGGTCAGAGAACACATTTCCCCCCCCCGAGGATCCTTCCTGACCCTGCTGTAGACCTCAGCAACCTTAATCTGGGTCATGACCTAGGGAAGGGAACCAATGATCTATGGCAATTCAGAAGTATCTCCCAGGTTCACCACAGAATAGTGTATTTTCACTTATTGTCTACAGGCATTTTGCTTTATATTTGTTTAATTTACATTATTATGTTGGTAACCATTTCCAGCTCTTCAGGAGTACTCATATTTTAACACATTTCTCAGTGTTGACAATTTAATTTAATGTTGGCATCCACCTGCAAACTCCATTACATAGATGCCCTTCTCTAATCTTTAAGATGCTAAGGGAAAATAAACTTACAATCCCCTTTAAATATCTTTATATAATAAAATACAGGGTCACTGAGCGCATTCTTTGTATTTTGGCCTCTTTTTCTTCTATATAATTTTTCTTGGTGCTTAATTCAGCAAGTGTTATTTGGGAAGGAAAATTAATGCTTTCCTGAAATATTAATGTATTACCTTATATTTTATCTCATTTAGCTTTCCTTTGAGCAATGCTATGTTTTTCATAAAACTAATTTACTTTTTGTTATTATACTGTTTCTTAAATCTTTAGACCTTAAGATTTTCGTTTCTCTGTTCATATCTGTTTAATTATAGAATTATATCTTCAGTAACTTCTCATTTTTGAAATATCATGAAATCCTTATAATGTTGGATATAGGTTTTAGGAGTAATGTCTAAAACAAAGTCAAAAGAGGTACATTAAGGTTTGTTTGTTTGTTTCTGTACATAGTTCTTACAGGCCTGGGGGCTGGAATGAGTGAGTAGGTCTTGATTTGCCCTTTGGCATATCTGAACTTTTGTTATAATGAGATGTATTATACATGAGGTTTGCTGTAGAACATTATTTTTTTCATCCAACTACATATAGTAACTTTTGCCTAGTGTAATCCTCTTAAGGCACTCTATTATAATGATTAAATTACTTCTCCACAACTTTAGCAAGCATTGAAATTTATATAATGAATATGTAAAGTCATGTTAGCTAAATCACTTGTTTTACATATGTTCAGAATATTCTTTGATGTTATCAGTCCATAGTCAAATTTGTTAAATACTTACAGAGTAGTAAGCAAGATTTATAACACACAATAGAACTGCTTTCTCTTTAACTTCAAAAGAAAACCTTCACATCTTTCTAGCTGGTAAATTATTTTTTCTTCATATCTTAAAACTTCCCATTCCCTAAGAAATATGCACTGAGGTACTAGCATTTTTCAAGAGTGTGTTCTATTTTAGGGACTGTTTCCTTTTTGCACATGGATCATTGATCTGAATATACATTTCAAAGATTTCATCTTTAACTAACATGCAAATTTCCTGGTTTGGGAGTTCAACAATTTTATAATAAGGTCTGCCCTTGTGAAGACATAGGCTGAATTTGACTAGCTCACTGAGAGAAAACATGGTTATATTTTTCACATCATCAAATTATTTCTATCCTGTCAGGAGCTGTAGATATAGGCGGTCTTCTTTGGTTGGAAATCTTTACTTTTTGGTCATAAGTTTTTAGCACAAAAGGCTCTGAGAATTACCAACCAATTGCTCACTTTGGAGTCTTGCAATCTATACTTAACTAAATCAGTAAAAAGAAAGTGATGCTGAGCTTGTGTAAGTAGAGAATTTAAACATGTTTCTTTTACAACAACAAATCAGATAAAATGGCAAAATACACATTCATCATGAAGATGACATAAACTTTGTGCTTATGCCAAAGAAGAAAGCTAAAATAAAGCTTTTCTTGGGATATACTGTGTGATGATATCTGAGTGCATTTATTCATGGCAATGAAAACTATATTCAATAAGCTTTTTCTAAATATTTAGAGACTGTGAAAGATATTTTGCCTTTCTTTTGCTTTTGTGTGTATGATTATGTATGTCCAAAGAATACTAAGTGGTAGTTAGAAATACTTAGAATCAAAAATCATAGAATTGAAAGGAATCTAAACATTTGACCAATTGCCCAAGCAATGTAGAAATCCCTTTGTTCTATTCAGTCTCTCCCTGAACACTCCCAGAGACAGGAAAATGATTGCTTCATAAGATAGCTGGATTCATTTTTTGGTAGTTCTAATTGAAAGAAACCTCTTTGCTGGTTTCCTGCAACATCCACCAATTGTTCCTGGCTATGGACTCTGGATCTGCCCAGAACAATCTCTTCACCACTGTGTACTTTTCCTTACATCGTTGAAAAAAAATCTTTCAGTCTTTGTTGTGAGTCCCTCAGTGGTTTGCCACTGTGATTGAAGTGCCCTACATCAGCCTAGTCCCTCTCCTTTGGAAAGGCTTCAGTTTAACAACATCCTCCAAATGCTGGTGCTCAGAAATTGGAAGCAAAAAGTGTCAAGATGAGCTCTGATTGGTGCAATGGTTATACTGTTTTCCTCCACCTGAAATTAACAGAGCTCACAATGTGGTCATCATTTTAGCACAGCTGTCTTGCAACTGCCTAACATTGAGCACGTTGGCAATTAGACACCACAGGGCCTTTTTAGACGGTTATCGCTATACACATTTCCATCTATCCTGAATTTGGAAATAAATGTATCACCTAAAACATCATACTGCTTTGTGTTTGTCTTGCCAGTGGGTTTCAGCCCTGGGCAAGTTAGCTATGGATTCAATGTGACCAAAGAAATTGACAGCAGAACGTACTTTGGGATGAAAGGGTTAATTACCCGGCTTGTTCTCCTGGCGGTAGGTGGAGCATTAGCGTCTCTGCCTCCACCCAGAGTACTGGGCAGAGCTCTCTATATAGCACAGTAATAGCGTATTGCCTAAAGGTGTGGAAGCGGTAGCCTAGCAACAGGCCAGTTACATCATCACGTGGTTTAAGTTCAGTGAGGATCCTGGCCATAGGAACCCCAACTTCCCCCACAGTGTTCATGTTAGAGTTTTTGATAATCATTTTAGTTTATAGTGATTTGTAATGAAATTCAGAAATGAGGTTAGTCTGGCGATACGCAGTCCCCCTTATCCATGGTTTTGCTTTCTGAGGTTTTGGTTACCTGCGGACACGGGTGATCCAGAAGCAGATGATTCTCCTTCTGAAATACAGTCAGAAAGTCACTAACACTAAGTCACAACACCTACATCATTCACTTCACTTCATAAGCATTTTATCATCTCATACCATCACAAGAAGAAGGGTGATCACAGTACAATAAGATATTTTCAGAGCGAAAAAGAGACAGACACCACGTTCACATAACTTGTATTGCAGTATATTGTTATAATTGCCCATTTTATTATAAGTTATTGCTAATCTCTTATGGTGCCTAGTTTATAAATTAAACTTCATCATAGGTATGTATAGGAAAAAACAGTATATCAGGGCTCCTCATAGGTCTGTATGTATGTATAGGAAAAAGCAGTATATATATATAGGGCCTGGTACTACCCACAGGTCCAGGCCTCCTCTGGGGGTCTTGGAAGGTATCCTAAGTATTAAACTAATTCTAAGCATTTCTAACTACCACTTAGTAATCTTTGAACACACACACTCACACAAAGGGGACAAAAAAGGGGACACTGCTGTATTTGTTTTTAGATTACCTATGAAGACCTCTAGTAATTACTGCAATTTTCCCCCCACTCACTTACAAGCCTTCTATCTGATAGCATAATTTTGAATTTGACAGGTGGTTGGCAAGTAATTGATGCAATTTGCTTTTACTCCTTTCAGAAAACTGGGATATTTTCACATCTGCAGTCTTTTGGCACCTGCCCTGTTGTCCACAATTTCTTCAAGATTACTGATATTGGCTTCATCACTGTATCTGCAAGTCCTTTCAGCACATTGGATGTTATTCAAAAGGAGACTTGAACTCATTTGAAGGGCTAGGTACTTTCTACTATCTCTCCATCTATTTTGGAATTCAATTCCCTCTTAACGATGTTTGTTCTAACCTTTCCAGTTTGAAGATCATGCTCCTTGATAGAAAAGTTGGAAAAAAAGAAGTTGGGCAGTTCTGCTTATTTTTTTGTTGCCTGTGAACATTACATCTTTCCTAAGCAATGAATACAACCCTTCCTTGTTCATATTCTGAAACCAAGTAGAACACTAACAAAAAACAAAAAACCTATTTTTATTTTTAGTGTTCTGATCATTCCTAATTAAAAGGCTTAATAATATTAATTAGTGTACAGATTTTCTTATGCTATGGCTATTGGGAGCTCTCTAAAGTAAAAGTCATTGAAAGAGTTAGCATGTGGGACAAATCCATGATGAGATCTAAATTCCATGTTTTTCCTTCTAAGAAATGTGAGGATATGTAAAGATGGTGTCCTTTTATTTCTGAAGTTGAATAAGTTGCTGTAAAATTTGTTTTCAAGTCAAAGAATAAAAGTTGATTCAAAATAAAGTTGTCAAAATTTATTAGCAAATATGCTCATTTTTGTGATATATACTTTGCATGTCTTAAAGTCCACTTTTCAAAAAATTCTGAAAGACAGGAGAAATTGTATTTTTAAACTTTTTAAAAATTTTATAATGGCTTAAGGGAAGTTCTATGAGCACAATATGTTTACATTCCCCTGTAAAAGATGAGAATCTATCTGGCCCTTGAGTTTAATGATCCTGGAGAAAAGACGAACAAGGATCTTTAAAATACTTCGTAAATAGGCTATAGGGCATTTTGGATTTTCCTTTTTAGTATTTAGGAGCTGATATGTATTGATTGCTTAGCATATGGCTAAATAGATTTATTTACACAGGTTTGCCTATACTAAATATGTGTCAGTATATGCACATTTCTATATTACTCTCAGTCTAAGGAAACAATTTGCAGCTATGCATGCAAATAGGCACTTTTACTTTATCATTTTTTCAACCATACATATAAAAACATTTCGATTTACACTAAAGAAGTGCTAATGTTTCAGAGAAATGTGACTTTATTTTCATATATAAACATCTGCCAAAACAATGTCTTTTCAGACAAAATAGTTGAAAGACTTGAACTTATTAAAAATAAATAAAAAATACACAAGTTAGTATATCAAAAGCAAAAATAAATGATTAATACTAATTTCTCAGGTTAAAGAATTGCTGCTAACATCCTTTAAGGGAAAATCTATACAAATTAAATGATATTTACTCAACAATTATTACTCTAAAAGTAGAAAATAGGTAGAAATAGGAAAACATTCATATTTCAAAACTAAACAAAAGTTTTAAAGAACATTTTAAAAAAGTCATCGTAGTGTGATAAAATTAATAGTAACCACCTGTAGGAAGAGTCACGAGATGGTATTTCTAAACATATAATGAAATAGTGTCTACAAAATAAAGGGGGGCTGATAAATCATGGAAAGGCTGATATACCTGGTGATGAATATCTTCCTGGGATGTATGTAAGTAGTCACCACCAGACACCAGGAAATACATCTAAACATTCACCAATAGCCCACAGGATTTAAATCCATGGCTTGCAGAGACATTCTTCTGGATCAGGCTCAGTCCAAGGAGGCTGTCAACGTGACTTATGTCACCCTTGCTCTTTCACCGCCCTTGTGATTCTACCGCGGTGTGGTTTTATTTACTTGTCTCTTCCCTACTCTGCTTGCCTGCATACTTTCTCCCTACTTGGTCAGGCTGCTAATGACACGATGGTAGACTTTACTCTCTTTTGGTTATCTCAGGCAACTGTAGCTGTTAAGAAGATTATTCTAGTATTAATTTACCTTTTGCAAACCACTGTCTTTTGGTGACATTCAGTGGAATGGGAATAACTCGAGAGCAGATTAGTTTAATTCATTCTCTACCACAGTTACAAGATGCAGACTAAACTCCCTGCTTGCCATTTCACATTTAACACCATTGGGTATAGGGAAACAGAAAAGAAGAACCATATATCTCCCATGAGGGATATTTGAGTGTTCTTACTTTATGTTAAGCTAAGGCAGTGAATTAAACCAACGAAATCCCTTCCCTCATGGAATTTACATTCTGTCCTTCCTACCAAAGGACTCGATCTACAGTGGCTATGCTACATACATGTTAGATAAATGACTATTGCTCACCTAATTAGTTGTGAAACTGTTCCATCCAGTTTCCTAAAGTCTTAATATTTGTAATTTTTCTGAAATACTATGTTGCCTCCCTGATCATTACCCAAACTATGTCTCTAACTAATTTCAAAGTGAGATAAGTTACTTTTAAACTATGCCTACCTTTCAATAATAGTCACAAGATACATTTGACCCTGCAGGGGAAGCCAGGGGCAGATTATTGCAGGATGTTGCTCTCTTTTGCACTCTCTCTCTCTCCTTGCTGGCTTGATCTACATATATATTGCTGAATATAATATATCTTTGTTTAGTCTCATTTTATATAATTGTTTAATCTCAGTTAAGCAATTCAATGACTCCATAGACATTATTAGTCCCGTCTTATAGGTGGGTGAAATGAGATTGAGCAAAATGAGACTGAGGAAAAAAATAGCATAGCTAGTAATTGACGTAAATGGGTTTTGAGCACAGAGCTGCCTGATTTCAAATCCCACACTCAGGCTCAGACTACCTACAACTAATCCTGTACTACCAGCTAATCTGCCAGGAAATTAACCTTCCGAGTGCGACTTAGTTCCCAAGGGATTTTAAGGCTACTGTGCTCCATTGCACCTGGACTCTTAAGGTGCTCATCTGAGGGAACCCCCCTGAAACCTGGTATGATTTTCAGTGCCAGAGAGAAAATTAAATACTGGATAAAACCACTAATACAGACAGCATTTTTGACTCAGACTCAGTAAGGATTTGTTTCACTTTTTAAAGTAATATGAGCTAGCTAAGAGAAAACTGTGAATTTGAGTCTCCTTAAGAAATTAATATTCCAGCTTTCAAACTAAAATGATTGCCAAATCCAGTGCACATAAATCTTCTTGGAACCCTGCTGCATTGGAATTTGTCGAGCAAACTCTCCTGAAACACTCTCTTCCCTCAGCTCCTGGGTGTCGACCTGTATCTATGACTGCTCTTCTTGATTTTTCTCTCAGTCAGTTTTGTTCTTCAGAATTCTGCATCCCTTTGCTTTTCTAAGTTTGCATATTCTCCCACGTGATCATGTCCTCCTCTCATGATTTCATCAAAAATAGACTGATGGCTCCCATATCATTATCTCTACCCTGACCTGTCCTCAGATGTACAGGCATGTGATTCTAAACTCCTGATGGACAGTTCCCTTTGAGTTTCCCAGTTATCTCACATTTTGCTTGGCTAATATTTAAAAATATCACCTCCTATATCTTCTTCTTTGCCACTTGTACTTTATTGTGTATTTGCTTTGTAATGTGTTTGAGCTCAAGTTTCTCCAGTCTTTGAATACAAATGGGATGACCTCAAAATCTAACCCATTGCCTAGCCCCACTCAGTCTAGATCAGTACTTCTTAAGCTTTAATGGGCACATGGGTAACCAGGGCATCCTCATAAAATAGATTCTGATTTAGCAGGGATTGAGTAGGGCCTGCGATTCTGCTCTCAGGTTATGCCTGTACTGCTGTCTGCAGGCCACACTTGGGAATCATCTCCTCACTCATCTTGTTGTCTCCATATTTGAAATCCTCTTACAGCAGCCTTCGTTTATATTGACTCTAGAATGAGCTGAAAAACTAACCTTGGCTCTTGCTTAAAGTCATTCTCTCTCAGGTGAAAATCTATACTTCTTCCTATGGTTTACAAGGTCCTCTAAAAACCTAGTGACTGTCAACCTCTCCAGACACATCCCACAATATCTCCAGATTTTAGTGCACCAAAAATCTGACTCATTTTAGGGGCCCTTCCTCCAAAAGCCTTCTCAGATCCACAGCATCTTCACTCTTTATTACTGCATTCCCCACGTTCCTGGATATTTATTTCTTGTTTCTGTATCATAAAACCCTTACGGTGAAGGACCGTGTCTTGGTCACCTTTGTGGCCCTCTCTGTCTAGGACAGCGCCTGCACACAGTGGATGTTCAGTGATTGTTTGCTGAGTTAAACGAAACATACTTAAATTTTCCACTTTCCTCTTTTAAAAGTGCACTGGCCTTTTGAAGGCAAAATATGAATATGCCATCATCTTTTTCGTGGAGAACGATAGCATAGGCTTGAAATGTTGGACATAGTGGCAGAGATGATTCAAAAAATTAATTAGAAACTGATTGCTTTTAAGTCTTGTCTTTCTTTGCACCACATTTTTCCTCATGCACCTTAGGTAAATATCTTAATTTTTATCATCCGAAAAAATGGAAAAGTATATTACATTACGTCCAATGCCAAAGTGATACTGCTTTGATTGAGCTATAATTATAAAAGCCAAATATTATGAAAAGAGAAGATGTAGAAACACATGGAAATATACTAGCTAAAGCCATAAAATTAATTCAATGGGTCTGAGATGGTTAAAAAAAAGGATGAAAAATATAACCAATAGTAATTTCCAAAATATAAATTAATTTTATTAATTTACTAATAATATTAATTTTAAACTATGTCATCTCATTTTTAATACGCAGGAGTCTTATTTGAAATACATAATACACTCAGCCAAAACACTCTGATGTCAGCTACAATCACAGATGAGGTAAAAAAACAAAGTTTGGGTTTCCTACTGGCTATGTTTAGATGACTTATTAAAATGTGCAGGTATGGAAACCCTCCTATTGGTAGATCCACAGCTGCACATTTCACTCCCTGTTTCGGCAACATACCAGGGAAAATTCATGATTGATGACCTGTGGAAAGATTAGAAGAAGGAAAAAAATATGCTACACTTGCTTCTCCACAAGCAGACCAAATTTCCCTTTCAAAAATATAACTATTTTATTCGCAAAGCTGTTTGCATGTAGACAAATTCAGTGGGTCTAAAATGTTCTCTCTGTGAGAAAACATAAAGGTAAATAACTTAGGTTAGGCAAAAATAACCCTTGTTATGTAAGTGTGATGTTCACTTTTCCCTGTAAGTTAATGCATTTCTGGGCTCTTTTAGTTGTTTAGCAAATAGGTGGTACTCTTAGCAGAATTATTAAATGTGTCACAAACATAAACCAAACCAGTTTCTATTAAACAGTATTTTATATTACTTTCTGCCTTGCATGTGCATTTCTTTTTGCAACAGAAAAAAATACATTATATAATTTGCTCCAACAATTTAAGGATTTAGTTCCTCTAATTTTCTAGGTGAAACAGTCTTTAATTCTCCACACCTACATTCTTTTGAATGGGCGAGGACTGCCCCAAAAGATCTTCTTTATCTTAAAGAAACAGCTTTTCTTTCCCCTTTTCCTTTTCTTCTGCAGATGGCATGTTTTCTTTGATTCTTACTGCAGTGCAGAATTCAAATAAGCGTGATTGATCCAATTTAAACTTTACAAAGAAAAAAAAACATCTTCTTAATGATAGCCTCTTTAACATTAGTTGTCCAGGTGGAGTTTAGATTCTGACACATGACAGGATTATAATGTTGAAGGACACTTCACAGGTATTTATATTTACTCTGAGCTCTTTCAAAGTTGGAAACAATGCTACTTTCCATTCAAAGGACATTAAAATGAAGTTATATATTGAAAGAGCACTGGCAAAGCTGGGCTTACTGGAAAACATTCTTAGTGGAGTTGAAATGGCAAATGCATGAGAGAGGCCAAAGTGTTTGCATGCACTCGTACCACAGGGAGCTTACTTCTAGAAATGATCCACTGCCACGACATGTGAAATAATTAATGTTCAGCCATCTCGCTTTGTTGGAAGAGAGTTTAATTAAAGCATATTTGCATCTCTATGGCACCTTCTATCTGAGAATATTTATGAAGTATCATTATGAGACCAAATAGTCGATAAAAATGAAACAGGGAAGAAGGAAAAGAGGGATTCTTAGAAAATTATTTGTACTGAGATTTATATCAGGAAATTTTAGTAACAGAAAAACTATCCTCAGTAATAAAATGTTCTCTATAAGTTACCACTTTTAAATTACCTGTCTGAAGAATATTACATCAACATTTTAGAAAGTTGAGCTGGGGGAGAATAAAAAGCTCTATTTTTTTGCTGAAGGGTTAAAATTAAGACCAACTCAACTCAAAATTATTTCATCTGTGAAAGAACATAAAAACCAAAAATGAGTTCCTAGACGTATGGAATAATATCAAGTGACATGAGAGATAAAATGAAATTTGAATGCTTTTCAGGTGCTGTCTTTCTCCTAAAGTTACCTAACAGAATCAAAGTTGAAATGCACACAGCTTAAAGAAAATATTGCCAACATCGGAGTATTTCCTTTCTAAAGAAATAACTTTTTAGATGGGGAAGAAAAAGTATGGCAATTCGAAGACCAGCTTCAGAATACAGTTTTGTGTATGTTTAGATTATTGGGAACAGTACAGTTGTTGAATGTTCATTTAAAATAGCATTTATAATAAATTACATTCTTACACATGTAAGGAGAAAGTTATAAGGGAAATAAATACCATTTTTGAAAATAATCCTATTCTTTCCATTCTAAAGAGAGACCACTATTCTACCTCACCCAAGTACAGTTATTCCTCCCTGCCCCATATACACACACCCCTTCCCCACTCTCCACCAGTATTGCTTTTTCTATGGGGCACTAGAAAGAACAAGGAAATGTAATTAAGATATTTTCTCCATTGATTCAAATAGCAACATTAAACATGTTGACCAATGTCATGTGAAATCCTCCCATCAAGAGCCACCTTCCCATTAAGACAGTGCTGATCAAATGCTGGTGTTATGACAATTTCCTGGATGGAAGAGCTAGACAGAGAAACGAAATGATGCTCATGAAGTACTCAGCACAGGGCATTGCACACAGTGCTTAGAAAATATTAGTTATGATGACGATGGTTCTGATGATAATAAATACAAACATACATGCGGCAGGTAGGATATCCTCATTGCCCGCAATATTTACTTACATTTTAATGCATAGAAAGCATTACAAATTTACTCTTCAATATATAGTGTCATGGATTTATAAAAATATGTAACAGGTATATATTAACAAATAAGTATTTTCAGTATCATTAGGTAAGTTATACTTTGAAGTTAAATTTATAGAAATTCGGTTCTCTTTTTTCAAATTAATGGTCAAATATTTAGTTTTGAAGGGTAAGGAGAGAAAACCAACATAAACTCACTAGTTGTAGATCAGAAATGCCTTGAGAATTTTAAACAAAACATTAAATTATGTAAAATGGTTTAGGGAAAAATATGATGTATACTTCAGTATGGGGAGCCTTAGCGTTTTGTTTACTAGAAAGTTAGTCTGAAATGTGTGTCTGATGTATTAACTAGTTATGCAAAATACATTTTAAAACCCACAGACATAATCTGGCAATTTAGAAACACTTTTATCATCTCCAAATAATCACTACAGTGAAGGCATTTGTGTGCTGGAGAATTACTGCTCTTAATGACATTTTCTTTAGATGTTCTCTTGGAATCAAGTTTCCAAATCCTTCCTAGGAGCCTTGTTCATGAGGAAAAAATAATTGTCGAACTATAAAAGTGAATGTTTGGGAATTGCTCAGACAGAAAACCTAGCAGAGCACACTTGTCTCACTAAGTTTTTAAACGAGGCCCCAAAGTGGACACTATTCCTGCTTCCTAAGACTGTTCTTAAATGCAGAAATGAGACATCCCTGATCCTGTGAGGTGCCAGATTTTTGTTGTATCCATTTTATTGACCTAAAACTTAATAAGAAAATAATACCCTTTGCTGGCTGTGTGAAGGAAAACTAGAATAGCAGTAATCTGGCTCACAGGAAATTCTGTGTGTATCTATCTGCTTATATGTCAATTAGGGTAAATTCAAGTCCAACTAATTCTTCATTCAGAAATTTTCAGTTTTACTTTCCTTTTGCAATTATTATTTTTTTAATTCAAGAGAACACTATGGATAAACACAGAGGAATGGGCCTTATTTTAATTCTTTAGAAGACTGAGAGACAATTTGGCAAGCCTAAATGAACATTTGAATTTCAGATAAAAAAAATATGACAACACGGTCTTTTAAAAATATCTAAATATATAAATGATTTGAAATAAACAATCTTTCTTCATTTTTAATAAAATCCACACACCTGGCCTCAAGTTACTAAATCAAACGGGTCAGCATGTTTGGCATAAAATAGCTAAGCCAACCCAGAGAACGGTTTCTTGAGAAACACCAGGGTGATGTGGTCTTTAGGTAGAAAATAACTCAAGGTACTCTTGACAAAACACTATTCTAGAAAAATGTCGTAGCATTGATCTTTGATTAACTTTCACATCTAGTTAGGCTACTTGCTGAAAATACTATTCACAAAATAATTCCCTTTAGTCTTCCAAAAGTGCCCATCTCTTTAAAATGTTTGCCACTGAAATGTGACGGCTTTTTAAATGTTGTCAGCTACTTAGAATGATGTGGCACTCTTTGTTTGTCAGTTCATTAATTTATTTAAGATGTGTGTATGGTCAGATTCATGAAGGTAATAAATCTCTTTTGTAGAGATAGATAATTACTTTAACATGGCAAGACACAATAGCACAGAACTTAATACAAAGCAAGCTTAGCATATGCATGATAGGCAACAATAGAATGTAAGTATTAATAGAAAATAAAAAACAGTTCTCAATTACATAATCACTGAAGAGAACACATTAAGAAGTTGAACATTTGATATTTTCTCCCTCTAACAAGCTTGCCTTATTGCTAGATACTTTCCCACATTAAAATTCCACTAATGCCACCGTATTCAGATCTCGAGGGAGCCCTTTCTCCTCTTGAAAATATTTTGGGGTTTCACAAAAATCGTTTGCCTGTCTCACTGGATTGAACCTCAAAGACTCCTTTGACGCAAGTGTTATTTTGACCACGTGAACATGGTTTCCATTTTTTAACTAGATTAAAACATGCATGAACAAACTGCTCATTGAACTTTAATGTTGCTTTGTTGCTTTGATGGCTTACAGATTTCTGCTTCATAGATGCTTTTCCCCCATACATTCTAAAAGTGAAATGATACATTGTAATTTGAATGATAATTTTGTTTTGATGATTTAATTGATAGCAGACAGAGGGAAAGGATCCTGCTTTTCCATTTATGTTTTTTCCCTGCTGAACAGATGAGACAACTAGGAGTTTCATAAACATCTGTAAATAATTAAGGGATGTTACACTAAACTGTATTTCCTTTACCTTCACCCGGGCTTTTCTTGAGGAGCTACATGGTAATCCTGGCTCAGAAAAAGAACACCTTCTTCCTGTCACTCAGAAATCCTTGCCCTTTCTTTTTGTCAGTTTGGGTGATGATTAAAGGCAATCTGCCCACGTTAATTTTCATGACGCCAGAGATAGTCTTCCCACACCCTTTATTGTTATCATACCAACAGTCTTTGCATCCACTAATTTCACCTTTTGCAGAGGATTCTAATGCTGTCTTTCTTTTTTTTTCTAACTAGGATTTTCAGAACTGTTCCTCCGTTTTTACAAACGTGTTTCCAAAAAAACATCATGCAAAATGCTGGGGGAAAATCAGAACAGGGTTTCTAACTGCTTGCTTGCCTCTCCAACACCACCATATTTTAGAAGAGCTGTTTATCTTTGCACGGACATGTAAAAAGAAAAGGAGAGTGCCAGCTGTTCAAACCTGCTCCGCCTCTGTTCCATCCAAGAAGCTATTCATTTCCGTTTATCAGCTATTAAAGAGATTAGATTACATCCCAAATGGACTCTGATTTGCAGTGAGGAGCATCATCAATAGACGAAAAAAAAATTAATTCAGTGACCAAAATGTCTCTGTTGGCTTTAGTCCTAACAGGACCTTCCAGCCTAGTAGAAAGAAAAATTGTATCAGCAAACTGAAAAAAACAAATCAAAACACTGTCATTGAGCACTGTTTGGTTATCCTAACACATAGAAGGTCAAAGTTTGAGAAGCTACTATATATTTATTTTGATCTGCTGCCTTGAATTTTTCAATGTTGTTTTCTATTTATAGAAAGTCGAAGCCTCAGGAAATCTTACAGCATTCCCTAGATAAACTGTTTTTCTCTAAATCCACCTTCTAAATTCCTTCCTCTACTCCTCACCCACACATGAGCAAAGTTTGTATTATTGGTAGTTGGTTAGACTTTTCCACAGAAAAGTTCAGGAAAATTGGAAGGTTTTTTTTTTCTAATCACCAGGAGATTTATTGGCGGTAGAAACAGTGAGGTGAAGTCTTAAATGTTTTTAAGTCTTCCAAAAAGTCTAGTTTGAGTTTTTTTTTTTACATTGATTGAAATGTAATCCCACATAAACTAGTGCAGGTAAGCAGTCAGGGGTGTGAAATTTTATAAACTGAACAAACTCATGTATCCACAGTCAAGAAATAGCATAATACCATCAGCCAAGAAATAATTCTCACGTGCCTCCCTTTGCCCTGCCAGTGGCAGCCGTGATCCCGAATTCCACATAACTTTTTTATAGAACTCAGGGAATAAAGTGAACACCTACTTTTTACCCACTACCCAGGTCAAGAAAGTGAACTTTGCCAGCAGCCCAAAAGCCCCTCCATGGGTCCCATCCAAATTTCAGCCATGTCCTACCTTCAAATATAACCAACCACCCTGTTTTTTTTAGTAATTATGTCCTTGCTTTTATTTTTAAGGTTTTGTCACCCATTGTTTAACTTTGATAGCTCTAATAAAACTTTCAGAGCATTTTCAAACCAATAATTAAATAGAATATTGATTTGTATTTACTTGCTGTTGCCACCCTTCAGCATCTACACTGTATGCTGAAGACCCTGGAATCAGGAAGCATGCAGGAGAAACACATTAAAGTGGGTTAGCCAGTGGTCTGGAGAAAGACACAAATCAATAACTAGCACTTTTAACACCCCTGCTGAAGAGGTCCAGGAATGAAGCAGCAGGGAGGAAAAATTAACTACCTTCACTTAACTGAGTTCTTCCCTGAGGCCAAAGTTGTGATTACTGACAGACAGATTTGCATTTTGCCTGTTCGTACCTTACCTAGTGTATGAATGAACAGAGGGCTCCAGTCTCTAGCCCTGACAGTCCCCTTTTCCTTGTAAAGCACATTTATTCATCACCTCATTAAAATGAAGAAAATGAACAAAATATAAACAAGTTAGATGGGAGGACAGTTGGGGTGGTCTACTATTATTTTCTAAGCGGAAGAAGGGGTTGTCCCTGGAACAGATAGAGGATCAGTCTTCATAGCCATTGCATGTCTTTCTTTCCTTTGTCATTAGTATTTCATAAAAAAATGGGTCCAAGATGCAGGGGTGGGTTGTGCAAGTGGAAATTGAAGAGAAACAAAAAATATCACACACACACACACACACACACACACACAGTAAAAACAACCCCACTCCACCCCACAACCAAGAGTGCTTGTTGCATACAGTATTTCTTTTGGCAAAGTTTAGACATGTCTTTCTAGTTAACAAATGTATTCTGCTGTCAGCTCCTTTTAAGAATTATACTCCATGGTTCATGCCAAATAACCTCTTTAAATATTAATAAATAACTCAAGGTATCTTAGAAAGTCTGTGCTTGAGGAATTATGCTAATACTTTGAAGAGGAATGACAGAGGGAATCCCCCCTTAGATATCTGCTCCCAGGAGCAGGCTTCCCCAGATTCTGCCTCCAAACTGGTGCACCACTCCCACAAAAGGAGGAAAGAAAGGAAATCACTTTATTCCTATGAGCTCAATTGTGCATAGACCCACTGTAGGCGCCTCCTAAACTGTGTGGTTTCATTGTGAGGACTGCCCATAGGTAATGTGCACCAGGCCATCCTGATGGTAGCCATACAATCCACATCACGGTTTTGCTGCTTAGATAACCAATAAAAAAGAATCTTAAGTAGATGGTTGGAACTCACTGAATCTCCTTCTGCTGCTTGTGCCCATGTGGTGGGACCTTGAAGGAATCCTTGGATTAATCCTGCTACCACGGGGTGTGCTTGTGTTTTATGTGCAGCCATCATAAACTGTGTGTATGTGTGTGTTCCCTCAGCTTTATTGCAGCCTGCTGATTTTATTTTCCAAGCTATCTCTTGGAGGCCTTCAATGTGCATGCAACAAGGCAAGAACGATCTTCCTCTTGGTTATTGTTGAAATATTCCAAATTATCTCCTCTGCAAATCACTCTTCCCGCATGGACTTTGTCCAAGTGATACACACAACTTGGTAGTTGAGATATTCATCAATATCGCTTCATGACACCTGCAAAGGTTAAGATAATGCCCAGAGGAGTGCAAGGCTAAAGGATACAGGTGCTGTAAGGTTACCTGAGTCTCAGCTTTCTCCACAAGGAGAGGTACAGAGGATATTGACTCCAGCCTTTGGCTTCCTCCAAACACAGTATCAAACAAGAGCATTCTAACTATGCACACCCCATTCACCTCAAACAGAATTAAATATCTGAATTAACTTCTATTTAGCTGCATTATTCTTTCACTGTGAAATTAATATGTTGTTAAACAAAGGGTTTCCATTCATGTTTTGTTCTGAATTGGGGGTATAGGGCATATAAAATATTATAAAAGGTGATTAGAAAATTACTATCCTGTAACACAAAAAGTATATAATTCATTAGTATCTGGGTAATGTGTAACTGTGTATACCCAAACACATAGATTTGTGTGTGTGTGTGTGTGTGTGTGTGTATAAACACACATATATGTATGTATGTGTATATACACAGTCATTATTTGAGCTAGTTTTAATCTATGAAGTTGCTGTTAGCATTGCTTCTGGGGGAAATACAGGGTTAGAGTCCTGTGAACCTCTGGTCACAACACTTTAAACTACTGATTAATACATAACCTTGTGTTATGTGTGTTTCTGTTTAAAGACACCTTATTTAATATCTGTTGTTTAATCATTGACGTTAACTCAACAGCCAACTGCACTATAACACAGGCCTGGGTAAATCACATCTAACATATGCATTTCCTCTGTAAAGCACACCACAGACTTCTTGCACTAAGGAACACAAGCCACTTTATTTTTTTATTTTTATTTTTTTAATATAATTTATTTTGGTATCATTAATCTACAATTATATGTGCAATATTATGGTTATTAAACTACCCCCCTTCATCAGGTGCCCCCCAACCCCATTACAGTCACTGTCCATCAGCGTAGTGAGATGCTATAGAGTCACTACTTGTCTTCTCTCAGTTGTACAGCCCTCCCCGTGCCCCCCCAACATTACATCAGCTAATAGTAATGCCCCTTTTTCCCTCTTATCCCTCCCTTCCCATCCATTTTCCCCAGTCCCTTTCCCTTTGGTAACTATTAGTCCGTTCTTGGGTTCTGTGAGTCTGCTGCTGCTTTGTTCCTTCAGTTTTTTTCTTTGTTCTTATACTCCACATATGAGTGAAATCATTTGATACTTGTCTTTTTCGGCACAAGCCATTTTAAACAGCAAAATCACCAACAAAAAGCACAGAAGTGCAGTGACTGTAATGGGGTATGTGGTGGGGACTTGATAATGGGGGGAATCTAGCAACCACAATGTTGCTTATGTAACTGTATATTAATGATACCAAAATAAAAAAAATAAAAAATAAAGCACAGAAGTGTGAAAAAATTGGCATCAAGTACACTGCGTAAAGGACACTTGTACTTTACAAAAGGTGAAATGAAAAGGCAGAACATTACCTTGCTTAACCTCAACTGATAACATGTGTCTCTGGTGACTCAAATTTTTTGCTATTCTCTGCATGTCTGTGAATGACTGTAAAGTGCATGAGCATTGATTTTGGGGTTACAAATAATTGTGAGTAAGTAGGCCAATTTTAAAATATGAAATCCATGAATATGAGAATCAACTCTATGAATATAGTGATTATATATCACAATCATATATATGCATATAGTATATATATATATCTCACATTTATACTGAAGTACCATAATTGGCTGAACCCTTTCATGTTAAGCATTTAGATTGTTTATAAAATTTTGTATTATAAATAAAGCTTCAGCAAATAACTTTGTGCATAAGTGTATGTCTACATTTCAAATGATTTCCTTTAATGGAATTTCTCACAAGTGCCATTAAGTATGAAATCAAAGGGTATGAAAATTTCTAATAGATAGGTTAAATACATGGCTGAATTTATACCCTATGATAAATGTGAAGGGGTCGTTTCTCCAAGAGTACTAGAAGTTCTTCAAAATTGCCCCTGATGATCTCTCTGGAACTCCTCCTTCTCACACCACTAGGATGATCTTGCTAGGCAGCCGAACCAAACTACTTGCAGCCCTGCCTATATCCCACACATTCTGGCCTTCAGGTCCATCTCCATGGCTCTCACCACATTCCCTGGCCTAGCACTTCCTTCTCCTTCCCTTTTTGTGTTGGAAGCTGTCCCTCCAGCATGCCTTTCCTGGTCCTCCCCAAGACTGAATCCGAGGCTTCTCCCATTTGTTCCTGTAGATCCCCTCCTTCACTCCTGTGATAGATTGACCTCAGAGCCCTAACTAGCCTGTTTACCCGTCTATCTCCTCATCTGAATTTTAAGCTCGTGGTAGACAAAGACTCTGTGTTATTCATGTCATATGTAAACCCCTAGCACTGCACTTGACATTTTAAAGATTTGTCAAAGGAATGAACCAATGAATATTGTGTTAACTGCACAGTTTCCCACCAAATCCTGACATTTTCAAAAGCTGCTCCTGGATATTCATACCTATGTTCAAAATGCCATTTCGTCTTCAACTGGTCATTCTGTGCTCTCTTCAACATGTCCAGTTCCAACACTTGAGCATATCCTCTCTTCCTGCAGTTCCCACCAAGCTGAATGGGGTGCCCTGTGCTTGCATCCCTCTGGTCTTACTCCCTAACAACCGCTCATGTGTGACTCCTTCACCATGTTCTCATCTCCTTGCACAATGCCTAGTTAACAATATGCTCATAATGAATTTCAAATCAGTGAATAAATGACTTCTTCCTTTATTTCTCCTTATCATAGTCCTTTGAGGTCCATATCAAGTGCCACTAGGATGACCGAATCTGGCAGCCAAACTGAACTACTCTTGTCAGTATTTCACACTCTCTCTACTTTCCTATAAAGCTTTTGGACTTTGACACAACCAAATTTGATTCCTCCTTCCTTTGAATCCCATGCATTTTATTTTTATTCCCATTATGCACTGGCCTTTTTTACCTTACATCATATCTATTTGTATATCTATATCATCTACCTTTTAGAATGTATGTTTTTCCAAGGATTAGATCTTATGTTTTGCACATAGTACAGTCTTCCACATGGTAACTGATCAGTTAATATTTGTTGGGTTGAATCTCTTGAAATAGTTTTAAGACTAAGTCCTTCCTTAATACCAGGGAGCAGTACTCACATAATATCTTATAATTAGATATTATTAATTCAATTTTACAAATTAAGACACAGAAAAAGAAAGAAATTATGCAACATGGGATTTTTGAGATAAACTAAAGAAAAACTTGTCTCTGCAATGCCGTAGGTAAAGAGGAATATACATGGATCCAGTTAGTGTTCAATTTCTCATGCCTACATGTGTGTTGATATATGTTCATATTTACATATTTCATATTTTTCTCCAATCATTCTGTTACTTAATTGTCCAATCATGACCTTCTATCTATGCTTCTAAACCTCAAATTCTAAAATTTTCAGTGTTTTATCTTCTGTAATCTGAGATGAAGAGAGACAAAGGATAACACAAGATCTTTGTTAACAGCCTTTCTGAACATACTAAAACCAATATTAATAGTCATTAATACCTTTCCTTGTACACTACTTTATAGTGCACATATATCCTATAATTTGATCTTCACAACCATGCAATGAGGCATTTAAGGCAAGTGCTATTACTCCTGCTTTGCAGATGAGGAGGCTGAGACAATTTCATGAAAGGCTAATTGATACCCAAGGTCATTCAATTGTGGGAGACATGACTCAAATCCAAGTTTTGGAATTATTTTCCATTCCATCTAAATATTTCGTAGGAGTGCTCAAGAGCAACGGTGAGAAGAGAAATGCAAAAAGGAATAGGAAAAAAGATAGAAGGAGTATTACAAGCATGATGGGAATTAATTAGATTATTTAGGAATGTTATAACTTTAAAATATTCTAAGATGTCTGAGTGTAGAAGGAAAAGTTCAGTTTTGAAAATTATGTTCTGCACCACACCACTGAACACTGCAGAAATTTTATTCAATTTGTGGAGGAAAGTATGCATCCTCAAATCTGAAATCTGAAAATTAAGATTCATAAAATCGATATGCAGGATCGATTTGAATGCCTTATTTAGAGACTCAAAGATGCAACAGAACTCAGGTTTACCTTAGTTATTTTTAAAGGTTAAAAGCATAAGAACAAAATAGCACAGGCTTCTTCTGGCTCAAAGCTGTCCTTTATAATGAAATCTTCAAGTTTTGTATAGTAAATGGAATTCCACCCCTGCCCCATCTTCCCTCAAATGAAAATAATATATATCTCTCTACTGATTGTGCTTCTGTAAAAAAAAAAATTCAAGCACAATGGAAAATATAGAGAAAGTTGAAAAAATCAAGGTATTGAAATTAATTTGGGAATTTTAATTACAGTCTGTAAAGCTTCATCTATTTATAAAAATAAAGAGAAATTCTAGTTAATTAGTGAATATCCTAAATTAAATTATTTTAATGAAAAGTAATTTTGGCTTTTAAGCATGAGGCATTTTCTAGTATGATATTAAAAAGCATTAATAAGAGAATTACAGACATACTTCATTCACACAGCAAAGGTATTCCTAAAACAACAGAATAACAGGAACATACTTAACCATCAGATGTTTTGTTAAAATAAATGTGAAAACAAATAAATATTAAATTAATGGGAGAGATCTTTTTTTAAAGGAAATCACTAATAATACTTGGCTAAAAAGAACTTTTTTGATTTCTTTTGAAAATTTAAATTTTGAACTGTAAGGTTGTATTAGAGTAAAAAGCATACATGTAAAATGTGCAAATATTTGGGAACAATTTTTAAATAATTAATTACAGTTGAAGTAATAACTGAAATATGGTGTGTCAAAATTATCCCTACTTTTGAATTACTAAGTGTCTCTAACATTTGTCCCAGCTATTGCTGAGCATTTTAACAGATGGGCTATTTTGTCACCCTGAAGAGGAAAGAACAATATCTTCCTTTGCCTTAAGGTCCAATCTTCTTTAAGGCCAAATTCCTGGATCTCTACAAAGTGGCCGGGATGGGGTAGAGCCAACTCCAGAGGAAATAGATCCTGAAACTTTCCCTGAACAAACTATTATGTAGCTGAGTTACTGAGTTAAGTAAAAAACTCTCAGATTCCTGAATAGGAAAGTATTTCTTTCTTCTTTGTCATACATGGTTGCCTTGTACCAGCTGAACAACATAAACATCAAGTAAAATAGTATTTTTCTTAATGCCATTGTTAAAATGAACACCTAGAAAGTGCATTCAACCATATTCAACCATGAATTTGGTTTACAATTTTAAAATCAATTTTGCAAAATCATTTTAGTCCCTAACATCAGTTTTTCTTTATTCTCCAAGTGACTGCATCTAACTTAGCAAGCATGTTATGTATTCAACTCTATGTGGAAGTCAGTTAATTAGCTCTTTGAGGATAAGGACTATGCTTCGTCATTTCTGAAGTCCTCAGAATATTCATTGCAATGTCTTCTACACAGCACATATCTGAACTGACCTCTCAGCAGAATTCAACACTTTGGATCAATTTTCTCCTCCAAACTCTTCTGTGGGCTCCTTTCTTGGTTTTCTTTCTATGACTCAGACTACTCTTCTGCAGCCCCTTCTGCTCTCTCCACTTCTTCTGACCCTGAGGTAGTAGAGGTTCAGATCTCTGTTCTGTAACTTCTTTCCTGTTCACTCTTTATACATTCTCTGTAGGCAATCTCATATACTCACATGGCTTCAATTACCATCCATAAAAGAAAATCTGAAATTTATATCTCCAGCTCAGACCTCTTTCTGAGCCCCAGATCATGTTTTCAAATGCTTACTTGTCATCAAAAATTGAGTGTCTCACAGGCACCTTATAAGCAACATGCTCAAAGTGAGTTCATCTGACTTTCCTCAAATTTGTCTTCCTGGTTCATCTTCTTCAAAAATCTACCATCCACCCAGTTTCCTGAGCCAGAAGTCTAGAAGTCTCTCTCTATCCCCATATCCCTGGTTAACAGCCAGGTCCTAGTGAATCTAATTCTAATGATCTAGAAGCTATCCACATCTCTCAATCTTCACAGCCATGTCCCTAGTCCAAGCTATTGCTTAGACTACTGCAAAACCTCATTATAGTCTCTCTGTTGTTACTCTTACATCCCTTCAAATTGTTCTCTACACTCCATTCTAAGATTGACTTTCTTCGAAATCCCTTTAACACCTTTCTCTGGCCTCCCATTGCACTTGGGATAAAATACAAAGTCTCTATCATGGCCCTGAAGCCCTTGCACTGTCAGCCTCTTGACGAGCTCTTGGAGACCTCAGCTTATGCTGCTCCCCTACTCTGCTCTTCCTACTTCTTCAATGCTCCAGCATCTCTCAGGATTCAGGACCTTCAATCCGTTACTTCTTTTCTGGAATGCTCTATCTCTTCTCTCTTTCTCTCTTCTAACCTAACATTAACTCTTACCCATTCTTCACTTCTTAGCTTACATATTGATTCCCTGTAAGACTCTTTTGTCTTTGCCTTCCAGATCAGGTATGCCTGTTACAAACTCTCATATAGATTTTCTGTTGTCTTTTATAATCTGCTCCACATCTTATCTTGTATAACATTCATCACACACACACACACACACACACACACACACACTTGTCTAACTAATGTGACTTTCCCCAGGTTAGACTATAAGCTCCATGCAGGCAGAGGCTATCTAGGTCTTCTTCACTGATACATTCTGAATGTCCAGCATAATGACTGATACATAATAGGTATTCAAAAAATATCTGCAGGACAAATGAAGGAACAAATGCATGAACAGGAGCTACTCAAGAAATGTTTATTGGATGAACAGTTGTGTTTTCCACTATGTATTAGGCAACACAGTTTTAAATGTATTACCAATATACTTTTGGAAGAACCAAGGCAATGATCAGTTATATTTTACACTTATTCTTGTTTCCACAAAGGATTTAATGTGACTACTTCAGGATTATTAATTCCAGATCCAATAACATAACTCACATGCTTAAGAGAAAGTGGAATTTTTTAACAAATGCTAAGATAACTTGCTCATTACCTGTGGACAAATACTTGCAAAGAAGAGATTTATTATTACAAAAATGACTTCATTATCTTCATCTGCTCAGATGAAAGAAATCATCTGTTCAGATTTAAAAAGGCACATTAGAAAACATATATTTAGTTCTAATCTAAATATATTAAGAGGGATTGCTTTAAGTAATTCAGGGAAAAATCTGGCTTACTTCTTTGCTTTTGTTGAAATTATATATTAGAGTTCCAGAAAACAGTATATTTTCTGCAGTATGTATTCATGTATACATTAACATACTACATTTATCAACCAGCAATATAGTATAGCAAAGGAAAATTACATGAACTGATTTGTCTATGCATCTCCTTCATCTTTATTTTAAATAGTTAGAATTTGGCTATTTTTCCATATAATAAGCATACATGTAATTTGCAAATAACAGAATTTTTATGCAGAAGGAAGCTCTAGTAGCTCATTTATTTCTCCAATGAGAAGAGAAAAGAGATAATGTGATCAACCTATTTTTTAGTAAATAACATTTCTCAATTATCACACAAAATTTACTTTCTGAAATCATGGGAACTTTTTATTTAAAAATTGTTGAACTTGAGTCATTTAAGGTCTAAATATATATAATGTAAATAGAAATCAAGGTAAATTTATCTCTTTGGTAGCTGAAGGTCTATATTGGGAAGTGTGTTCTACAAAAGGTAAACATTAGAACAGGAAGGTTGGAGTTTAGAGGGTTTTATTGAAAAAAAACCTCACTTGTAGTATTTACACTTTCCATTTATGTTTCCTTCGCAGAAGTCTGAAGCACTTAGAATTTGTTTTTGGCCCCTGGCTACATCTGGGGACAATATTTTTGTTTTTGTTTTTGTTTTTTGCTGAGATGAAGAGTAGGATATACCTTGAAAGGAACTGGAGTCATACACTTTAAACAACAGAAAGAAGAACCCATAGGTCCACCCCTCTCACACATCATAAAGCCAATTCTTCTTGTGAAAACTGGCCACTAGCACATTTTCAAGACCATTAGGAAGAAAAGATCAGCACAAAGTGCTGGTGCAGGAGCATTACAAAATGCCAGCAAGTACAAGATAGCAAAATTGAGCAGGACAGCCATGCACATCTCCACAGGGACTTACTATTTAAAATCACTAAGTTGAGTGAAATATCAATACTACTGTATATTGGATGATTTTCAGTTTTATTTTTATGCAATATATTCAAATAGATAGCCTTATGTCTTGAACTTCATTTCTCTTTCTTCCAACCCTAGGTAGTAAGTCAAGAGAAGTGCTTCAGTTCACTTATTGGGAACTACTTCAGCTTCTCCTCACTAACAGATTAGAACAGGTTAAACAGGTCTTTTATTGAAGTATTAAAATGATAAAGCCAAATATCAATAAGTTTAACTGCCAAAAACATAATGTAGCTTCTCGTCAGGATTGAGGAAAGGTGTATTAGTCATGTCAGGAGACAGGGCAGCTCTGTGGGCATGACTCAGTAGGTATTACATGCCTACATCACCATGTACATACAGGTTGCTTTTTAGAAGCAAATCTTTCCTTTGATGATCATTTATTTATGTAGCACATTTCCTTTCATAGGCTTTCAAGGAGGAGTTTCTGAAACAGGTATCACATAATTTGCCTCTGGTGGAAATATGCACCAGTTCTGTGTTAGGAACCAACATCTGCCCTCAGTACCTCATCATTAACCCTACTAAAAGTTCCTAGCTGAGACATTAAAGCAGGGAACTTTCATAGGTCTAATCCACCTAAGTGGTAATATGGTCCAAATCCCTCATTTTACGGATAGATACAGGAGGACCAGAAGGCCTTGGTGAGTGGATTCAGGCCACTTAATGTGTTTGTTACCATATAGGATTTTAACACTGGGCTTCAGATTCCCCGAAGAGGTCTCTGTCATCTTTAAGAGTTGTCTCCAGATTTATTTTCATGTTTCAAAGAAACATTTTTAAAGTTCTGGATCAATAACTATTTGCCAAAATTTATTTTGCCAGGGGGAGACATTAAAACCACATCCATCAACCATTTACTGTACTATTATTTAATGAAAGTAATGGCACTTTGACACACAAAAGAGGAAGAACAAACAATACAAATAAAAGGGACTGTTCTAAATTAAAGAAACTTGATTTTATGTAAGTTTCACTGTATTGCCTTTGTTCTGGTTCATTTTGTTGTAGGCCAGTAAATGCTTCATCAATGATCGGAATTCACCCTTACTATTGTGTCCTCATTTGCAAGCTTCCTGTCTCCACTTCACACCACAAGAATATACTTAAACCCTAGGTTAAAATGATTGTAAGATTGAGTTTTCCTCACCTCCTTCTAGTTCCCCTTCTTGAGTTTTGATCAGTGATGTTACATTCTTATTTCTGATTGAAAACACCTTTCTTGGTTGAAGCAGTTTTGTGAAAAGTTAGAATATCCGAGGGTAGCCACTAGCCACATACAGTTATTATGCAATTTAAATGTGGCTAGGCCAAATTGAGATATGCTGAAAATGTACAATGGATACTGGGTTTTATACAAAACAGGATGCAAAATATACATAAATAATGTCTGTATTGATTACTTGTTGAAATAATGATAATTTGTACATGGTGGATTAAGTGAAATGTGTTATTAAAATGAATTCTGCCTGTATATTTTTACTTTTTAAATGTGGGTACAAGAAAATTTAAAATTACATACACAGCTCACATTTTGGCTCTCATTTCATTTCTGTTGGACAGCACTGGTCTGTATGGAACAAGCATTGTGGCTAAAGTACTCAAGCTCCCCATTTTCTCCCCCAGCTCTCTCCGTTGCTCAGAGGTTACACATGGCTTAGTCCCCTTTCTCACGAATGACTGCAATATAACAGCAGAGTGCACTCTCCGTATCTGGTGAGATGGTGGTTCTGGAGGTATCATTTTCTAAACCATGGGCATCACTTCCAGAACTATTCGTGCTCCTCAGTGAATTATTTTAGGCAAGCATAAATTCTGCCTCTTCTATAAGATCTAAAAGGATAAAGCAGAGAGAAGTACTAGGTTCTCTGAAATGCAAGAAGCAACTAAATAAATTTGGGTGCTTATCCATATAGGCTTCTAAAGTAGATTCTGTCTACTCTGAAGAATACAAATAGGAAGCAGTACCTCTATCCTAGAAGCCTTTATTACACTGTCCACATTAGTAAACAGAGCACACAGGCAGAAACATTCCGAAAAAGCAAATAGAAAAAGAATGTGGATCCAAAACCATTTGGAGTGCCTAACAACATTAAATTTTTTTTCTTCCATTTTTGTAAATTAAAGACATTGTCTGTGACAGCAAATTGAGGGATTTTCCCTGTAATTTGAGAGTGACCACAGAAACTGTTGTTTTCTCTAAATCTTGATAAACTCAACCTTTTTTCAATTAGTGGGACCTACTGACGTTAATGTATAACAGTAGCTTGCTTTTTTCTCAACATATAATTCCATTTCCTGGCTTGGTCATAAGCTGTAGTTTTATAGGTTGAATGGCTGGTCTATGGCATCACAAAATTATTCAGCACGGTTTTTGATGACAACCTTACCCTACCTTCCAGGTATCCTGCAGCTGAATACAAAGCAAGACTGTCTGAATGCATTGTTTAAAATGTCTCCGGTGACTCATAGTCCATGGCCTCTGTCCAGTTAAACTGGTAATCTGCAAGTTGGCAAGGCCATGTTTTTGTATTATTTTCTGAAAGGTTTTATAGGCATGGCTGTTGCCATGAGTTTTACATAAGGGAGAGAAAAAGTCCAGGCTGTCATCGTTCCACACCTGGATTACTGTGACCTTCTGTTAGTTGGCTTCTCTTCTGTCCCTTCATGAAGTTAATCCATCCTGTATATGGCTGCTGGATGAGTCTTCTGATATTTATCTTTTTATCATATCACCTACAACATATCATAATTTACAAGGACTAGAACATCTGGTGCAATCTCTATCTAACATTAGAGTCTTTCATACATAAACCCTTTACCCATATCCAATCCTGTTTCCTGTAACTGGAATCTCTCCCTGTTTTATGATCCTCAACATTCTACCTCCATGTGCCTGTCCTTGCATTTCCTGCCACCAGCCCTGCCGGCACCCCTGCTCATTGGCTACCTACAAGTCTTTCTTTGATGACTCTCAAGTCTGCCCAAGACTTCATTCTTGGTTCTCTAAATTGTCTATTCTTTATTCTCTAAATGAGCTTACCACTAAATTATATACACTCTTGACTTCTTCCCTCTTTGTTCCCCATCTGTTAGTCCTTCCTCCCTAGCTGGATTATAAATTCTTTGATACTGTACATTAGACAGCACAGTTCTAGAGCCATATATTATGTCATGTTCAAGAATGGGGAATTGGGACTTCCGGGAAGATGGCGGCGTGAGCAGGGCGGCAGAATTCTCCTCCCAACACTATACTTATCTATGAAAATACAGCAAATACAACTACTCCTAAAAGAGAGACCAGAATACACAGGAAAGTGCACGGCATGCAGCTACACCTGGGAGGACACGGCACCCCGTGAGGCGGGTAAGATACGGAGCCGCGACTGAGCGGGACCCAAGCACTGACCCACCCAAGTGCACCGGCGGGAGGAGAGGATTCAGAGCTCCAAGTGACCCACCCAAGTACACCAGCTCCAAGTGACCCAGGCCCAATGTTGATAAAGGGTGAACTGCTCCCGTAAAAAAAAAAAAAAAAAAAGGCTACTTGCCGCGGCGCCCGGAAGACACGTAAGAGGGTGGGGCAGCGTTTTACAAACTGGACCGTGAGTCTCTGCGTTTTCTCTTTCCAGCCAGCGCCGGGAGATGGGCATCTCACGGGACAACTGGCACAAGCGCCGCAAGACCGGGGGCAAGAGAAAGCCCTACCACAAGAAGTGGAAGTATGAGCTGGGACGCCCTGCTGCCAACACTAAGATTGGCCCCCGCCGCATACACACAGTCCGTGTGCGGGGAGGCAACAAGACGTACCGAGCCTTGAGGCTGGATGTGGGAAACTACTCCTGGGGCTCCGAGTGTTGTACATGGAAAACAAGGATCATTGATGTTGTCTACAACGCATCCAACAATGAACTGGTCCGCACCAAGACGTTGGTGAAAAACTGCATTGTGCTCGTTGACAGCACACCATACCAACAGTGGTACAAGTCCCACTATGCACTGCCCCTGGGCCGCAAGAAGGGGGCCAAACTGACTCCTGAGGAGGAAGAGATTTTAAACAAGAAGAGATCAAAGAAAATTCAGAAGAAATATGATGAAAGGAAAAAGAATGCCAAAATCAGCAGTCTTCTGGAGGAGCAGTTCCAGCAGGGCAAGCTGCTTGTATGCATTGCTTCACGACCAGGCCAGTGTGGCCGAGCAGATGGCTACGTGCTTGAGGGCAAGGAGCTGGAGTTCTACCTGAGGAAAATCAAGGCCCGAAAAGGCAAATAAGTTCTCTTCCTGTCCTAGCTCATGTAATAAAGGGTTTATTGTTCTAAAAAAAATATATATATATATGGTCTACACTAAGATCAACCAGACAACCCAGAGAGGGAGCCTGAAGGGATGGAAATGCACAGTCTTCCTGAAAAAGAATTCAGAATAAAAGTCATAACCATGCTGATGGATCTACAGAGAAATGTGCAAGAGCTGAGGGACGAAGTGAGGGAAGGGAGGAAAGACAATGCAGAAATCAGACAAGCCATTGACGGGCTTAACAGCAGACTGAATGGGATGCAAGAGACTGTTAATGGAATAGAAATCAGAGAACAGGAATACAGAGAAGCTGAGGCAGAGAGAGAGATAAAAGGATTTCTAGGAATGAAAGAATATTAAGAGAACTGTGTGACCAATCCAAACGGAACAATATTCGCATTATAGGAGTACCAGAGGAAGAAGAGAGAGAAAAAGGGATAGAAAGTGTCTTTGAAGAAATCATTGCTGAAAATTTTCCCATGCTGTGGAAGGAAATAGTCTTGCAGTCCATGGAAGCCCACAGATCTCCCAACACAAAGGACCCAAGGAAGGCAACACCAAGACACATAATAATTAAAACGGCAAAGATGAAAGATAAAGACAGAGTATTAAAAGCAGCTAGAGAGAGAAAAAAGATCACCTACAAAGGAAAACCCATCAGACTATCATCAGACTTCTCAACAGAAACCTTACAGGCCAGAAGAGAATGGCATGATATATTTAACATAATGAAACAAAAGGGCCTCAAACCAAGAATATTACATCCAGCACGATTATCATTTAGATATGACGGAGAGATTAAACAATTTCCAGACAAACGAAAGTTGAGAGAGTCTGCCTCTCATAAACCACCACTACAGGATATCTTAAACAGACTGCTTTAGAAGGAAGCACCCCTAAGGCTAAAAAGATGTCACCAGAGAAAATAAAATCATAGCAAAGAAAGCAGACCATCCAAATACTAAATAAAGGCAAAGAATAAAACACCTCATGTATAAAGAATGGAGGAGGAAGAATAAGAACGGAGAGAAATAAAGAAACATCAGACTGTGTTTACAATAACTTAACAAGAAAGTTAAGTTAGATTGTTAGATAGTAAAGAAGCAACCCTTGAAGCTTTGGTAACCACGAATCTAAAGCCAGCAATGGCAATAAGTACATATCTATCAATAATCACCTAAATGTAAATGGACTGAATGCACCAATCAAAAGACACAGAGTAACAGAATGGATAAAAAAGCAAGACCCATCTATATGCTGCTTACAAGAGACTCACCTCAAACCCAAAGATATACACAGACTAAAAGTGAAGGGATGGAAAAAGATATTTCATGCAAACAACAAAGAGAAAAAAGAAGGTGTTGCAGTACTTGTATCAGACAAAATAGGCTTCAAAACGAAGAAAGTAGCAAGAGATAAAGAAGAACATTACATAATGATAAAGGGGTCAGTCCAACAAGAAGATATAACCATTATAAATATATATGCGCCCAACACAGGAGCGCCAGCATATGTGAAAGAAATATTAACAGAATTGAAGGAGGAAATAGACAGCAATGCATTCATTTTAGGAGACTTCAACACACCACACTCCAAAGGACAGATCAACCACACAGAGAATAAGTAAAGACACAGAGGCACTGAACAACACACTAGAACAGATGGATCTAACAGACATCTACAGAACTCTGCACTTAAAAGCAGGAGGATACACATTCTTCTGAAGTGCACATGGAACATTTTCCAGAATAGACCACATACTAGGCCACAAAAAGAACCTCAGTAATTTCAAAAATATTGAAATCCTACCAACCAACTTCTCAGATCACCAAGGTATAAAACTAGAAATAAATTTTAGAAAGAAATCAAAAAGGCTCACAAATACATGGAGACTTAACAACATTCTCCTAATTAATCAATGGGTTAATGACCAAATCAAAACAGAAGTCAGAATATATGGAGACTAATGACAACAACAACACAAAGCCACAACTTCTGTGGGACGCAGCAAAGGTAGTTCTAAGAGGAAAGTATATGGCAATCCAGGCCTATGTAAAGAAGGAAGAACATTCCTAAATGAATAGTCTAAAGACACAATTACTGAAATTGGAAAAAGAAGAACAAAGGAGGCCGAAAGCCACCAGAAGGAGGGACATTAAAAAGATCAGAGAAGAAATAAATAAAATTGAGAAGAATAAAACAATAGAAAAAATCAATGAAACCAAGAGCTGGTTCTTTGAAAAAATAAACAAAATAGATAAACCCCTAGCCAGACTCATTAAGAGAAAAAGAGAATCTGCACACATAAACACAATCAGAAATGAGAAAGGAAAAATCACGACGGAAATACAAAGAATTATAAGAGAATATTATGAGAATCTATATGCTAACGAGCTGGAAAACATAGAAGAAATGGACAACTTCTTAGACAATACAACCTTCCAAGACTGACCAAGCAAGAAACAGAAAAACGAAACAGACCAATCACCAGCAACGAAATAGAATCCGTAATCAAAAAAACTACCCAAGAACAAAACCCCCGGACCAGATGGATTCACCTCTGAATTCTACCAGACATATAGAGAAGAAATAACACCCATTTTCCTTAAAGTTTTCCAAAAAATAGAGGAGGAGAGGAATACTTCCAAACTCATTCTATGAAGCCAGCATCACTCTAGTACCAAAACCGGGCAAAGATCTCACCAAAAAAGAAAATTACAGACCAATATCCCTGATGAATGTAGATGCAAAAATCCTCAACAAAATATTAGCAAACCGAATTCAAAAATACATCAAGAGTATCATACACCATGATCAAGTGGGATTCATCCCAGGGATGCAAGGATGGTACAACATTTGAAAATCCATCACTATCATCCACCACATCAACAAAAAGAAGAACAAAAACCACATGATCATCTCCATAGAAGCTGAAAAATCATTTGACAAAATTCAGCATCCATTCATGATTAAAACTCTCAAGAAAATGGGTATAGAGAGCAAGTACCTCAACATCATAAAGGCCATATATGACAAACCCACAGCTAACATCATACTTAACAGCGAGAAGCTGAAAGCTTTTCATCTAAGATCGGGAACAAGACAGGGATGCCCACTCTCTCCATTGTTATTCAACATAGTATTGGAGGTCCTAGCCACGGCAATCAGACAAAACAAAGACATTCAAGGCATCCAGATTGGTAAAGAAGTAGGCAAATTGTCACTATTTGCAGATGTCATGATACTGTACTTAAAAACCCCTAAAGACTCCACTCCAAAACTACTAGAACTAATATCTGAATTCAGCAACGTTGCAGGATACAAAATTAACACACAGAACTCTGTTGCTTTCCTATACACTAACGATGAACTAACAGAAAGAGAAATCAGAAAAACAATTGCATTCACAATTGCATCAAAAAGAATAAAATACCTAGGAATAAACCTAATGAAGGAAGTTTAAGACCTGTACTCTGAAAACTACAAGACACTCCTAAGAGAAATTAAAGAGGACACTAACAAATGGAAATTCTTCCCATGCTCTTGGCTAGGTAGAATAAATATTGTCAAATGGCTATACTACCTAAAGCAATCTACAGATTGAACACAATCCCTATCATACTACCGAAGATTTCTTCAATGAACTCGAACAAATAATTCTAAAATTCATATGGAACCACAAAAGACCCCGAATAGCCAAAGCAATCCTGAGAAGGAGGAATAAAATAGGGGGAATTACACTCCCTGACTTCAAGCTCTAGTACAAAGCCACAGTAATCAAGACAATTTGGTATTGGCACAAAAACAGATCCACAGACCAGTGGAACAGAATAGAAAATCCAAACATTAACCCAAACATATACAGTCAATTAATATTTGATAAAAGTGCCTTGGATATACAATGGGAGATGACAGCCTCTTCAGCAGCTGGTGTTGGAAAAACTGGACAGCTACATGTAAGAGAATGAAACTGGACTACTGTCTAGCCCCATACACAAAGGTAAACTCAAGGTGGATCAAAGACCTGAATGTAAGTCATGAAACCATAAAACTCTTAGAAAAAACATAGTCAAAAATCTCTTGGACATAAACATGAGTGACTTCTTCATGAACATATCTCCCTGGTTAGGGAAACAAAAGCAAAAATGAGCAAGTGGGACCATATCAAGCTGAAAAGCTTCTGTACAGCAAAGGACACCATCAGTAGAACAAAAAGAGATCCTAAAGTATGGGAGAATATATTCATAAATGACGTATATGATAAGGGGTTGACATCCAAATTATATAAATAACTCATGCACCTTAACAAATAAAAAGCAAATAATCCAATTAAGAAATGGGCAGAGGAGATGAATAGATACTTCTCTAAAGAAGAAATTCAGATGGCCAACAGGCACATGAAAAGATGCTCCACATCGCTAATCATCAGAGAAATGCAGATTAAACCACAATGAGATATCACCTCACACCAGTGAGGATGGCCAACATCCAAAACACAAACAACAACAAATGTTGGTGAGGATGTGGAGAAAAGGGAACCCTCCTACACTGCTGGTGGGAATGCAAATTAGTTCACCCGTTGTGGAAAGCAGTATGGAGGTTCCTCAAAAAACTCAAAATAGAAATACCATTTGACCCAGGAATTTCAGTCCTAGGAATTTACCCTAAGAATGCAGCAGCCCAGTTTGAAAAAGACAGATGCACCCCTATGTTTATTGGAGCACTATTTACACTAGCCAAGAAATGGAAGCAACCTAAGTGTCCATCAGTAGATGAATGGATAAAGAAGAGGTGGTACATATACACAATGGAATATTATTCAGCCATAAGAAGAAAACAAATCCTACCATTTGCAACAACATGGATGGAGCTAGAGGGTATTATGCTCAGTGAAATAAGCCAAGCCGAAAAAGACAAGTATCAAATGATTTCACTCATATGTGGAGTATAAGAACAAAGAAAAAAACTGAAGGAACAAAACAGCAGCAGACTCACAGAACCCAAGAACGGACTAATAGTTACCAAAGGGAAAGGGACTGGGGAAAATGGGCGGGAAGGGAGGGATAAGAGGGAAAAAGGGGCATTACGATTAGCAGATGTAATGTTGGGGGGCCATGGGGAGGGCTGTACAACTCAGAGAAGACAAGTAGTGATTCTATATCATCTCACTATGCTGATGGAAAGTGACTGTAATGGGGTTGGTGGGGGGGACCTGATAAAGGGGGTAGTTTAATAACCATAATATTGCACATGTAATTGTAGAATAATGATACCAAAATAAATTATAAAAAAAAAAGAATGGGGATTTGTTTTCCCATAGACCTGCTTCTGAAATTCCAGATCTAAAACTTACCTAAATCTGTAAGGCACAGTTTTGTTATCTGTAAAATAGTGAGAATAGGAACTAATTCATGGTTGCTGTTGATTTAAACAAGAGGTCCAAAATATGCTTTCTCCAGTGGTTTTTGATAGAGGATGATGAAGGAGAGTATATGATGATATTGGGTAAGAAGTCTGGAATATAATGACTATATTATATATGGGGAAATGGGTACAGAAACAAAAGCAATGGATGAGGATCACACATTGGATAATAAATTCATTTTGGTTAGGGATACCTTTAATTATACCTATTTCATTATAGGCCATTGGCATTTAGCTGTTTTATGTAGTTCAAAAAAAAACCCTAATATTTTCATTTGTCTGTTTAAAACCCTTGGAAGATTCCCTATTGCCTGCAAGATAAAAATCTAAATTAATTGGCCCCATACATTCTGACTCCAACACACTTTCTAGCTTTGTGTCTCATTTCCATTTATATTTACACTCCGTGCTCCAGCTGAATAAAACTATATTTTCCGGAAGATACTGTATTTTGAGTCTGCCTGCTCCTTCTGCATGGGGAGTTCTTTGTTTTCCTTCATTCTGTCCTTGGGAACACCCACCTAATCCTCCAAGCCCTGACTTGGTCCTATCTCTTCCACAGATAGAACTTTCCCTAACTTTTTCAGGATTATTGCATGTGTGTTTGAATATAAAGTGAGCTTCCCTCGCAAAATCATCTTTCAAAAAAGAGGAGACGCACCTTAATATTTTGCAAAGCATTATTAGTAATATTTTTTCAAATTTCTGTCTTGGTCTGAGAAATCTGTTGAGGCGGAGAGCTCCATCTCCTCTCCCCCTACCTGGAAGGGGAGCCTTGGCACTGGCCCTCTTCCCGTGCTGGCCTGGGAGGAACACATACTCCCACCTCTTGTCAGTCCAGGGCCTATGACAGGAGCCAGCACACCACCTAGTTGTTGATGACACCTAGCTCTTCAGTTTCACACTGGATTTCATTGCCCTTCTTGAGAAAGAGAGTTTTCCTGAATATACCAACACCCAGGAGGGTGGGGAGGTCCCAGTCAGGATGACATTTCTGGGTCAAGGGTGATGAACTGGGAGACCCAGGCTCTCAACTCTTCTGTCTTATCCACCATCTAGTTGGTGTTTCCATTTCCTTTTTGAATAACAATTTGTTTGAGGGAAGTCATATAAAGCAAAAATGACTGCTTGGTACTTACAGATGTCCCTGATGAAACTGGTTAATAAAATCTGGAAAATGCATTTACATGGATTTAAAATTTATTTTTTTTCAATATGATATCATACCTGAAAAAATGCCCTATTGAGAATAAGTCTTTTAACAATCACTTAGAAATGTAATACAGGAAGTGGTTATAATATGGAAGTCACAAATATACTTGTAAAATATAATTAAAGAAAATGATTCCAGTGTTTATGTACATAGGCACTTGAGGCTTTGGATAAAAAATTCAATGACAATGCCTACATTAAGCAAGCGGTGTACCTCTGACAACCGAGACAGAGTGAAAATGGCATGCTCCAAAAAACCATTTGATGAGTCAGCAAGCAGCTAGTGTCAAAGACACTAATGTCAAAGTGTTAGGAAATGTTTAGAAAAAACTGCTTCATGGAATATTTGAATGGTGTAAAGCAGAATTGCTGAATTAATATCTTATTTTAAATAGCTTTTGTAATCTGATCAACAAATTAAATATTGGAAATAGTTAACTAGCTCACCATCACCATAAAATTTTATTATTCAAGTAGTTCAAAAAACATTATTATTTTTTTCTTGTTTCCTTTTTATCTCCTTATTGTGAAAAGCAGGGCGTCACCTTACAGTTTTGGTCACTGTATTATGGGGCAGGTACAGTAGTTGCTCCCCTCTCTGTTCTCTCCTGATGAGTGAGTCCATTGTATCATAATTACTGATTTTCTTGTCTCCTCCGAGACTGTGGATACCTTCAACACAGGTCAGTCCCTTTATCATCCTTCTGTCCTGAACATCTAAGCCAAAGCCTGGAGCAGATATTTTTTTCATAGAAAGGGAAAATAAATGAAACCTTAAAGAAATGGTTCATTAAAACTTAGTACCCTATTAAGACTTTGAGCTTTTATTCCAATATATTTTGTTAAATGCTGTTAACAAAGATCACAGCCAGCTCTATGTGTTCTGCCTTTTGGAGAAAAGACTGTCTGACTTTTGAAAAGAGAGTGAAGAAATTATGAGAGGTCTTATTTCAATTCTACAAGTTTATGCTATGGTTTAAAATGTATCATTTAGAGTATTTGTTGACCACAAAAACTGAGTTTATTATAACAATTAGAACTATGATAGCAATTATACTTAACTGCTACAAGTAAGATATTCAAACTATTTATTACTAGGGTATATTTCCAAATTTTATTTTATTTTCATTAGAAAAGTTAAAAAAGACAAATCCCCAGCAGGTGCCTGAGAGAAATACCAAGATAGATATTGTTCACCTCCCTGATTTAACCCAGTTTTCAAAACAACTCCATTGCTGTGAATTCAAATATTAAAGTCAGTTCAGTGCCCCTCACCCACGTCACGAACTATAAAAACCTCCCTCAGATATCCTTTTTCCCCATAGACCCATAGAACAGAAACAACAGCAACGCATATTAAATGTATATTTTTCAAGCATCTAATTTTGTTTGAAGGTATTGCTATTTTGAGATAATAGAAATGTTAAAATCTCTTCAGAATGCTTTATGTATATGCATGTATATATGTATATGTAAGTATTTATACACACACACACTTTTTTCATTAAATGAATAGTCATTGAGCACTACCACAAGCCAGGCACTATGTCGGTCTGGGCACATTCAGCGTGGAATTAAATAGGCAAAGTCCTTGCCTCCAGACAGCCTGTTGTCTAGTGGGGAAAAAAGACAAATACATTTAAAAAAACATAATTACAAATTTTAGAAAAAAAGAAATGGATTCTAAATATGAGTTATGAGAAGACTGTCCTCTTCTCATACTATAACAAGTTCAAAACCCCTTTGAATTAAACTAAATCCACATACAATGACTGTGATTGTCTTTTGTAGAAACAAATCAAAGTAAACCAAATGGAGATCTCTTAGGGTGTAATTAGAGAGGTAGGAAATGTTTAAAGCTTCGGTCAAGGTGATCGTGAAGTAATCCCAGAGAGAGAGGACATAATTTTAATGTAATGTAATAAGCAGAAATATAATAAATGGAATGGATTGGTTAATGTTCTGGGCCAACTTGACTGAGCTATAGTGCCCAATTATTTGGTCAAACATTATTCCGGATGTTTTTGGATGAGATTTACATTTAAATAGATTATTTTTGAGTAAAGCAGATTCCCCTCCATCATGTGTGTGGGTCTTATCTAATCAGTTGAAGTCCTGAATAGAACAAAATCCACCTATTTAAAGCTTTAATTGAGTGCAGTAGGTTATGTGACTAGTATGAACTTCTGAGGGTTCTATTATTTAAGGCCTTAAAAAAAGATACTTGATAAAAACTTTATAATTATTTTCCAAATCCAAACTTCATTTTCTCTCATGTGAAATTCTAGCACATGCTAATTATTTCTGCAAAACTTTATTGCAGATATGAAATGTACAGTTCCATTATATGCAAATTGCAAGTGACTCCTGGGTCAGGCTTGTTAGAAGTAGGATTGGAAAAGGTGAATTGAAAGGGAAAGTAGTCCAGAAAGCAGGAGGGAAATGCAATTTTCTTTTTCCAGTGTATAATGGAAAGAAACATGAAGATGAGATGAAATTAACCTGGCTATTACAAGCATTGTCTAATGTTAGAAGAGGTTGAAAACTGAGATTGTTTGAAGGGCAGACCATCTGAGCTTTGGCATTCTGTCACCAGGGGTGGAATGAGACTACTTAAGGTCCTCCTTTGAAAAAAGAGATGGGGAAATCCCAATTTAGTAATATTTAGTACTTCATACAAGCAACTGATGCTGTTCTTATTTTATTACCTGAAAAGAATATCCAAGAACAGGACTCAGTCAGTGAGACCCAATAACTGATTCATTAAGTTTAAAGTTTTGAATAGTTGGATAGAATATTAAATAAAGAAGAAAATAATAATGATAATAATAAATCTAATAGTTGTGGATTTACTATGTGCCAGGCATTGCTTTTTAATTGTAGATATAATTACATATTTATTTCTTATGAATAATTCTATGAAGTAGAGAATATTTTTATACCCATTTTACAGAATAGGCACCAAAGGCACAGAGAAGTCAAGTGACTTGCTCAAAACTAGCATGTGTGAAAGTTGAAGTCAGGGTTTTATCCAGGCAATATAGCTTCATAGTTCATGCTCTTAACCACTAGTACTCTAAGTCTCTTAAAATGAAAATTATTTACTAGAGACTATAATAAATTTACCAATATATTTTAAAACTGAAATATCCTTATTGAAAAACAAAGCTAATCAATAGTATATCAGGTTAAACTATATGAAATGTCCAATTTGTAGGTCAAAAATGACCAAATATTAATAATCTATGGTTCAATGTGAATCAAAGCCATTGCTATTAAGCAAAAATTTCATTGATCTGTTTAATATATTACATTTATTGTTTAATGTTAATTAATCTAAAGATTGAGAAAGGCATACATATTTTTTCATGATCCTGGCCCTATATATTCTATTAAAAAAAATATCTTAACATGCTGCATCACCTTTCTTCAGAAAATTAACACCAATAGTAAGGGAAAATGTATAGTATTGATTGTCATCTTTAACTTGAAAATCATTAAAAAATGTTATTTTCAGTATCATCTCATATACCAAGGAAATAATGAGGATCTATTTTTAAAATTACCAAAAATAAATTAGTTTATTCTTAATTAATTCTGCTTTAGCAGCTCATCACATTCAGAATAAAACCCAGAAGTAGGAACTTTACTAGAGAATCTTTCTTGTAAAGATACTGGAAACAATTTTTTCTCAGCAGCAAATATAATGTACCGTCACTAGATATAATTGCCCACCACATTATACTCAAACTTTGGGTCTTTTATTTCACAAGTTCATTGGATTCTCAACTCAAACTTCAGGGTAACTGTTCACTCTTTTTTTTTTTCCACCTATCAATGTATTACATTTATTCTTCACTTTCCCCAACCTGAAATGTTCCCTTCATAAATTTTTTATCCTTGGAGTTATTTTTTTTACTTTGGTGCTTGTCAAAACTCTATTTTCTGTTAACTTCTATCTCAAATGTCTTTATTTCATAAAGTGTTTTCCTACTACCCATTTTTGAGAAATGAACTCTCTCCTTTGAGTTCCTATAGTATTTCATTTATGCTTCCGTTGTGATAGGTATCACATTCTCTCTCTTTTTTATTTGTGTTCATGTCTTTGCACCATACTAGTCCCTTCCTCCATATCTCAGTCCCATTGGATGAAACTCCTACACATATGACCCACCTTTCCTCTTTCCTATGGGCTCTCATGTAGATTAATTACAGTAGATTTGAACTGATTTCTTGGTCTGTCTTCTATCAAATACAATGCTTTCAGCTATGGCAGCGAAACTGATTTAAACAATAAGGATATTTATCATGTCACATAAACAATTCTAGAGACAGAATGAGTGTCATCAGGTATCAGGGATGTGCTTCAGGAGGGCTCCATGTGCTCTCATCATGGACCCACGTTCTTTCCGTCTCTCTATTCTGCCAGATTTAGTGTTTCCACTTTGCTCTCATGCTTATTTCCTTCACATTTGCTAGATGGTTGTCCACAGGTCCATGTGTCATATCCAAACTTATCAAAAAATGTCCAGAGGAACTAAAAACCAGTTTCTTCCATTTGTCTCTTTCTTAGAAGTGAGGAGACGCCACTGAGAAAACCCCTGGCAGATCATGTGTTATCTTATCAACATTTCATTTCATTTTAAATTCAATGAAATGGAAAAGGTTTTATTAGAGAACTGATTATAGGGAGCCAGTCTCTGAATTGCATAGACCAGTTAGGAATCTGTAATCTAGGAAAGAGATTGTGTGTTGGACTAGGAGACAGGCAGTGGAGATGGACTTACGCACATGACTTATAAATACATTTCATGTGTAGAAACAAAAGGAATTGATTGTTTGTAGTATGTAGAAAAGGGAGACTTCAGGGCAGACTTCGGACATGAGCATCTTGGGAAATGGAGGTGTTACTTACTGAGAAGGTTAACACTAGAGAAAAAGTCTTTGAGGAAAAGGAATGTTGAAGATCAGGAAGCTGGCTTTTAAACATGCTATGTGTGAAATATGCAAGTAGATATTTCAAGTAGGCTACCATTTATAGAGGTTTGAAGTTCCAAAGAGAAGAGCAGGTTGGAAATACAAATGTCGTATTTGCTCCCTTGTAGATGGTATTCAAAGTCAGGGTAATGGATAAAAGGCCACAGGAAGTATATGGAGTGTGAGAATAAAGAGGACCGAGGTTGGGGTCTATGAAACACCAGATAGAGAAGAAGGAATTCACAAAGGAAAGTGAAAAGGCATGGCCAGAAAAGTAGGGAACATCAGGAGTGTATCATGTCACAGATGCCAAGAGAAGAGAGGGTTTCATAGAGGAATAGCTGAATAGAAGAAAGGAAGGAGAACACAAGAAAGAAAGGAGAGAGGAAATGAGGAAGGGAAATTGGCTCCTACTTAAAATATAATCCACTGATACTATTTGAACCCAAAGAAGAGTTCACTCATGGGAATATGCATAGCTAAAAGGAGAGAGATCTCCGCTACAATGACTTGGGACTGTCTTTATTTCTGCCCAAGTTGGCACTACCTGAAGCTGTAAAATATTTAGAAACTGATCATTAAATAGGTTTTGAAAGCTCTTTTGTTCCGGTCTGTCTGCTTGCCTTTTATCTGATCTCTGCACCCAGTTCTGTGTTGGAACATGCACTAGTCAGAATGTCCATTATCATAACAAATAATGAATTAGATGACTCATGAAACCTGTGTCTTCAAAGTCAGGCTTCCAGAAGAAAAATAAAAATTTCCATCATCTGCACATCTGACATCATGTGGACAGTACTCAACTCCAAGGAATGAACAGCTAATGATAGGATTTCAGGCACTAGGCACCAAGCAGAGGAGGACATTTTATGGAAGGTATGGAATCATCTCACAAAGACAACTGCCTGTACTGTTTCTGAATATATGGAGAGACAGACAGACATAAATAGATTAAATAATGCTGATAAAATTTCATGTGGATGAATTTGATAACCTTAACTAATTAGTCTTTGAAACCCATCAGTAAAGTTTCCTCTCACTGTGTAATTACTCTCCTCCCCTACCCCCATCACAGAGAGATCAAGTTTCAACCATTTTACCCCAAGCCCAAGGAAGAGGAGTGGCTCTACAGATGGACCCACAATGCCAAAGAGGAAGAGTTTTTGCTGTGCCTAGGTAGGAGTGTGCTGAATGTGGTTTCCATTTGGAAATTAGGAACAAAGCACACCTTAGATGTTAAGGCCATAGCTTTGGTGTGTATCACAACAAGCTGGAGTTCAATTCTTAGCTGAACTGACTTGGATAATTGTCAACCACTTTAAGCCTCATTTTTCCTTACCTGTAAAATGGTGAAAATAATATTATCCGTGATTACTTGAATATATGTGAATTATTATAAATATTAAATGTGTTAATGCATGTAAAGCAGTTAGCATTAAATAAACATTATGACTGTAGTTATCATTATCAATAACACTTTGTTATTCCTAAACCTAGGAAGAGGGGTGAGGGATCCTAAGCTGCTCACTTGTGAGAAATCTTCAACCATTGCTCTTTCTCTCTGATTGCATTTGCTTTTCAAAGCTGGAAATGTGGTTTAGGCTCAGTGCTGTTCTCTGTGGGGGACTCCAACAACAGGTGCATCTCTTTCTCAACTCATGGGCACTCCCACTGCTACTCAATTTTTTTCTGGGTGTTGGCTTTGAGGACAGAGCGCTGTCTAGCTGACTTTAGTTCTAGATAGCATTAGGCTATCTAGTTAAAACAAAAGGAATTCTAATAATCCAACCTAGACTGCTACAATTCTACATGGAGGTTTAGGGTCAAAATTCCAGCTAGTAATGAAGTCTTCACAGACTGCTATATTCCCGAGATTACTGAGAGGTGTCATAGCTTTCAAAGGAAAGTGTTCAAAATGCTCACTAGTTCTTGTCTTCCCTCTCTCTCTGTATAAATAACCATCACACCTTTGCCTAATAAAATGTATAAGTGTGATCCCCATCTAGCTACTAGATATGTCACCACACTTATTTGACCATCACCCTGAAATCAAGTATAAGATGTATACATTTCAAGTTGGCTAATAATCCTATATAACCAGACATGGTATAATTAATTTATGGAAAGTCCATTTTGAAAAGAAAATTTGATGTATTTAATTTCTCTACTTAAAATATAACTAATTTCATATACCATATTCCAAACTTTTTAAAGCCTAGAATATTGTTTCCTTTCCTGAGTGATTTCACACATACTAGATCATTTGAGCTTTGCAACAACTCTGTGAAGTAGTAGGTTTTTTCATTACTACTTTGCTGATGAAACTGAGGGTTCAAAAGATTTAAAAATTTTCCAAGGAGTCACATATACTAAATGATGAAAGTGTCAGTTGAACCCACATAATCTTGCTCCAGGGTCAAAATGCTTTCTAAGCCAGACTTTTAGGTCTTTATGTCATAGGAATAGGATGATGGGACCTTATCAAACTTAGAAAAAAAGATTTAAACTCCTTCCTATGGCTTGAGAAGCCCTAGGCGATCTGTCCTACCAGCTCTGTCCTCATCCCTACACTTGAATCAAGGCTACTCTTCCCAGTCATGGTAGCTGTTTTGTGCTTATGGAATATGTAATGTGCATTCCCACCTGAGGGCTTTAGCACTTAATTCCAGTTACCTACTGCTGTACTACAAACTACCTCCAAAGGAGGTGGCACAAAACAATTTTATTATGCTCATGGACTCTGCCGATCACATATCTATGCAGGACAGAGCATGGACAGTTTGTTTATGCTCCATGATGTCTGGGTCTTCACCTGGAAAGACTCAAAGGTTGAGGGTGACTCTGGTATCATGTGGAGAATCTCTACACACGTCTGGTCATTGATGCTGGCTATTGACTGGGGACTCATTTGTGGCTCTCGGCTAGAACATCTGCTTTTTTCTCCATGTGGCTTAGACTCATCAGTGTGGACACTGGGTAATAAAAGCAAGCTTCCCAAGGGAATGAGAGGGAATTTATAGCAATTTTATGACCTAGTCTCGAAAGTCACTTAGCGTCCCTTCCACCAGACTCCATTGGAGGAAGCAGCCACAAAGTAGTTCTCAGTTTCAAGGAATGAGTGTCAATGGCACATTGTCAGTAGAGCATATCGGAGATAGATTCTGTTGGCCGTCTTTGGAAAATACAATGTGCCACACACCTGCTATTTGCTCTCTCTAAATAGTTTTTTTTTCTGTTCTTTGTTACTGGCTCCTTTGTGCCATTTCAGCCATTTCATAGGTACAAATATCCCTACCTAAGAAAACTGTATCTAAAATAGTATCCTTCTCATGTCTCAGTCTTTTTTTTTAATCCTGGCTTAATATATCAGGTATCCTGCCGATTTTCTATCATCTGCCTGCCTGCTTACCTGCCTGTCTATTTATCATCTATCTTTGTAACATCAATCTATCTACATCTACTTACTTATTCATCTACCTGTTGTCCACCATTTTCTGAGACAGGATAACGCCGAACATAGAGAGATGCTCAATAAATATTTGTTGAATAAGTACGTGCATGAATGAATCCACTGATATGAATGAGGTTATCAGATCACTAGAGGCACCAAGACCAGCAATGAGACCACTGAGAATTCAGGTGAGGGAAGACTGCAAGAGCTGGTGGAAGAGGGTGTAAAAACCAAACTCTGCTAACTTCATGGTCTTTTCTAGTTCAATTCTGATTCTCAAAATTCTCCAAGCAAGGTTATTTGAAGAGGTTTATCAGCCTTTCCAAAGTATGCAGAATATAAGAAACATGCCAGGATACATCATTCCATTGCTTAAACTTGTTAACTCAAACTTCACATAACTGAGTGTATAAACTTTAATGGATAAATTTTATTATACCAGTTACTCATCCTCAGAAATGCTTTTCCATCCTTTGAATTTTTTTCTGTTTCATGGCTATGGATGATGAAACCAGAGTTCGAAAATGTCACCTCAAATTTTGTTTGACGTGGTGTCGAGGATTGAGGTTACTCTCTGATGATCTTCAAATTGCATTTCATAAGTTACTAATGTTTGTGGTATCACTGAAGAGCTAAGCAGTAGTTGGAAAGAAGACCTGTTATTCTCTCACATAGCAAAATTATCTTCCATATTTAATAACTAGGTTCATATTTCCCTCTAAGTCATGGCTGTAGATTTAAATCTAAATGATAACTCCTAAATTATCTATTTCCAACTCAGACTTCTCTTTTAAAGGCAAGATTTATATATCCAATTAGTTACTGGACATTTTCATTTTGATGACTCACCAGAACTTGACATATCTAAAATTTATTTTATCACTGACCCTGAAAATCTTCTCATTCTATATTCTGTCTTAATGAACGGACCTTCCACAGGATGATTTTCCGTGAAGCTACTGAAACCTAAACCTCTAGACCCCATATAGTACTTGCATGGGTTCCTTCTAATATTCTAACCTTGCATTAATTTTCATAATCAGGATGCAGATCCATCTTCTCTATCAATAAAAGGTGAGCATTCTCTTTTAAGCATATGATATTGTTTAATTATAAGGACCTAGGTTAGCCTTAACAGAAAACTGGCCTTCAGAATAACATTTGCCCTAAAGAGGGATGATGGGTCACTATATTAAAAGTCATCATTTTTATTAATATTTTATAACTTTTAGCTTTTTTGTTACTAATAAATTCATTGAGGAGGTCACCTTATACAGTTACCTCAGTGTCAAAGGTATACATGGAAGTTCACATTATTCAAATCTAAGCGTTTGATGGGTGCTTTTATCAAGATGTTTTCAGGCTCTACAAGAGTGGTTGGACATACCACCTTTAAAATTTTTCAGACTAGTTCTTGTCACGTCGTATGATGTAGGCTTTTGTGTTAGAAGACTATGTGAGTTTCTTCCCAGCAATGTATTGGTTTTAACTGATGCTATTCCTTCCGCTTATTTCTGGAAAGAAAAGTAGTTTCCTTATGTCCAGCTACCATCCTAGGTAAGCTTTACAATATTAAAGGTTATCAACCTCATCCACATTCTGGCTTAGCCTGATCTGAGCAAACCGAATGGCTGCCCTGCAGATACTGGTTGGAGGAGGGAATTGTAATTTCACTATTGTCCAATATTTGGTGATGGCTTGTCTGGGAGAAATAATATTTCTAGAGAAATACACGAAGTTTTTTGAAAGAAATACATGAAGGTCTTCTATAAGCAATTTAAATTACGCCAGACTATTAGAGAAACTGAGTACATAGCACATAATTCACTTTTACTAAGTTGCTTTTTGGTATGATATTTTTGTTCTAAATTTAGATCATTATTAGAAATACCTCTATAAAAATTCTTACTTGGAACACTCTAAGGTTGCTCATGAAGATGCTGCTCATTAAATTAGAGTGAGAGTTGTTTGGATTCTCTCCCTTCCTTCTCAAGGGGGCAGAATGTGATAGGCTTCAGAATAATCAGAAAGTTTGCCTTTATTATTCTCTTTTCAGGGAATGACTGTGGTTGAAACATTGCTCTCTCTTATAAACTACCTGATTGGGGAATTCCAGAGATCTCTTCTATGCTGGTCTACTTTTGCACAGCTTTGATCTCACTTTTGGAGTTCATAACTGCTTATCTATTCTCATCTATTTGCTCACCCATCTGTTTATTCAGGAAATATTGATTGAGACCTCTCAATATGCCTTTTACTCTTCAACTCACTGAAGATATAGCAATGAAAACATCCCTATACTTGTGGATCTTGTATTCTAACACAGGGTAAGATTGTTTCTGACTCCTTTAATAAGCCTTTTTAATAGATACTTATTAAAAATCTTAGTACCAGGATGACCCTGATCAACTTGTTTCTCTTTGGATGTAATAAATCATTGGCCCATAGGAAGCCCAGAGCCAAATTTGCCTAGCTTAGATGTTGATGGTAAGTACATGGTATTCTTTTTGTGTTCTCATTTCAGGTTCCATTTCATGTCCCTGCTTTTATATTCCCTTTGCCTTATTTCTAACAGTACTTAAAAATTTGTTATGTCACTATTCTGTGTCTTCTTAAGAGTGTAAAATACATTTTGAAGACCAACATTGAGTATAAAACCTAAAAACATACTGATAAAAATACTTGGCTGTTTATGTCCCATCCTCCTTCCATACTATTTTCCTGACTCATCCCCCTTAGCAGAAGCAACTTTCTAAAAGGCCACTTCCATCATACCATAAACCTTCTTACACTTGGCAGCTCCCCAGATTGGTCCTTCGTATTCTGCCCCTGCTGAGCTACTTTGTTTTGGCTGTTTTCTTCCCCACAGTAAGTCCCTGCTTTACTGAATGATTTGTAGATTCCCAGGAGTGTTTTGTTCTTGCTCACCTCCCAGCCTTTGCATTTTCTTTTCCCTTTGGTTGAAAAGCCCATCTCCTCCACACCCTCTCACCTGGCTTGCTCCCATTCATCCAGTGTCGTCTTCTCTGTGGGGAGCCTTCCCCGCAGCCTCAGGCACAGCTGCATGCCCCTCCTTGGTTGCCATAGTACCCCCTGCTGACGTCTGCCCTGTACTTATCTCACTGTGTTAGTAGTGTTCATTTGCCTGTTCTTGTCTGTTGCTAGACTGTGACCTTCTCCAGGGAGGGGACTCTCTTTCATCTGCATGTCCCGGGGCCTAGCACAGTGTCCCATAGGCAGTGCTCAGCGAAAGCTGGTTAGATGACTCAGTGTAGGAGAGACGGATTTCCAAAGGCTGCCTAGAAAACTGGCTCCCTTCCTTAAGTGATTCTTATTTCCCTGAAGGTTTGAAATGGCCTAGGATTTGCTGGTACCTTTCCGGTCAATGACTGGGTGAACACTGACCTCTCTTAGAGTCTCACCTCTTGAACGCTGGTTCAAAAAGATAAAAGAGGACCCCAAAGAAAATCTGGTCACATTCTCCTAAGTTTCCTATTTTCTTTTCTCAGATTATGATCACCTTCACGAGCACAAAGCCTACCCTACAACAGATGCTCAATAAGTACTGGCTGAATAAATATTGGTTAAACAAATGACAAACTGACTGACTGAATGAATGTAGAAGTTGTACTTACATGATATAGTTGTTTTTATGGTGTGGTGCTGGGAAACCTGCTTTACCCCCTCTGTTCTGCACCATCATTAATGACTAATACTTTGGGGTTAAGGATTAAGAATAAAGACTGCAGGGATGGCATAATACTGAGTGACCTTAGTCAATAAAATTATATTTTATTTGTAAGTACAGGGTAAGTTCTATTAGTTGTTGTGCCATGGGGAATGGGAGGGCAGGGTTGAAAAATGGGGAGAAGTCTAAAATAGGACAAACACAGGGACATTGGAGGCCAACCACTGAACCAAACTTCACCACTTTTGCCTAAAACAGGCTGTGCTAACTCAACACATCACTATTTGGTTCTCACCCTTCCTGTGCCCTTTCTTCTACAAATATTTACAAAGGACTTGTCCTATGCCAACTGCCTTAGAGATGCAAGGGGTAGAATAGAGAGCAAAATAAACAACTATTTCTTCACAGAGCTTCAGCCTACCATGAAAGACTGATAATACAGTAAGTAATAACACAAATCACAATGAATGCAATTGAAGGGGGGGTTTTCAGAAGTGGGGGAACATATTTGAAATATCTTAGTTTCTAAATCTTTGGTTCTGTGGGTGGCTGTTTAAGGTTTTGTATCCAGGTAGTAGTTGTTTGAATAAGGGGGTCCTTAAAATAGTTCTTGTGTTTTTGTAGAAGGTTGGAGCTATGTAAACAATTCTTCTAAGTGACTGAAATGTACTGGCTCCACTATGGTTTCCTCAAGTTCTGTCTAGACTCAGTTATTGTTCATTGATGGAGAGCATGTCAAAATTTCTCATGTAACTGAAGTGACTGGCTTGAACATATCAAAAACTGATCTCAGGAAATCCCCCAAATACTACATTTCCCTTTTTAGAGGTGAGAAAAAGGGCAGATTTATATGCATACATGCCATCCCTTTTTGAATCATCTAGTCTATTAAGTTACCTGAAAACACCATGACCAACATGTAAATAGTATTCTCACCATTGAAAAAACCAAACGAGAACATTAAAATTGGACACTTTTGGAAACCTCAACATAATTGAAATTATTCTTGGAAGCTCACATCTTGATAAAATGACTTTTAGTTTAAGGCTTTTCATGAATCAGCTGTGGGTGTGTAAAAATAGGTTTATCAAGATTCTAAAACTTGTTTTTTTTTTTCCCTGTTGAAGACATAGTCTGGGACCAAGTGATATGCTAGCTAAATAGAGTAAGCATAAGTTTTTGCTTTGGTTGCTAAATTATCTTATCGATAGCTATTATATATCTTCCTATGAGCTATGAGATTAAATACTGAATAGTATCAACTAAATAGGGCACATCAGCATTTGATCTTCTGGTTAACATGCGTCTGTGGAACAGTGGAAGAAATTGACTCATTTGGTAAATTAGGTCAATTGCTGATATTCAAAAATGAATAAATAACTAATGAAAATAAAATCATTTCTGTAGCATAGTTTCACAAGAAACCTACCTGTTTGATAAAAATTTTCTTTCTAAAAGACAGAATGTTGGAGTGGAGATATAATTCAAGTGCCTGCATATTAGCTCAAGCCACCATGAAAAGCTGAATTCATTGTTCAGCTATTGTTTGGCAAGTATTTCATATGATGATTTAATAATAAATATTTATAAAACTGGAATTCCACAATGTGAATGGTACAAAGAAGTTGTAAGACAGTTTGCTTACTGTCTGGCTGGTCAGAGAAGACACAGAAAAACATGTGAAAATCTAATTTAAAAAACTAGGTAAAAAATGATAAATTCTGATTAAGCAATATGGCCAATGAGTATTGGTTGACTTCAGAGAAAGGGAAAAGAGAGGAGATTTGGGTCTGCTGGGTCAGAACTTGACTTAAAAATAGGTGAAGGAGAAAGCATTTTGAGAGGAATACAGTGCTAGAGAATGCTAGTATGTTTGAGGGACTCAGGGTGATTAGTTAATCTAGAGCAGAGATTTTGTTTTTTACTTTTGAAAGTAACAGAAAAAAAAAAAAGGCCAGAAGGAATTGTAGGATAATTTCAGGCTACAGAGATTAATTTTCTTAATTTTCCTTCCTAAATATTAAAAGGGAGTGATCATCTACTTACAGGCCAGCCATGTGGTAAAATATTGATCTAGGAACCTCAAATCCTGTTTGGGAACATGTGGGTTAGAAATAACTTATATATACTTACTTATACATGAAAATGTATCCAATAGTCCTGAATCTTCCAAAAAATCTAGGTTTTATAAAAAATGTTGTTAACCTTTATCAAAAGAGGGCTGTTCCCTGGGCTCTGTAGTTTATGTTTTACATATTTTATTTAAATTAATCTTCATATCCAAGATGCATTATGTTACTTAACTCTCAAAACAAATCTGTGAGATAGAAGTTATCATCATCCTCATTTAACTAATGAAGAACCAGTATCACAAAGGTTCTGCAATTGCTCAAAATCATAGATCAAGGACTTAGGGCTGGTCAAGCTTGATTCCAAAGTCTTTGCTGAAACCACAATGCTAGTTTCAAATATAGGTTAGTCTGATTAACTGCATAGGAAATAAAGTGCCCCAAATCCAGCCCAATGCTAGGCACTATGCTGATCCTTCAAAATGATCTTTCTGTTTGAATCAATTATTCCATAGTAGCATATTTTCACTGTACAAAGACAGATAATCAAATTTCAGAGAGTGAAATAATTAATGATATCTGATAATACCAAGGGGGAAATGGAAGTACTGGTTTTTCAATGTCAATGGATGGAGTTGGAAGTCTATCATTTGAGAGGTCTCAAAAATTACTATAGGAATTGTGAAACAATTCCCTTACTCTTTTCCAAACTCCACCCAGGCTTCGGCACCTATCAGTTCTAGTTTAGTAGTTCGGAGTATAAGTCTGGGAACCAGATAGATGTGGTTCTCCTACAACTTTGCTCCTCTCATGAAGTGACAATGGGGAACTTTTTTCACTTCTCTGAGTCTCTTGGTCTCAGTTTCTTCTTCTGTAGAGTGGGGATAACAAAAACCTGGGAGCCTTGGTATGAGAATGAAATACAACAATGTATAGAAACCACTATGTGCAGTGGTGCCTGGCACAGAATTAATGCTCAATAAATGGTGGTGATTATTAGTCATTTTAGGCAAACCAGTATTGTTCCTAAGAAGAAAGAACTGTTCAGAGCAAACAATGAAATCAGAGTGGATTTCCTGTTCTTTGCCTTTTAAGCTTTTCATCAAAGGCAACACAATGCAGCAGAGACTCTGAGAACAAGTCCAAGACTGAAGTCTCCTTCTCTGATTAATGCAGTGCTTTGAGCACAAGCAAATAATCTGAAGAAGGTTAAATTCATGCATGGCTTAACTTGAACTAAAGTGGCCAAAGATCTTCACTGGCTCTGTGCAGCTGAAGAATTCCAGGGAAATGGTTAACCTCAGAATTTAGTCTAAGACAACTTTACAAAGCATTAGCAAGAAATAGGATAAATTTTGGCATTGTGGAGACATCAATAGCAACTTATCTGATAATTCAACTTACTTATTTAGGGATTATACCTTCATCCATGTAACAAGTTCCTTTTCTACCTCTGGAAAAGCATCTGGCAACAAGATAAGCTGCTTACCTCTTCTACTCCGTATACATATGAGCAGAGGATATCAGTGATAAGGGAATGAGGGGAGTCATTCTGTTCCACACAGACAAGAGATACTATGATATATTCCCATATTGCTTTACAGATCATCAAGTACATGCATACACATTATCTTACTTTGTTCTCACACAGCAGAAGAAAATGAGGTGCAGAGGGTAACATACTTGTTCAAAGGCACACACCATGCTAAATGGCAAAGCTGCCACTAGAAGTCTGACCTTGAACTCAGGTTCAGCTGATTTTGCAACATATCATAGTGTCTGAGCAGTGACATTCACTAACTTTTATGTAATGCTTTATGGTTTATTATTCCTTCTATATGCATAGTTCTACTTGATTCTACCAGTATTTTGGAAGCATAAAAAGTTTTGTCCTCACTTTAAGGCCCAGGAAATAATCTCAGATAGGAAGACAATCTAGGACCTGAATTTTATGGCTTCAAAATGTCATTTGCTCATTCTCATTCACTCATTTAACACATACTGACTCAGCATCTCATAAACTAGGATCTTCTCTGGACAATGATGGGAGAGCGGAGAATATGCCGAACTCCCTGCCTTTATGGAGCTCAGATTCTACTAGAGGAGATGAACAATGAACAGGTGAACCAATAAAAATAAAACCTAATGCCAGATAAAGATAAGTAGTGTCAAGAAAAAAAAATAAGAGAGGGATAGGAGTAGGGAGGGGCCATCTAAGAGAGAGGAGAGCCAGGACCTTTCAAGGTGAGACATTAGACTAGAGATCTCAGTGAAGCAAACAGCAAGCCAGAAGAATAAGATAAGGCTTTCCTGGAAAGGGAATGTCAAAGTCAAAGGCACTCCAGCTTAATGTACTGGAGAAGCCACAAGATGACCAGGCAAGAGGTGGTTTAGGCCAAATAGAAGATGAGTACTGAGTGACAGGCAAAGCTTTGGAACAAGTGGATATTTGTCATAGCACATCATGACTTTTCCAAAGATCTCTCCTGGTTGGAAAAATCAACTCATGATGGCTGCATGGTGGTTGGTTGTAAGCCCTTGCAAGTTCCCTTTCACTACCGATCAATTTCTCTTTCTGTCCTTAGCACAATTCTTCCAAGCCATTCCCATTCTTTCCAGCTGTTCTCAGATCACTCTGGGCCAGCTGAGCAATAGGTTCAATACCATGACTACTTTGATGAGGTGTAGCCACCTCATTGGCAAAGGGTTATATATACTGTATTTTTATTTAGTAGCTACTGATCATGAGCAAATTGTTTTCAAGAGCAGAATACGGGGACCTGAATTTTGGTAACCCTGCAACTCTTCTAAGCTAAGTGAATAACTGAAAACAAAGTAGAATCTATGAAAATAGGTTTATCAGTTTTTAATGCCTGAGGAAAAGTACTGCAGTCACACTGTAAATTTATATAGATTCATTGGAAATCCAGGTTTTTCATGAGAAATTGCTAGTGACATAAACTTAATTATTGTTCCAATGTGTAGAAACCAGACAGGAATCTGGGTGTCAGAATTATAAAATAGGATCACTGATTTATATAGTAAAGTTTTAATTGACCTATTTTCTATTTCTTTTAAGTCTTTTGTCCTCTCCAGCATGTATATAGCAAATGTTACAGTAACAAAGGCCCTCTCTGTCAACTAGCTCTGATTGGAACACTAATAGTGACCTGGGTAATGCCAAACGGGCCTCTTAGTGTCTTTGCAGTATCATCAGTGAGTTTCCAATCTCACTTTCCTAAGAAGCCAGCTCTCATTCCAGCTGTATAAGTAAGGAGCAGCCCCAAAATGCTCTGTGCTCTTAGACAAGAGGCAGCTGCTGGAATGGAGGAGGAAAGCATTTCTCCAAACTAATTAACATCTGATAAATGACATGAAGATTTGTATTTTAATAGGTATAGGGCTTCTTAGTCTATCTTATTTTTAAAGTTCTCTCTAAATACAGAAAGTGTGGTTCACTTCAAGCTTCAGGATGACCTTACAGCCCTTTATATTTGCAGAAGGTTTCTTCACAGGGATCTCAAATCCCTAAATCCAAAGGTACCTCTATAAAGTATCATTTACTCTGTAAAGAGCAGAAGGCAATAACTGAGAATTCTGAGTGGCGCCTTCAGGTTTGTAAGAGCGTTTCTGAAAGGTGGTCACCAGCTTCCTGGGGCCTTGGCCAGGGCTTCTCTCCCTGCCCTTCAGCCTTTCTGACTGACTAACTCATCCCAGTGCTGCTACAGACTGCAGGCTCCCTCAGGACCATGGGGTTTCATTTCCCCTGGGGTTTCTTTTCAACATCCCCATGCAAGGGTATTAATATTTGTGACACGACTGCATGTGAAATGCAAGAAGGACACACTAGGTTAGGCCCCTTTCTCCCTTCTTCTCTACTCCTACTGCACCCTGTCTTCAAACTTACCTACTAGTTTGCGATTTAAGTACATCATCCTTACTGGCAGGTTTTTTTTTAATTTTTATTTTAATAATAATAAGTCCATTACAGATTAACATAAGTAACATTTTTATGAAAGGTGATGACTTTGCAAACACACAAAAAATCTAGTGAAAAGAGTGGCATTATTTTCCATTTCCACAAATTGCTTTAATGTCTAGCTTAATTGAAACTGCTGTAGCCTCATATCTGCTTCTGCTTTCAATCTGTTATGACATGTTATTTTGATTGAAAAACATATAGAAAATCTGCTTCCATAAAGATATATAGTTGAAAAAGGGGGTATTTTAGTAGCAATTTAGGATAACTGTGGATATACTTCTTTGATACAATACCAAAACTCCAGTTGGTATTTTCCTAAAGGAGTGTTACAATGTGGAATCTGATTCCTTATCACTGAACTTTTTCATATTTGTTACATTAAAATCTATTTAGGTAAACCATCCAGATAGAAGATAAACAGGCCTTTTAAAATAGCAAAATCTTTTTTATTTAGGAAACATGTGGATTTAGATTTGTGTTTAAACAAAATTAGAAATATATTTATCTTAAGGACCCCTGGAGTCAGTAGCAAAGAACCTCACAAAAGTCAAAGAGCTACTAGGTTTGGATTTTCCGTCCTTCCACATGCAGCATCTTCTCTGATTTCAAAGGATCCCTGTCAGGCAGGTGTGTGAGGCATTCTTTCCCACTTTAAGAGTGAGGTAAATAAATCTTAGTGATATTCCACCCCCACCCCGCAAACCAAAAAGACAGCTACTTGCCTCTTGATTTAAGGTCTGCTTCCATTCTGCTACATTAATTTCAATTAAGCAATTTGTTAATCATTTCTAGAAGAAAGGAGTAATAGGATAGGAAAAAGAATTGTCTGGTTATAAAATAGTAATAATGGCCAAGGTTTACTGAGCACTTATTATGTACTGTGCCGTTTTCCACCTGTTTTACTCAGGACCTCATTTTTGGTGAGGTCCTAAAATAACACAAGAGATTGTGACTATCATTTACCAAATATATCAAATATAAGAAAATTTATGTGATTGTATTACTGAATTTATATAAAGGATTATAAATAAAATTGAAAAGAACATTGGATAACCCCTAGATTTTTCTCTAAATATAAATAGAAGTTGTTTCAATAACTCCACTTGCTGCCCTTATTGAGTGGTCAATTCACCAACTATCCAGATTTAGTATTTATTATTATTAGACCCATGTTAAACTTTTTCTTACACAGATTTTATGGATACAAACTATACGATGTGATCCCAATGTTTGTTATTTTAATCCCATTTATTGATGGCAAAGGAGAGATTCAGTTAAGCTCAAGGTTTGCTTTCTATTATTTTCTGTGTTGAACTGCAGAAGAAAAAAGTAAATGTCTACTTTGTTACCTTCCTGATTCTTGGGGGTTCAATGGTCTCAGGAGCTTAGCCTACTATAATACATACAGTTTATGTTGTTAGTCCAGAAAAAATCAACATAAAAGGTGTAGGATGAAGATAAGGGAGTAGAAAGTACAATATGGAAACATAATTCAGAAAAAAGCACAGAGAAATATTAGATGCTTTTAAATCTGTTAGGCATGTTTGAAGAAAAACAAAACTAATGATGATGGATCTGAATTAAAATATACAGTGCAATTATGACACTCATATTCTAGATCTACTGTTCTGACTAATGTAGACATCAGTCAAATGGTTATACTAATATCATGGGAACTTCCAATGATGGAAAAAAATGTGATAGTAACATCTGGAAGGAAAACATTAGAAACAATACATTTTGCTAACTCTAGAAATTGGTTATTCAATTGCCAAACATCTTCACCTCTAGTCTATGGAAAGGGCCTCTGCTTTGTGCCAGTGCCTCCCTATAGGGTGATAGACTGCCCTTTCTTCCAAGGGGACTCCGGAATTCTTCTTGGTGGCTTTATATTCATTCAATTTTTCAACAGTTACTTTTAAAAATGTCTTGTTCAGGGCTTGATATTGACTGGTCTCCTTTACATTAGGGATATTCAAGAATCCGTTTTGATACTCTTAGAGATACTTATATTTTAACATAACTTTGTATTTAATTTTATATATATTTGTATTTGATTTTATATATATTTACATTTGATTGTTACTGATTCTTCAGTTTACAAACATGACTGTCACTTAGTCCATATTGGTGACTTACACTAAATTGGCACCTAGAAAATTAAATCCTAATCATGCATATAAACATAAAACCTATCCTTAAGAAAAAGGTCACTCTAATACTAGCCAGTTTTCTGTGGCACATTTCACTTGATCTGATATCCTGTAAGTGTTTAAAAGCTGATGAAAGTAAGGAAGAAATGTGATTTCTTCAGTGATGGATCAGTACCACTGAAATGTTAAAATAAAAAGCTGAAAATATTGTCTTTCTTCTGGGTATTATTATCATATCAGTCAGAGAAAACATGTTTGGCCATTTCTAAACATAGAATGAAACACCCCCTAATTCACTGGAGAGAAGAGAAATCCCAACATAGTGATATAGGTACCAAAACACAAGAATCTTGGAGACTGAAGCCATGGAAGCGGTTGATAGGAAATATACGCAATTGAAACGAAGTTCTGCCACTCAGACATAGTAAATCATCTACCTTTAATAACAGAACAGATTCCCACTGGATGTGTCTTCCCTTGTTAAAAATAATGAAGGCTAATCATTTCTGCCCTCTGTGAACACAAATGAGACCAAACATTAGACAAACATACATGTGTGAAGAAAAAGAATCAAATTCCATAAAAATCTCACCCACCCATCTGCATAAACTTCAGAATGGGTTGCTACCTCATTCCCCAATCTTGTCAAATGACCAAGTAAGATCCGGAGAAGAGTGGGCGTGCTGTCCTTTCCACACAGGATATCAGGGAAGCTGCCACTGAATTAAAATCAGACTGAAAAAGCCAGTGTGAGGACAGGAAATTGTAGTAAAGCATTTTAAAATAATGCCACAGGTACAAACAAAAGTATCTGATTGAAAATATCAGCGTAAGACATTACTGAGTATCGTAGTACTGGTGACTAATATCAAAGGCTCAACACGACTGACCTTTATTTCTGCCTGTTTCAGTAACTAAGATGGGTTAAACGCAATACAACAATAAAATGGCATATAGGAGGAATCATATTCACATATCCATTTTAGCTCTAGCTGTATTGAAACCTTTGAAATATTGATATCAGAGCTTAAAGGGATCTTAAACAGCAGATCTAACCCATTCATGATTAAGGATAAATAACCCGAAACCCAAATAAAAAAACTGACTTGTCCAAGGTCATCACAACAAGTTCTGGAAAAGTGACTGACTGAAAATTCACCCCTAGTCCAGTGCTCTCACCTCCTTATCTCATCTGTATCTTCTGAGCCCACATTTAAGTGTAGATTAAGGGATTTAAGAATATTTTTGTCTTTGTTTTTGCTCATCATATTGTCATTTTTAGTAAGAATAAGAATGAAAGAATAATACCTACTGTAAGCTTTTGAGCATCTATCACATTATTTGATAGTCCTGTAACAACTCCAACTTGCTATATAATGTTAATGACAATCCCATTTCGCAGATGGGAAGAGGGTGACTCAGAAGATTATATAACCTGTGCTTTGTCACATTACAGAGCCAGGATTCAGATACAAGTTTAACTTCATCCAAAATTCATGTTCTTTCTACTCGGTATCATTACCTCTTTTAATCTCTTGGCATTTTTTGAGGCATGTCAAGAAATCCAAAGCAGAGCCGATAATTGAAAGCACAGCTAATCACCCCGGAACCTACTATTTAGCCATTCAAACATCAAAAACTGATTCTCCTGATCAATATTATTGGAGATCTTTCTCCTAAAATAGCCACCCCAGCAGGAATCCTCAGCAGCTTCATATACAAGGAAGTGATTGATTAACTTTGTTTTTAAAATGATGATAAAACTGTAGTCACTGAGAGAAGGGCTGGTGAAAATTTTATGATCTGGTAAAAATCTCTGCAGGATGGTGATTGTACTACCCTGGCTGCCACAGATTATGTCAGCCTTGCAGATGGTGTTAAAAAAAATAACCCTATGTCTATATGAGATCAAAACACCCAGAATGAATTTAACACAGATGCTTGGCACTATGTAGACACAACCTATGTCATATCTTCCATTTTCTGTTGGAGGCAGCAGAGGAAGGGTGTGACTACACACAGTTGTTAAAGGAATAATATTTCCAGGCAAGCTTGCATTAATGTCTTAGGTGGCTTTTATTTTTTTCCTCCCTCTTGTGTTTAAATTCCTAAAATGCATCAGACCTCATGAGTTTCAGGCAGACATGCTCTGTGAGGAGTTGAAGGAAGATTTGCACATTTCTTCTCTGACATGTGGACAAGCAGACGCTCAGTTGCAGGGCTTCCTTCTTTGTCTTCATTCACACATACGTCCTTGCCAATTTCCCACCGAAAATGCCACTGCAGATCCTGAAAAGTTTTTGGAAAGAGTCTCATGGCTTTCAATCTCCTCGACAGAAAAAGAAAACTTAGACAATCTTACTTAAAAAAAAAAAAAGAAGAAAAGATTGAAGGCAGTGTTCCTCATCGGCACAGGCATCGAAAGCACTTAGAGATAATGGGTTAAGTGTAACTGAATCAGAAACATACCGATTTGGCAGTAATCTCATTCATAAAATGCTGGAGTGGTTATAGGTGATGCCAAGTTAAACAGGATGATGGACTCAACACAATACATGTTTGCAACACTAATGGGTCGTCCGTTCAAGGCCACCCACTTCCAGGTGGCGGGAAGCGGGGGCAGCTGCCCCATCTCTGGAGAGTCAGAGGGTCTTCCTGCTCACATGGTCAGATTTCTGAGGCCATGAAAAAGAAAACGAGGGTTTGCTTATCCTTGGTGTTTCATGATCCATGAGGAAAGGAACATTTACCCCTGCACTGGAGAGCTGAGGCTGCTCTCTCATGGTCTCTAATTCATTTGTGATTCTTGGCATAAGCCAAGGAATAGCTGTGTAGTTGAAGTGCCTTGCACTTGCACTTAGTGGGGTAACTAATAGTTATGGTCTTAAGTGGCAGAATGAGGGGAGAAATGTTAAAGAGGCAGCCAGGCATTTCAAAGCTGTTAGATATGTATAGTGCCTTCATCCAGATTCCAGATATTTTCTTTTGCCTCTTTTCTGCCTGCTACTTTGTACAGTGTGCTGTTTTATGACAAGACCAGAGATCACTCAGTGTGATGTGAACACTTTCTGACCCAGGGTGTCTTCACACTGATGGTCTCCATGCTTTCAAGTGTTCAAGTGGACATGGTGGCACAGGTAATAAGTAAAGGTCCCATGGAGAGAACATTATTTGAATGTCCTCCAGTATTTAAGTTGAAAAAGATCACATTTCTAGAAAGTGATCTTTAAAAATGTGATTTCAAATTTGAGTTAAAATAATTATAATTTTAAAAGAACAATAAGTATAATAACAGTAAGTAGTTAATTCTCATTGAGTAACAAGCACTGATAAAGAATACCACGTGATGGGCATGCTTCACATATATTCATTCATTTAATATATTAAGCACATCACATATATTGATTCATTTAATCTTCTCAGAAACCTATACCATTTTAGAGATGCAGAAATTGAGACACAGAGAGGTTAGGTTACCTGTACAAGCTCACTCAGTTAGAAAGCAGCAAAGGTATTCTTCAAGCCTAGGGTGGCAATTTCACTTCAGACTATGTAGTATTTTCTGTCTACAACTTAACTACTTAGTACTGAGCTCAATGCCTATATGGAAGAAATAGGGCATGTGTGTATGAAGCAACCAGACCAATTTATTTTTCAACCAAATGGCTAGGAGTTATATTCAAAGTTAGAACTGTCTCCTTCAGATTAGTCACCTTTGGAAGAAATATACTTAGAATAATGAAGTGTCACTCTTTAACATGTGTCACTACACCCCCAGTGCTGCCATAACAGCTGGTTTATAAATAACTAAAAAAATCAGTGTCCATATTTTAGAGTCTTGCGTTATTCCTCACTAGAAACTGTAATGCCATTCTTAATCACTGAACGATTCATAAGTCCTGGCCATTTCCAAAACCCAAGACCATCTTTAGAAGTCAAAGATGTGTCATCTTAGAGAATATTCCCAAGAATCTGCTGGGCTGTAGATTCTCAGAGCAGTCTCCTAGATATTTTTGAGTGGTAGTAACTTCCTTGCAATGCAAGTATACTGTGGCTGCTTGGAAGGTGAGGGCTCTCACTTGGATGTCTAAGTTCAAGTTTCTTGATGAAATGAATCACTTCTTAGTTTTATAGTCAAATATCATTGACAGGCATTCAGGGACTTTATACTCTTGTTAAGGAGGAAATCTTGGCCATAAAAATACTAATCAAAGCACAATGTATGGCAGATAAAAGTCAAGGCCCAACATATATGGCATGTACAAATAAACAGTACTATGAGATTTCATGCTGGTGAAAAAGAAGGTAGAAAGCAACCAATGTGTCAGGAAGGCTGCATGGAAGAGGTGGCTCTTGACCTGACCCTTCAGTGAAGAGGAGAATTTGGGCATCATTTTAATCATTGTGCTAAGGACTATTAACATAGTGGGTAGATGATAAATATTTGATGACTAACTTTTAATTCCTGTCCCTCCCATGTTTGCTGAAACATTAAGAGATGGGGATGTTTATTTAGCTTCTGTCCCTAACCAGTCTGAAGACTCTGTTAAGCTTCTCTTCATTGAAATAGGAAAAACAGAATAAAAAGCCAAATAATCCCAATAAATAGGGAAAACAAAGTTCTTAGAAAGTGATTAGGGAAACTTTTGTGAACTTGCTATTTCGAATATGAGCCATACAAAGGGGAGACAGGACTCACAAGTGTTCTTTATAATCTGTGTTGTGCTAGAAAATATTTAGTAAAGTTGTTCCTCTAAAAGGTGTTGTGGTCACCAAAAGCATCTCTTTAAATATCCAATACTAAAAACAATATAAATATGCAAGGATGAGAATGATTTCTTCCTTCCAGAGACAGACCTTAATTATTCAGCTCCTACAAGATACAAGTTAACTTATAGCAATAGTGGCATAAGTCTGTTAGTTATTAATTTCCAAGTTGACACCAATATCAAAGTGCATTGAAATCTTTTACAATGATCCAGACATGCACCAGTAGATTGAATACCAGTGGTCAAGTTGCTCACACTAATGTGTAAACAGCCTTGAGGTTAAGTTGGTCAAACAGCCTGAAGAACTAATTGACTGTGTTTCAAGGACCTTTAAAATTTTCTTTATTTCTCCAGGCGTGCCTTTCTGTATGTAATCCGATATGGTTATAAAATACAATGGGATGAGTAGACCCCAGAGTGTGTCCCTCTTGCTCTTCCTTCTTTCCATTCTTCCCTTGTTCTCCTTTTTCTCCCCCTCCCTCCCTTCTCTTTTATCAAGACACCTTCAAGACATAAATGATTAAAGATCATTACTCAGGATATGGGATATAACTAATGCACTGGCTCTAGAACAAGTTTCATCCTAATACGGTCCTACTGGTTGGACCAAGTTGAAAGCAGCCTCAAGATCCGTAAATAACCACTCAGTATGATGACTTGCCATGAGGTTACCGCAAAGAGGGTGGATGAAAGAACTGTTTAAAGAAACACTCTGACAGTATGGCATCTTTTGTAATGCTGGCACCCAAGAGCACATGCACCAGTTCTAAATAAAACAGTCAAATAGAAAACACTCTGAAATAAGGAGAATTTTGAGGAATTAGGGTATGGCTGTAATTTTAACTAAAAAACTATTCATTAAGTTCCTATTGTGTATCGGCTTAGTGATGAGAAGATAGGAAGACCACAGAGATGTCCCTCAAGTCTCTTATAATCCAACCAGATGCAGAGTGCATGAAGTCATCCTTATCATGGCAAGTTAATATGCAACAGTTAAAATGCCAACTAGACTGGCCACAGAACTAGGGTACGCTTGGGGACACTGGGAGTGGGAGATATGATACAATCATAAATGAAAAGATTTTTGTGAGCTTCTTGCCAGGAATATATTTTTCCCTTCTAATCTTGCTGGAGGCACCAATAGCTTCCCTCCAACTGTCCAACAGAAGGCAATCCAGTGTACAGGTGTGTGTGTGTGTGTGTGTGTGTGTCTTCTAAGGGAATCAGTGAGGGGCCCACATCACCTACACATCACTACAGGCCCACATCACTGCTATCTGGAAAAGTACAGCTGATATCAATTAAACACAATCCCCCCAGAATGGAGAAAACTAGGCAAGGGGCACTCATGAAATGCCCTCCTTGAGTAGGTACAATAAAGATGCAGGCAGGAAGAAGCAATTCATGCCAGCAAGTGTTTACCGAGTGCCAGTTTTGCTTTAGGGTGCCACAGCAGCAACACTGTGGCAGCAGAAGAGCACCTTGTGAGCCTTTGGGGGGATAAAGGCTTCCTGCAGGTTAGTGGGTAAATGCTTGGATGTACAGTAGGTGTGTTCTGCCATCTCATCCTTTTCCACCTTCCCGCAGTCATTTTAAAAGCTACCAAAATTTGATCATTTTTCCCTTCTCTAGTTATCCTGAGCAGCTTTTCTATCTTCTGGCATAGAAATCAAGAGTGTAGAATCGATGGAGCAGCTTGACCTGCTTCACACCGTCCTTCTGTGTGATTCTCTCATCCTCCCCCCCTGAGAGGCTGCAATCATTTCACAGCATTGTCAACCTCTGTGATACTCAGAAGTCTGGGCTAAGAACTGATGCACACTCCAAGAACATCATCTGGAACACACAGAACCTGAATTAGACTTGGGATGTGTGTATTCTTTGGATAGGTACCACAGATCCTCCATCATATAGAACCCTCAGCCATCATTGAAAACCTGTGTACCTAGGAACTGGGTTACTTCAACACATTAATTTGGCTGGTCGTGGGGGTTTACTGAAGGCAGAACTGGGACTGTCACAGAGACCAAAATGCTAGGAGATTCGATGTAACACCCACCATTTCCCTGCCTTTTACTCTTGTAACAACTGCTTAAGGAAATTGGAGTAGTTAGCACAATGGGAACACTCCAAGTCTAAAAATTGAGAAATTGAGAATATTAGAGCAGGCATTTTGGAAATTCTAATATTGCCACTGAGACAAAGAAATGTCTAGAAGAGTTCAGATCTCTCCCTATGAGGTATGCCAGTAGGTATTTGAAGTTGGCAATAAAAAATTAGGGTGATGGATGATTCGAAGAGATAATTCTAGGCCTGAGACTTGTGAATAAGAACTTTACCAGTACCCAAATTAAATTATAATCGCACAGAGTCTGCATGTTATTGATAATTCACTAAACATTCTGTACGTGTCTAGAATAGTTACTAGACAGTAAATGGAGGTCATACTTTATGTACAAATTAGATTGATGGTAACCTTGCACAGTCTTATGGGGTTTACTTCTTTTCACTTCTTTGTTTGTTTGGACATATAAAACTGTAAGTTAAAAACATCCTTTTAGAGTACATCCAACCAAAATTCTTTGTTTCTCTCCTAAAGACAACCCTGACTGAGTTGAATAGAGAAACACACACTTGATACTTCAACTGTGCTTGGTTATTGTGGATATTCAATAAATGCTGCTTTAGTAAGATAAATAAGCCAGAAACACACTTGTTGTGGGAATTCAGAGGAGATGCAAACGCTATAGATGTTAAGAGGAGAGTAGTTTATTTTAAATTGGTTGACCAAAGAATCTACCAGAAGGTAGTAATGGCATTTGACTTGAGCCATGAAGGATAGGTAGCATTTGTACATGCAGAGAGAGACAAAAATTATTCCAGGCGGTGGTACTGCAGGGGCCTAGGGGCAAAGTGGGGGTTGTGAGTAAACAAGGTCAGGGAAATGATCAGTGAAGACAAATAATGGGGAAGGAAGTAGAAAAGGTACAAGCCTAAAAGAATGCTAGATTTTAATATGTAGGCAATGAGGAGTCAGTGAAGATTTCTAAGCAGATAAAGAACAAAATCAATGTTATGCTGTAGGAGAATTTATATGCAAATTATGATGTGTCTTAGAGAAAGAAAAAATAAATAATAACTTCTGATATCCAGAAATCAAAGTTCTTTTTTCAATAAATTAGACTTTTGACTTTAGAAAGCAAAGGACAAAAAAAAAAACCCATCTAATTCTTATTTCCTGCTTGCTTTCAATTTCACTACTTTCAAGGAACATAAAGCTCACACGAAGGCATTTGAAGTTAGAGGAGCACTAGAATTCCTGCAAAGCGAGGGTGAGAGTTGGGGAAAGGCTCCTAGAATCTGGGAACATCGAGATTACAAAAAGCCTGCTTCACAAGAATACTCCTCCTGGGGTTTGTGTTGTGAAAAAACTCCTAGAATCACCAAAACGGCAAAGACAAGTGTAGTAGGAAGAAGCCAAAAAGACTGGTGTAATTCAAGGCTATTTTGATATGTGTTAATTAAGGAATCCAACATATCATCTTGCCTCTAGTTACTGAGTGACTAAAAGACACCTTGACTCACTGTCAGGCATGAGAGCCTCAAAAGCAGAAAATATATCCACTGAGATGACATTTACTCACATAATTTTGGATTAGCACCAACACCATATTTACTTTTTCAGCTTTCTTTTATATTTGCTGGCTCATGGGGTTTTTCTCAGTAAAACAGTTTTGTTATGCTTGCTTTTATTATAGAGCTACCCAGGTCATGTCTTCAGCAGATGAATAGGATTGGTGAGTCAGTTGTAGTGTAACACTATTTATATTGCCAAAGTACAAATATCTGCCAATAATAGAAGAGAGTCTCTACTGAATTCGTGCCACAGAATAAAGCACTAATGTGACGATGTAGGAGCTATACTGTCAGAACATACTTAGTCTTGTCTAATATTTTTCAAGACACATGGGAAATGACCTTATTGTAATATTATCCAAAATGATATTATTGCTGGGATATTATTGGTAAATTTTTATTTCTTTCCACTGAGAGATATTGGACACTTTCAAACATCTTCTCTTGGGTTATGGCTGATTTATAGCAACAGATAATGTACAAAAAAATCTGTATAGTTATGAAAATCCCTTACAAAAAGTTCAATTATTACCCTTTTAATCTCACAACCTGTATTGCAAGTATAAATACTGCATGAATTAAAAATGAGCATAAGCCTTCCAACTTAGCTTTATCTTAGTATCTATCTTAGTATATACTTACTTTTGAAAACATAATCTATGTTATATCTTGAAGTGCTCAAATATACTATTAATCCGAATTTTGCTGTTATCTTGAATTAGCCTTCAGTCTGACACCTACAGAGCACTGTCCTAAATAAGAATCCTCACGTTAGTGGCATTAACATGAGCAGCACAGGACTTCTTATTTCCTTTTCTCTCCTTGCTTTTGTTTGTGTTTTAGCATTACCACTCTTTAAAGCTGGTAAGTACAGCAAGACCAATCCTGCAGGTGAGAAGACATCACAGAGAGAGAAAAACCCAGAAATCTGTATAGGGCTCATTTGTTTCTGTAATTCTCTACTCAGGTTGTACAGCATACATTCTAGGGTGTAAAACTCTAAGGGGAACCGCTGACCTTTTTTAGAGGAGAGATATCAGGCAGCCATTTCTTGGCATTGACATACTGTCCAAGGAGGCCACCGTGGATAATAAGAACCACTGGAGTTGCAATGACTCTGTCAGATCTGTCTGACCCAATGGAAGAAGGGAAGGAAGGAGAGGGAAGAGAAGAAAAGAAGTGGAACTGGGGGGAGTAAGCAAGGATGCTAGTTCTGCGGCAGGATCTTCAAGTCCCACTCCTGCAACACAACCCTGCCGTCCCACCCGTGCTGGGTCAGTGATCTAAGAATGTATGGGTTGCCTAGAAACTATGTTTCTACGTTTCTTAAGAAATTTTAAGTCTCTGTCAGCTGAGCAGATTAAGCACATTGGCACTCATGTATACAGAGAAATCCAACTAAGAATCCCATTTGACAAGGTTGGCTCAGCAAATTTTATGAAATAAGAGAACTCCATGTCACAGGATTTATCGGAGCTAAACCCAGGATAGATCATTTGATAGTCTTGATTTCAGGTAGATAATCAGCGATCTGTTTTAGAAAGAGTGGTGTGCATCTGGTCAGTATCTGAGGCATGACACTTGAGAAGTAATCACTTTATGCTCACTGCTGACCTTCCCTACTTTATTCCCGCCGCCCTGGTTTCCCTGAACTCATGAAGCATAAATCCTGACCAGGCAAACTCTGGTCCATTAATTGTCTGCTGTGATTCTAGGCAGGAAAGAGACCGAGAGGCTGGGCTTGAGCTCCATCCATGACAAATTCTTCAAGAGGTGCTTCATAGAATCCGAGTTCTGTGGAAAGTTAATAGACGTCTTATAAATAGGAGTTATGTGTTCAAGTTATTTAGGAATACTTGAGTCAATCAATGACAATCAAGGTTCTTTATTATGGGACTTATCAGAACCTTTCATGGGTATTACTATGTGCAGATGGGGAGAGGTTGGGGTATTTTCTAGAGTGAACTTTTTCTCTTTCGGCACACAGTGTCAACTGCAGAGCACCATTGAAGGTGGTTCCACATTGGTGTTGGTCCTTTTATACCTACCCGTGAAAATCTGTGAGAAATTCACAATCTTGTGAATATTCTAGAACAGGGCTGCCTTGATAGAGTTTTCTGCTGTGATGATTCTTCAGGGTTGTCCAACATGGAACTACTGAACACTTGAATGGTTTGTGTGGCTGAAGTACTGAATTTTTAATTACTTTTAATTAACTCGAATTTAAAGGGCTACATGTGGCTGGTGGCTACTGTATTGGACAGCACAGGTTTAGGATATGCTACATATCAGCCAGAGGGGTGTTAGTTTCCAAGCATGTTTCCATGTATCCTTGAGACTTGCAGGGATCTGTGGGTTTAGGAAGAAGACTTTTGAGTAGACACAGGTGTGAAAATTCAAACTTTTTCTAGCATAAGGTTATTTTCCCATCCAATGTTGCTCTGAGTTGTCCCCCCCTCCCCCCGAGTAGCAGATCCTAGCAAAGATACTTGTTCCTGCCTGGTTTTTCCTCCTCTTTTCCAGTTTGATTTTACAGGTGTTTTGAGGTATCTGTGATTTTGAAATATCTTTTCCAGATATTCTGAAATTACAATGAATTACATGGACATTTAAATCTTTCCATGCAAATCCTGAGACAGGGACAGCCAGCATCTACTTTGCTTCTACGACAAAGGACTCTGCCCAAGACAAATGTGCCTCTGTGGCTGGGCTCAGCTGCATGCTCTACATACCTTGGCCATTCATCAGTGTGGCTGTTTCAGCATTTATTGCAGCACTCTTCTGTCCCTGAGGCTTCATACCTTTTCCGGCTAGAGCCTGGGATCACACTGCTTCTGCCCGTTGGCACCAGATTAAGCTGTTACTTGCGATCAAATGAAAGGAAAACTTGAACACTTTGGAGAACTTTTCCAAGTAAAGAGGACAAAACTTCTGTTCTACTTATAAGGGGGAAAAGAGTGTAGTGGCAGCATTAGAGTTTGGTTCCAAGACCTGTAAATGCAGAAGGTGTGAGGAAGAAGACTTTCAAGGGGAATATTTTCCCTTCTCAGCTCAGGTTATGGTCAGACAGCTTAGAAGCTTCACAACTGTTCTTTCTCTTGTTGGCTCATCGGGTTCCAGGACATTGCAAAAGATTTATTTACAATTATCCAAAGAGCCAGAATAGCCTCACCTTCATCTAGGAAATAATAGCTGTTTTGTTATTTGGTTTAACAACAGTGATTCATTATGTAGCACTAGGCCTTCCCTGATACTTGTAACTGTCAGGCAGATTTTCTATGGCTTGTTCTCACACAATAGACCTATTTTGTCAAATTAAACCTGGAGATGTATAATTATCTGCATGTGTAGATATGAGTGTACTGGCTTTATATATCAGGATGCAACTATGTATTAATGTGTGCTTCTACAATGATACCATTCTAAAATTTTCTCATAGTCATTGTAGGAGTGCTCGTCTGAGGCCCCAGCCCCTCAGCCATCTACACATGACTGACAGAGCTCAAAGAAGGTGATGGCTTCTGGTTGGAATGTACAAAATCATTCCTCTTCAGGCACAGAGGTGAGTTGTATTGCTCAGTTGCCAGGGAAGAAAGAGACACCTGGGGTTTTCAAACCTCTGATAACCAGGCCACCCAAAGGAGTATTTTGCACCCATATCATGGAAGTATTAACACCCTTATCATGGAGGTGTTAATAAAACTACATATAGAGTTGTCACATTCAGTTGTTAGAACTCATCTCATGCTCTCTCCTCAGTATGTCCCAGTTTGTTATTCTTTGGATCCAAATATGCATCCTGTGAAATGCAGGAAGGGAGAATATCAGACTTTCTCTGCATGTACAAGGCTGTATAGATTTCTCTTAACTAATTACAGGAGTAACTGTTGGACTTAGCATTTTTAGTCAAGTTTTATTTTAGAATACATTTCATTTAACGTACAAACAATAAAGTAGACCACATCTTGATTCCTTAACCTTTTTTGAGCTAAAATAGATAAAGTAATATGATAAAAAATTAAAATGTAAGGTACTGATTTCCTAATCATCACTTATCAAGAAATTTGCTTCAAAGTTTAAGATATGAAAATGATTTTTTTGAAGCAAAACAAGCATTCTATTTTTAAGCAAAGCCTGTCAGAAAATTCCAAATCACTTTCAAACCACTTGCCTTACACTAATTTGATTTAAACTTTATGTGGTACTCAAGGCTAACAACCACATTTCTAATGACTTATTGATTCCTGGTGTGCTTAAAAACTCTTAAAAAACATTCAGCAAATGGGGAATTTAGCGTGTAAAGACAATTTGTGGCCTGAATAACATTACCTTACTAGTTAAAGATAGTGACTTGTCTAAAATAATTATCTAAATGGGGTCAGGTATAAATTAAAAGTGAGAGCCTCCATAGATGCAACAAATAAATGTGAAATGGATAATTTATTTAATGAACTTGAAATTCAGGATTAGTCTAGGCTTATGTTTTCAAAAAATCAGCTTTTACAAAAATATTCTTCTTCTATTTTATTCCTTTTGAATGCTATCTAAGCAAGCTGCTATCAGTAATGAAAGTATGTATCTGTTGATAAAGTGAAGATTCCTATGGCCAGGATTCTCACTACCATTCTCACTACCACTACCTGGTCAGCTAGCTCACTACACACATGGGTAGTATGTTGCTATTAACTCTGTATAAAGAGCTCCGCCCAGTGCTTTACGTGACATGGTGATATGGCCGCATCGCTGCAGGGCTGCCAGGCTGCAGAAGAGCAGAGACTGGAGTGGTGGCAGTGCCAAGGACAGCGACTGAGATGGCTGGGGTGGCAGCGAGGCCCAGAGGCAGAGACCAGTTTGCTGCATGCAGACTCTCCCTGAGTGGACAGGATTCTAGTGACTGACCTGCCACTGTGGGAATAAAGTATAAACCCTTTCACCCCCAAAACGTTTCATTGTCATTTTTTGGTCATATTGAATCCATAGTGAACTTGACTGGGGCTGAAATGCATTGGAAAGAAAATATCATTTTCAGGATCTTTGCATTTTGCTTGCATTCATTCCCTCATTTATTCAAGCCAAAAGACCAGAGCAAATGCAGTTACCCAAAAGCAGATATTAAAAAAAAAAAGCAAAAACCAAAACCTCAAGATTTAGCTTGATTGGAAACTCAGTGAATCAAGAGTGTAAAGCACAAACAGAAGAATTAATGGCATCATAAGTTGCCTCAATGATGTCCAGAAGGAAAGGACATAAAATATCCCCTCACAGATTAGGTCAGGCCTAGAACTGAACTTATTTCTGGATGGCACATATTCAAAAGGATGCTGACAAACTGAATATGACCCAAGAGAGTAACCAGAATACTGAGAGACCTGAAAACCCAATGCAGTTTGGGTTTTATAACACAGAGAAGAAATGACTCAGGGTTGGGGATTTGAATTTGTCCAACTGGGTATATATCTTAAAATATTTTAAAGATTTGCATATATAAAAATGTTTTTCCTAAAGAGGGTAGAGCTAATATCAAAGATGATAAACTCCAGGGAGTCAAATTGCTTGGGATCACCAGAACTTTCTGACAGCACATGGAACAAGGTACAGTGAATTGCCATTATCTTAGAGGAGTTGAAGGGGAAACGGTATGTGAATCCTCTTTGAATTACAATTAGAACATTTATAAAAGGAAATGAGACCTTAGATGGGGAAGGCAATTGGTTTGGCTCTCTGTGGAGAGTCTCTTATACTCACTGAAATATCTGCTGAGCACCTATTGTATATTCCCTTCCTTTCTCAAAGAAAAGCAAACTATTCTGGAAAGGTGAGAAGTTATGTTTATAAATGGCTCCTGTGACTGACTTTATGAACTGGTAGCATGCTAAGACCTCTGAAAGGCCAGTGACAAAAATCAAAGATGTGTGATCACTACTTAAGCAAACAGAGAGAAATTATGTAGAAGAAAATGCATTTCATTTATTCCAAAATTCATTGTTCAGAGAAAGAATCAAAGAGGAGAGCCACTGGGAAGCCCTGCACTGGTTTCCCATTTGTGATGAGCATCAGAATATTATCAGTCTTCTGGGATTTACAGACAGTTTGAAAAATGTGTATCAATTTGCAAGGGGCATTTTAGGCTCTGTTGACTGTAGTTCTACAATAGCCTTAAATATCCTGGGTCAGAAGCAGCCCAGTGAAGACAGTTGCCATAGTTCAGCTGACTTTGAGGCCCTGTATGGGTTAGTTCCCTTCATCACCATTCATGCCTGTTCTATCAGGGAAGTTATAAAACCCTTCCTGTCTGAGTCGCCTAGGTTCAAGGTTGCAGTGTTCCAGTGGCGATGAGTCTGCCCTGTTTTCTTGACTGGGCATCATCCTTTCATTCACTACATGGCCCCCTTCACTTTTTAAAAACAGCTTTATTGAGGTATAGTGATATATAAAAACAGGTGCATATTTAATGAATGCAATTGGATGTGTGATCTGGGGGCATACCTGCCTCTGACTTGGTGTCCTCTTTTCTATTCTCTACTGTCTTTCAGCTTTCCCTAGGCTTTGGCAGCTTAACTTTTAACTTTGAATTCCTCAATTTCTTTCTCTCCATTTTCAATCCTAGCCTTCCTTCTATTCATCTTTTGCCGCATACTAGTTTCCCTGATCCATTGCTGTGCTAGGCCTGGTTATAGCTCCTCCTAGAAACAATCAGATGTTGTAGGTTTTAATTTACAGATTTTCAGTGAAGGACATCTCAGCCTGCATGAACTGTCAGCTTCTAGTACCTGGAATAGTTAAGACTTACCTCTAATGACAAGTTACAATGAAGGTATGTGTTAGGATTTCAGGAAAATATGTGCTTATTTATTCAATAAGCATTTCACGAAGGGACAATGTGCTAAGCTCTATGTTAATTACTAAGAACAATGTGTTGGATAGGGAGGGCTCCCTGTTTTTAAGGAACATCTCACATTATGCTTATTGTAGTGTACAAGTGCTTCATTTCTCTTCATCCAAATTATTAATAACATTCTTGTGATATTGTATTGCTTTAGTTCTTTCTCTCTACTACCCCCTTTCCCTTTTTCCTTTCATACAGAACTGAGAACTCTGCCACTTCTTCCCATGCATTGAAGAATACCTCCCCTCTGATCCTACCAGTCACTCCTGAAAATGCATTCGAGGTTAAGAAAAGCCTCTTAAACTGGAATTTAAATATGGGGGTGTGCAGGTGGTAAATCACACACAAAAAGCATTTGACAAAGCAATTTATCACTTAATTTTTAAAGAGATATATATTACAAGGAAATGTAATTTGCATATTTTCTGACTCATTTCCATTCCATTATCATAAGCTCTTTTTAAACAGTTGCTACATTTTCAAATGATGCATTTGTGTCATTTATGACTTCCTAACCTTTGCTTTCTGGAACTTGACTATCAGAAAATTCTTCCTTTGTCTAACCTCAGTCCCTGTCAGCTAAGATGGAACACTCAGCCATCATCTGGAACTGTACAGAAGGTGAGAAAGCCCATTCCAGTTGGGTTACTTGTTTGTATGAAAAGTCACACTGTTTCCTTTGACCTTTGGTTCTAGGGTTTTCATTAATATTTTTTCATCATTTCAGCACCACCTCTGAACACTTCACATTTATCAAATTGTAAAAATAAAAACTGGCTTAGATACTTGGTTGGTTAGGATATAGCAAATGGGTTGTCTATTGGTAATACTGGGGTACTCCCCCTATATCATTTTATAGCATATTTACTGATTCATCCCAACATCACGCTCTTACTAATGAGCACTATTGCTGACTCGGGTTTTGCAAATGGTCTTTTAAGACTCACGTATTATTACACTGTATATAAACAATGTATGCTGAAATATTTAAGTGGCATAAGCTACACTTAATTCCAAGACAACTCGACTGATTTTTCTGAGGAAAGACACCATGTTGTATTGATGTTTGTATCCCCAGAGCAATTGTTTAGCCAGAGTTATCACAGTGCCTGGCATCAAGAAGGTCTTTAGTTTTTCTTTTTTGCCTGAGTAAACAGACCAATGGTAGCAACTATTAACTTCACTGAATGTTTACTGTATGTTAGGTATTATGCTAAGTTATGCACGTGGATAATGCTGTATGCATTATCTTCAACAGCAAATGAAGTACTGAACTAGAGAGAAAAATTCTTTGGCTTGTAACCTACCACGATTTGTCAGTCCCATGAAAGAGCAATAGTAGATGGTGTTGGAAGGTGGGCAGGCCCTGGGGTTGGGTGCTGAGCTATGACAGGACGGAACACAGAACTGCTGTCTGTTCTTTCTGTTGGTCTTAATGTTGGGTATGGCTTGTCAGCTGCTGCTTATTTTCCCTGCTCAATCTTTTCTTATCAGAGGCAGAAGGCATTAAGGATGCCATCTGGGATTGCTTGTTTAGATACAGCATGGTGTTAACAAGTTTTTCTCTCTTCTTACTCTTTCTTGTTTATTGCCAGTTGCAAAGAGCAGGGATACACATGTACAGATGCAGCCGTTGCCCAGGCTCTGTTCTTCCTCATGAACTTGGGCACCCAAGGGAAGTGGGAGGCACAAACTGGAATAAGTTAGAGGAAAGGCAAGTTGGGTGGGGCTAGGAGTGGGCACCATATTCCCCGATACCAGAGGAGCTCTGAGATCAAGTTATTTTGAACTGTGAAAGAAAATGTCTGAGATTTTATTGACACCTCTTCTGGGAGTAACAACAGTAGAGTGCATATTCCTTTGAATCCGGAGACTGATTAAAACATGACACTTAGCCCTGCTAAGAAATTGTGTATTTACAATACAGCACAGTATTAAAAGCCTGGTTTTAGAGGCACACAGCATCTGAAGCCAAGTTCTTCCACATGTTAACTAGTAGTAGATGCTGTGACAGCCCTACAGGAGTCCCCTTACCTAGTCTTTGCACCCACCCCACCTGCTGTGAATATTGGCTGCTAACTGTGGTCACAACTGCCCCAGGCTTCAGAGAATTGCCCTTGGCAAAAATACAGAGGACCTCTCCTGGAAGCTGAAGAATGACTGTCAGCCTGCTACAAAAGACCTCCCCTTGCCTCATGGTGGGACAAACTCTTTGGAGCACTGTGTGTTTCAGAGCTCCCTATCTGATCAGAGTGAAGGCAGACTTCAGTTAAGGCCCCACACGTGCGTAAGTAGCAAGGACTTCCGGCTGGCTTCTAAGGAAACCAACCAGAGACATAAGGTGAATCTGGGAAGTAACAGCCTCTCTCTGCTTCTGGGCTCTCATTTGTTGCAATGAGATTGTGCTATCACCGACTTTACAATTTTGTTATAGATAGTAAGTGTTCACAAAGGGCTCGGCACCATACCTGGCCCAGAATGCAGCTACACTATTTGCTATATTGTTTGCTACATGGATTGGGGATTTAGATAAAGTGATGCTTTCTCAAACTTTTGGAAACACCAGAAAGAAGGTCACTTCCTCTGCTCCAGAATGAGAGTAATTATTATTATTTGAACATCCAGGTTCCTAATCAAATTAAAAAACAAAGAAAGGAATAGTCTAAATTGATTACAGGAATGATCTGGAACTCTCAGTGCCCATCCTCATGCCACGAGGAGTGCATGAGTGGGTTGCTCTGTGTGTGTACCAGCTGCTGGCAGTCTGTATTTGTGCAATGGAAAATGTTGCTCTACTCAAACAGAAAAAAAGTATATATGTGTGTGTGTGTGTGTGTGTCTCCATACTGCTAGTGTCTAAATTAAGAAATGTAAAAGCCAATTCATGAAAGCCAGCAGGCAAAACCAACAGCAGTGCTGGCTGTGAAAAGAGCAGACTTCCCAGATGCCGTGCCTTAGCGGTGGCGCCTCCCCCATCGCGTGTGGGGGTTCTATCCAAACTGAACATGGGAACTGAATGGCACCTGGAGGCAGATGTTCATTCAGAACGCAAATGATGGAGTGAGGGTCAAAGAAATAAGGGGAGTTTCAGAGTGTTGATAGAGCAGCTGAGGAGCCACAAACTTGGAAACAGCTCTGAGTGTCCCGATTGGGAGACCCCTGAAGAGGGATCCTGGTGCTGACCGCAAAGCCCTCTGTGCACACAGTAGCACTGACAGGTCTCCCCTACTATTTACCATCTGCTGTTGGTATCTGACCTGGGGTCCTTCTGGACAAGGGCGTTTGCATCCATTTGTTCATTTATCCAGTTAATACACTCCTCCAGAATACTCGAACCACAAGGCTAGCGGCTCAGGACAGAACCACAGGAAAATAGACACCATGCCTTGACCCCTTAGTGTTGAAAACAGCATGGCTTAACTCTCAACAGGCTACTATCCCCCAAAGGTGAGCTTCCATCTCCCCGGTGATTTTGCTGACCTGCAAAAACTTTTTGAGTACAGCTGAACTGTCAGCTTTCCAAGGCAGGAGAGCTCTTTTATTGACTGACCTCCTAGCATGGTACCTGGCACATACTAAGTGCTCAGTAGACACATGACTTAAGTTGATTTTCTAACCATTTACAATTTCTGGAGGAATTCACATAGGTACGTACATATGAGAGTTCAGCTAAAATGAATTTGTTTTGCTTTTATGCTCCACCTCATCTTCAGCACGGCCAGTACTGCAAAACTGATTTTGAAGAGAGTCTGTCTTAGTTTCCTTAGGGCTGCTGGAACAAATGACCACTATCTGGTGAACTACAGAAATGTGTTCTTTTCAGTTCTGGAGGCCGGAAGTCTGAATTCCAGGGATCAGCAGGGTTGATACCTTCCAGAGGCTCCAAAGAGAATCTGTTGCTGCCTCTCTTCTAGCTCCTGGCACCTGCTGGCCATCCTTGGTTTTCCTGTGGTTCCACAACTCCCACTGTGGCCTCAGTCTTTACCTGGCCCTCTTCTCTCTGTGTTTTCTCCCCTTTTCACCTCTCATAGGGATCCTTGTCATGGGAGTTAGGGCCCATCCAACCCAGGATGATCTCATCTTAACACCCTTCACAATTACCTCTGCAAAGACCTTTTTGCAAAGAAAGTCCTATTCACAGGTTACAGGGAGACCTACCTTTTGAGGGGCTGCCATTCAACCCAGGACAAGGTCCTAAAATTTCCAAGTGAATTACTAGGAGGGACAGTTGCCTAGTAAATCACACACAGAATATTCATGTGACTATCAGGCAAGACTCAGGCAAGAGCTGCTGTGGTCAAAAGGGCTGGAATGAATGAGTCCCAGAAACAGAATCAGTAAGTACTGAAATCCAGTTAGTTGATCCTCCTCTTCTCATCTGAAGCTATAACCAACCCAGTTTTTCAGCCAGATCATCCAGCCTTTCCTCCTCATTTTTGTTTCTCCTCTTGCTTATTTCAGTGGCAAGATGGTAGGCACTGGGGAAGATGTCACCTTACTCTTTGAAGCAGAAGAATCTCTAATTATACTACTTATTTTCCTCACAGCATTTTCTGATATTCTGATCATATCTTTCTTTTCATATTTCCCATTGAAGCTATTCATAATCTTTTACGATTTAGCAGAACAAGAGGCCTCCCTTCTTACCACTAACTTGTCCTCTCTTACTCTCAGTTTGTCTTAAGCACTCACCAGAAAGCCTATTAAGAAGATACTAGTTCCTTCTTATGTGGAAACAGAATTTCAAAGGAGGGCCCCAGTGAGAAAGAAAATATGCCCTTCTCTTCTTTTCTTTGTACATGTCCCTTATCAAGAATACATACTCCACAGTAAAAAATAATGTGTCTGTGAAATCCCATTAATTTTCTTTTGAGGATCCAGTTTGAGTAAGCATATGTGTGAATTGGATCTGAGAGGAAAATGACTTTTACTTAATGAAACCTGTCTGCTTATTTACCCAGCAGCCATTGACAGGCAAAACAAAAAAATAAAATAGCAAATCCAAGTTTTTCCCAGAGGAGAACTGTCACCACTTGCTCAAGGTTTTATCACCTTAGAACCTCGGCCAGGATCAGACACACCCAGGCCTGAGCTGATGGGCTGTACTCACTTTCTTGTTTGTCATGAGCAAACTCAATCACTCTAGCGATCTTAACCTGAAGCTTCTTTCTCACTCACTGCTGAAGGTCTGGTGGCTAAAACACACAAACTTGATTTTCTTCTCTGTCTAACCAGACTGATCATTGCATCATTTCTGAAAACACCTTCTTTACATGGGATGTTAAGGAGAGAATACCTTAGTCCTTGCTTTAAAATGTTGATTTAATCAAACCAGCTTCTTACTCTCCTCCTGGGCTATTTCCTCTCCAGCCCTCTTCCCAAGCCCATTTTGTTTTTCCACCAAGGTGTATCTTGCATCTTATGCTCTATCTGTCTACAAATTTCCATCTTTGAACTGAGCAATATACCCTAACAAATGTTTCACAAGATTAATGCTGCTTGGTTAAGATCTACTTTTAGCTGAGCATCAATTTTCTCCTTCAGAAACTGTCCAGAGCCAAGGAAAGTGGCAGAATACAGTGTTTCGTAAATAAATCTCCCCCTTATTGTGTTATTCTCTTGACAATTTGGATTCACAGTTGCTTCTGAGATTATCAGTTCCACGTGTATTCAGACAATAACCCTAACTGTTATAAAGACACGACAGGAAAAAGCAAAAAGCAAAAAAAAAAAAAAAGTTTCATACACTAAGTGATTCTGTTTCTCTACATCAGTGCGTTTGATCACAAATGAAATCTGGAAGGCCAGTCATACACACTTCCTCAGGGCACCTGGGAGTAAGCATGAGGAGAGATTATTTATTTCTGGTTTTCCCTAATCCTTCTGCTGCTTGTTTGCATTATATGTGAAGGTCATTAAACATTGTGTAGCCCAAGCAGAGTTTACACTCACAGAGATGGGCTTCCTTAGGCCCATCAAAAAAGCACTTTCAGAAATGTGTTTTGAGCCCTTTGACAAATTGTGGGCATCCTAAACTCCTGCTGCTTTTCCTCCTTCCCTCCCCTTCAGTAATCTCTCCCTTTTACGCCCTCTCTCTTACAGCGAGTTCCCTGTTTTTAGCTGAGTCACAGCAGCTGGCTGGCACCTCCAGGGTCATACTGTACGTAACACAGAATCCTCTCTGTTGGCTACCATGGTGCTTCAAAAGAGGGGCTGTGGCAGCCGCTGCACTGCATTCTGGGTCCTCCAGCCGAGCCCCCCTTTGAAGCCCTGAAGCAAGCGGCTGGCAGGAGCCTGGGACAGCTCAGGGATCCAAAGTGCCTGGCTAACGTGGCTTCACTGAATCCCAGGGCTCCTGCTGTCGCTGAGATGCTGCTTAGAAGCAAGCCCTTAAGAAATTCAGAACAAAATCCAGACGGACTGAAGCAGAGTCATATGGCCTCCCCAAGCCAATGGCTGCCAGGAAATAGTCTTAAAACTGCCAGAGCCTTGGCAAAAGGCCTTGAGCTCTGCCAGCGGATGAATAGTGGGGTAGGAGTGTTGGTCACATTCTCCTACTCCAGTCAACTGGATTGCGCCTGGACACAGAGGAGCACATATGGATGCGGGCAGCAACAATATATCACTTTCTTTCCTGAAAATAAATGCCAGGCTGTTTAAGTAAAAATATACCCTAACCAGGTGGAACAATACAGATTTTCATGGTTCAAAACACAATCTTCTGCCTTTCAGATACTGAAAACAAGACTGCTCCTTGCTTGCCGAAAACTTGTCTGGGGGAATGAATATTTGACAATCTGTAGGTCCCACAGTCCTCAGGTTGATTTATTTGTTTTCTTCCCACTCCTCCCCACACTATTGATCCCTATTGGATTCTTGTTCTATGAAACAGTTTTCTTTTACAAATAACTTATAAACCAAGAATCATGCAAATGATGGTGATGATGGTGGTGATGACATCTCAGCCATGCCACAGCTGTTCCACAGCTTGGTGGGAGAAAATATATAGATGATTACGAACATTTCTTAAATGTATAGATTTTTTTTTTCTTTTAAGAAAAAACACATACTTTTGAGCCTCAAAGCAAACATAAAGGAAGAAGTAATTAATCCTAAATGGCAAATTTTAAATCACTAGAAAACCCTGTGTCACGTTCAAGGCATGACTTTCAAGGAAAGTCTAAACGGTTTGGTCTCTATTCTACTCTCCACACAAACTTTAAGTGGAAGGATTTAAAAGGTAAGATGACATGACGGTAGAATCTGCTTTTTGTAGCTTTATGGAGACATGAATATAACTTACAAAGCCAGATTATTTACTACATAACCATGGAATACAGAGACACAAATTAAAGTAAATACTAAAAAGAGAAAGCATATTGTCTCAAAATATTTACTTTTTTCAATTAAAGAGGCTCAAAGAAATACAAGAGACAGGATATTCCACCCCAAGAGCCGAATGTTTTAATTAGGATGGTTTTCTTCAGCTGTCAATGCCAAAGAAAGACAAAGTTAAGCAAAAGTACTACTTAGAAGACAGAGAATAACAAAGGAAAAGTGATATTTGAAACAAACCCCTGAGGAGTTATTAGTAATTGCTTTTCTGAGAAGTCAACACCTACAAAATGTGACAGAACAGGTTCATCTTGGATACAACATGTTAAAATGCTTTTATTCCCAGTTAAGCCATTCTTAATAAACAAAATAAATAATAATTGATTTGCTAGAAGCCAGACAATTCATCAGTGCAACAGGTATCAATATTTTAGGGAAGATGAGCCTGTACTTCTTTAAAATTCTGAACTATTTTTCATTCCTTGTAACAAAATCCATATTCTTCTTTCAATCATAAAAACCTGATGGTTTAGAGGTGGGATTGAAATGACCTAAAAAAAAAGAACCCACAGTTCTCCTAGGAAGAATGGTACTGTTGAGAAACGAAATAGAAAACTACACACAGAGGAATAAATAAATGTATGCTAGATCAACAATTGTAGCATAATCCACAATTAAGGAAGATGACTTCGAAAAACAATAGTTGTTGATGGAAGGAGACCAAGTGGGATGAACTGCTTGACTATGATGCACCAACTGCTTAACCTGAGATTATGGTATAGGTGAGAAATTTAAAGTATGTCAAGAAATGTCAGAAGAGTGGAGCTCACCAAGAGCTCCTGGTTGAGTGTCTCATACAGAGTAGCTACTCAATTCAAGCTTTATTGTTTAAAGGCAGCCCTGCTTCTGACATTTGCAGAGCCTGCAACAGATTACAAATGGTGGCTCACTTGCCATGGATCTAAATGTTTAAAAGTTTTAAATTAAGAAATGGTTAAAATAAAATATGTTCTATCCACATCCCTTGACAAATACACTTCTCAACATACGGAAGGTCAGGTTTGAATGCAGAATTCTTGGAAGCCTTGGAGACCTATGGCTCAACATGAAGAGCTAGCTCTTTGGCCCATGGCCCTGGCTCACCCACTCTTTTCCCACCTCTTCTATTCTCCTTGGCTTCTTGCCATAAGGGGCCTTGTACCTACGCATGTACTCCAGCCTTGAAGTCCAACATCTGAAGAGCCCACAGCAAAAAGCAACCCATGGCCAATCCATCAGCCTTGATGTATTAACACCAGATAAGGTCTGCTTTTAGAAAGACAGACTTAGGGAGGAGGTCCACTCAGTGATCATTTGGAGCAAGGACTTCTGAGATCATGAGTACCCTGAGTGTGGTCTAGCAGCAGAAGCAAGGGCTCCAGGACTGTACGTCTTCCTAGGTTTACACTGTGGGAAGAGGTCCAACTGAAGATGGGGTCTAGGGCAGAAGTCTCTGTTATCCAGGACTAATGGCAGTATTACAAAATCACCTAATCAGCAAACTTCCAGTTATAAAATAAATAATTCATGGGGATATCAAACAAAATAATCATCTAATCTAACTCAGATATGTACTAAGTATACAAAACCTAGCATTTAAAACATGGCTTCAAGTGGGGTGAATTCCAGTAGTAGAGTCTGTGGTTTAATTGCTATTTTAGTAACTGTTTTCCTGAAAGAACAATTGAAATATAATTGATTTTGGACATTGACCTTGCATCCAACAGTTTCTAACCATAGCTTCTAGTTCTAGTAGCCTTTGTTTGTTATGTTCCTTAGCATTTCCTACATTGGCAATCATGTCTTCTGAGAATAAAGATGATTTTATTTCTTTTCTACTTGTGTTACAACACTGGTAGAACTTCTGATATAATGTTGAACAGAAGTGGTAAGATTGGATATTCCCTGCTTTTCCTGATTTTCGGGGGGAAAGCAGTTAGTCTTTCACCATCTAGTATAATGTTAACTGTGGGATTTTTGATGATATGCCCTTTATCAGGTTAGGGTAGTTCCCTTTTATTCCTAGTCTCATTACAGCGTTTTTTATGGAGGCATACTGAATTCTATCAGATTTTTTTTCTGCATCTATTGAAATAATCTTGTTTCATTTTTTCTTTTTTCAGTCCATTAATATGGCATGATTTGAACTTTTGAATGTTAAACCAATGTTTCATTCTACAATGAATTTGGTTTAAAAAAATGTTAGGTTTTTTTGCATTTATGTTCACAAGGGATATTGGTCTGTAAGATCTTTGATTTTGATAATATAATGCTGGCCTCAGAATGCATTGGGAAATATCCCCTATTTCTAACTCTTCAGTGTTTGCAAGAGTTTATATGGAGTTCAAATTATTTATTCCTTAAATAGATGGTAGACTCCAATTTAGAAACTATCCGGGCCTGGAGCTTTCTTGTGGGAAGCTTTTGGACCAGAAAATCAATGTATTTAGTATATGTAGATTGTATCTTTTGAGAAATGTGTTTATTTCACTTAAGTTGTTATAATTTGTTGGTATAAAATTATTCATTATATTCTTATTATCCTTTTTATGTGTGTAGTATTTATAATAATGTCCCCTCATCTCAATTCTGTTTTTGGTAATTTGCATATTTCTTTTTTTTTATCAGTCTGCCTAGAACTTTATCACTTTAATTAATCTTCTCAAAGAGTAGCTTTTGGTTTCATTGATTTTTTTCTGTTGGTTTTATGTTTTTTATTTCTTTGCTTTCTAATCCTACTTTATTATTTCCCTTTACTGCTCACTTCCCATTTTCTGCTCACTTTAATTTCCTCTTATTTCTCTGGCTTCTTAAGGTAGAATACTAGGTAATTTATTTGAAACAATTTTTCTTTTCTACTATGGATGGTTAGTTCTATATATTTCACTTTAAGTAAAATATCCTGAGAATTTTAATATGTCATGTTTTCATTTTCATTTCATTCAGGCCAAAATACTTTCTAATCTTCCTTTTGATTTCTTCTTTGACCTACAGGTCAGCCTTTCTTTGACAGATTGTACTTTTGGTGTCATATCTAAAAAGTTTTATGTTTTACATTTTACAAAAAGCTTTTTCTACATTTTGAATTAATTTTTGTCTAATGTATGAAGTAGGTACTGAAGTTACTTTTGCTATGAATGCATGCCCAATGATCCCAGTACTACTTGTTGAAAAGATTATCCTTTATACACTATAACTGCCTTTGAACCTTTGTAAAATTTCAGTTGAACTATACTTTTCTTGGTTTATTTCTGGTCCTTCTATTCTGTTCCACTGATCACTGTATCCATCCTTTCACCAATATCACACCGTCTTGTAGATTCATAACTTTGAAATCAAGGAGCATGAGTTCTTTAACTTCTCCATCCTTTTCAGAATTTTGGGGCTATTTTTGTTCCTTACCTTTTCATACAAATTTAAAAATCATCTTAATGATTTATAGATAAAACCTTTCTGGGGTTTTGATTGGGATGGTATTGAATGAATAAATGAAGTTGGCATCTTAACAATATTTAGTCTTCCAAAACATGAAACAGATACATCTCTCCACTTATTTAGATCTTTAAAAAATTTATTCCATCAGCATTTTTTGTAGTGTACAGTATAGACATTCTGAAAATATTCCTTTAGATTTATAAATAAGTGTTCAATTTTTTTGTGCTATTTTGAATGACATTCCTGGATCTGTAAGATCTTTCAGTACAGTCCAGCCTGGTCTTTCTGGTGGTTCTTTCTTGGCCTTAGGTAGTTTCTTCAGATTTCTGTAGCTTTTCAAATTGCCTTTCTGTGTGGCTCTCCCCTTTCTGTGCAGTCCTCTTTTCTTCAGCACTCTGCCCTCCCCAGTTCCTTAATTCTATCTCTTCACCTCAGAGATCCTGTGGGCTCTGTTTTGTGTCTCCCTTCACATACTGTAACCTGGAAACTCAATGGGCCTTGCTTGAGCTGTGGCACACAGAACTTGTCTCATTTGTCTCCCTTCCTGTAGAGTTTCCTGCATTGCATTGCTTGTTGACCAATGTCTGAAAATCACTGTTTTATATATTTTTATCCCGTTTATCATTGTCTGAGGCAGGATGGTCAATCTAGTTCCTGTTACTCCATTGGGGTTGGAAAGGGAATTTTCCACTATAGCTTTTGACATGAATTATATGTAATACAATTGTATAATCTAACCTTTCCCCTCTACCTTTACTTCAGGCACATTGAACATCATTCAATCTTTCGTACATACTGAAGTAACTCCCAAAGGGCCGTTTAATGAAGTCCTTCTTTTGCTCAAGTCTTTTTTCTCCTATTGTCTGATCAATTCCTTCCTACCCATCCTTCAAATTACAATGCAGTCATTACTTTTTTCCAGAGGAAGCATTCTCTGACTTCCCTAGTTTGTCAAATCCCATTATACATCCCCACAATATTTCATAACATTTACCTCATTTCTAACTTTACATTTATTTGTGTAACTATTTGATGCTTGTCTGTTTCTTCCTCTAAACTGTATTAGGCATTGGGATTCTGTCTGCTTTTGCCTATCATTTTATCCCAAGTGTGTGGCACTGTGCCCGGCACATAGTACGTGCTCATCAAATATTTATAGGATAGATGAACACATTGAGATTACTCTCATATCTGTCTTTTGTGCAAAGTTTTATTATTTCCTATATTTCCTTTTATAGGTAATGCCCCCAATAAGTAATTGTGACTTTTCTCCCGTAACATTAAAATTTTCTATATTTAGAAACTGTCTTACGAAATCATAACAATATTCACGATCCAGAGACAACTAATTTAAATCTTATTGTTAAATAAACTACTGATAGGAGAATTCTGCAACCAATTAGTACTCTTAAATTGCCATTTGCTCATCACAGATGCAGTGAAGCACATCTTGGCACGATCAGGCAAACAGAAACTGACTCATGAGGATATCAGATTTACTTGCTTCCATTTTGTTTTCATCGTGCTAGTTTATTTGAAAACTCATAAAAACCACATGATGAGTTTTTGAATAAAACTAGTGGCAGTTCCATGCTGACTTTTTGCCTCCATAGTCTGAGTTTTTACTTCAGGGTTTTGTGGTCCTGGTATCACGAACAAATATCCCAAGGAAATATTCTTGCATTTCATTTTACATATAAGGTAGATGAGGCATCTGATGGTTGATTGCTTTTTATGTGGTCACTCTATCACTTGCATTTCAAGTCAACTTAGATGTAATGGATGATGCCAATGACTTACTTGGTCTGAGTAGCTGTTCCTTTTATTGAAATAGTTGCCAGAGTACCACTGGATATTTTCTCTACTTGTGGAAAGAACACACAAACTGATGACGTTCTTCTCACTTTTTGTTATAATTCAGAGTACCCCTATAAAGTTAATTATTACAATTTTTCCACTAAAAGTGGAGATGTATTTTAATGTAATCACCCTCAAATACAGCAAATGCTCCCAATGTTAAAAATAAAATTTGAGATCTATTGAAAGATATAAAAGATTCTCCTTCTCTTTGCTTTTGTTTCACTATCTGAGAAATCTGAGAAATAATTGCTACTTACCTTCTCAGCAGAAAAAATTACAGGGATTATTAAAATAATATATGTAAATTACTTTGCTGTCAGAAGCCCTGCATACCTGTATAATATATCACACTACTAAAAACTCATATTAGTAGACTTCAAATTTTATCTTAATGCTCAAATAAGCAATTCCCATATACAGTTCAATGTATTGGCCTAATTTTTCTTGTTAAGTAGACAGGTGCTGCTTTAATTAATTTGAATGGACACAGATTTAAAATTGTTCCTGTAAGAAAGCATTGTTGTTTTAATGTTACTAATATTAAACATAGACAGAAGTTTAGTCTCATTTCCAGGGGACTTCTACCTGTTTTGAATGCAGAACTCTTATTTAATAATTCTGATGTCACAAAAGAAATGCAACATTCTTGGTAATATAATAACTTAAAGTGCCTGGATTTTGGACTCAAACAGTTCTGGATTCAAAGTCAACCTTTGCCATGTGTTAACTATGAGACCTAAAGCAAGTTCTTCTTTTCCTCTATGGCCTATGTTCTCCCTGTGTCAATGGGTGACAATCCCATAGGGTTTCTTGAGGATTAGTGACCTTCATGTGCAACAGTGGGTACAAATGGGATGCTCACTTAGTGGCATTTATTATTATTTCCAGAAATTGTAGTACACCTGTGATAGCATGATGTGGCATTAACATTTAAGGGGAAAACCCCAATACTTACAGATAACTTACTGTGTTAGGTTACCATATGATTTATAAGCATTTTTTCATGTATTCTCAAGACTGAAATGGTGTTGTTTTGCAGATAGGGAAACTGAGGCTAGATGAATTAAAGTAATTTGCTCCAGGTGGAACCAAGATTTGAAACTAGATCTGTAGGATTTTAAAGTCTGAGCAACAAGCCTTAATTCTGAAACTGAACTACTTCATCTTTTGCTTAAATTTCTTCTTCATTAGTGATACAGGTGACTAACTGTATCGAGGTATCTCTTTTTTTCTGTACCCAGGTTTTGTTTTTTCCTTTTGTATCATTTTAACAGCTTTTGAGGTAGAAAGTGATCTTGTGGACTTAGTTAATGAGGAAACATAGGTTATCTCTCAATTCTTCCTATGTATGTTTGTATTTTTACTATAATTTTGAACATTAATTCATTGCCATAAATTATCACCAAAGTTACAGTGAGGGGCAATGGAGCTGTTGCCTATATTCCAAAAATATTTCCCTAGGAAATACAAAGTGATTTGCAATTTATACAGAAAGAGTTAGAGATGTAGTTACTGCTTATTTTCCTTTTCAAACATTTCTAGTATTAGGAGACACAAATTGTTAGATCATCACTAATATTTATGATCTTCTGTATGTCACCTCGCCCACTTAAAATACTGATTTATAATTGTCAACCACTCGACAGATAAGAAGGTTAAAGTCTTATAGCTTTGCTCCTACTTTTATTATAAATGACTGAATTGATAAAGAGCACAAGATACAGAGAGGGTAAACAGCAGTTGGAATATTCTCTAAAGAGTCCATAAATTGTATTCTGCATCTTTGCTCAACACTGTTTATAGACTCAATCATGCTTTAAAGAAAAAAGTATATGAAGGAGGTCTAAGGAAGTTTTATTTTAACTTTAAACAAAGCAATACATAAGGGTGTTTTAAAAATCAATTTGTCCCTAAAGATTTATTAATAATAGTAATATCCCCTACTTTTTCTCACTTTAGACCTGTCCCCAAGATACAATAAAGCATTTAACTCTTTAGATATTCTTTTCTGGAAGTTGTCTCCATATTTTTAAATAATATACTTGTCATCTCTTGATTTATAAATTTTGATATTTTCTACTTCCTTCTTGGTAGAGGATGAATTAAATCACTTATACCAACCCTCATCTTTCTTCCCAATCTTCTTATTATACTCATGGCAATATTTTAATTAATAATCAGTGTTTATATATGCATGACTGCATTAATATAATTTGCTTCACAGTTATGTAGGTATTTTGTTTATATATCGTTCTGCACAGCTATTGGTTTTACTGATAGTTTTTAAGCACTTTGTATTATTTTCTAGGTCTGTTTGTCATGATTGCACATTTAATACTTTTTTCAAATCCGTGATAATAGTAGGGTTTTTTTCTCATGTTCTCTTCCCTCTCCACATATACTTCCTTTTCCTGAATCCCTCCCTTCCTAACTCAAAAGGAGAGTATCTGATCATTTTAAATAATTAACCATGTTTATAAGCTACAGAAAGATGGGGACAATGTCTCTATGGGTTCACCTTTCTATTCCCAAAGTTTAAGATAGTGCACACGGTATATTATATACTCAGTATGTTGTAAATGAATGCATAAGTAGTGTGGGTTTTATATATATACTTTAAATAGGGAGCTAAATGCCACACTAGTCATAACAAGTCTTTAAATGATCTCAGTATTGAACAATTAAGCAGAAAGTGTAAAGAAAGAGTACATTTACAGTTTTTCTCTATTCACTATGATTGTCAAGGAGGTAACAGTTCTTTATGGTATGCTCTTCTCCCACAATACTGGTTAAATCCAACTCTCACTTAGTTTTTCCATTGAATTAAAATTCTTTAAAGACTAACTCAAAATAGTTTCTCAGTAGCAAAATGGTTTGTGCAATACTTTCTATCATAAACCACAGGTTCCATCCCCCAGACAGACAGGCATGTCACTTCCAGGCTGAAGGACCATGGAAAGTAAAGGGTAGCCAAGTATGTGAAGCAGAGCAAACTCTTTCCTGGCTCATCCACCCTTTGTCTTCTTCTTCTCTTGGTCAGTAAAAACTGGGGTTCTTCAAACTGCTATTTCCAAAGCAAATATTTTAAACTATCCGTGGCTATAACTCTCTTATGACAATGTAAACTCAAGCACTCATAAAACGCAAATATAGATTTGCCTACATCCTATTGATAAAGTGCTTGCCTCATTATACAGAATTAAGGTGCTGAGACTAGATTTATAACTTGCCCTTGGAGTGAGAATAGAGGAGGGAAAAATTTGGCTGAACTCAAAATAAATTTACATGAAACACTGACACGCAAGAAATGACATCCCACCACACCCCCTGTCTTGTCCACACGTTGTGAATTTTCTAACACACCAGGTTCTGCTCCTTTTCCTTATTTTCTGTGATAGAGCAAGGAGGCAGGGATATATCTTTGAGTATATAAGGGGACCGTGGGAATTCTGGGGACTTGCTTTACTGTAGAAAAGGGAGGCATTTTCTTTGACTCTTAAGTTTCAGATTCTTCTCCTAAGACATACTGTAACTAAACAGCTTGTGCGCTGCTTCATAAAACATATGGGAAACCATCACTTGTTTTATTTAGGACAGGGCGCTGCTGTGGAGAGGATCTGTCAAGTCTGTCTAAAGCTCTAGTTACGAACAGAAATTCACTGGCAAATGTCAGGTGACAGAAGAGAAGGTTAGTCATAAAATCAAATGCAGTGCAAATTTGAGGGTATTTAACATGGTAAATATTGTCCCCTGCACATGAATTTCAAAACAACAAAGCTCTCAGGATGGAGAAAGGAAGTGCCCTGTAATGAAGGAAAGGTCTGAGAAGGTGGCACGTGAAAACTCTCTTCTGGCACTGAAAATCTGCTGTGAGCCTGGGAAACTAAATATGCTTCTTTGGTAACTTATCTTGGCCCCTGATGTGCCTTTAGTCCATCTATTTGTCTTTGTCATGTCGCCAGAGATGCAGAGCATGAGCATAAATTGAAGCTAAATCCAGTATGGAGCACAGAGGCAAATTTTAAACTACTGTCAGAAATAACCCTTAAAAAACCCTAACTCCCAATAACCCCTCTGTATCTTAGCATGTAGACTTAGAAACAAATGCTTAGAATGACAGTGAGAGGAGCCACAGTTTTTCATATGAAAAACAAAAGAATGTGAAACCCAAGAACCCACCGAACTCTGCTTTGCCGTTATTATCCTATCAAAGTTCCTGCTGTAATCGTTCTCATTAACAATTTCCATGAAAGCCTAGATTTCTCAAGCCAAAATGGATAACATTCACCCATACCATCCATTAACATTTACACCCAGATCCAATGCAAACTTGAGATCTAAAACTGTAGACAAATGTTCAATATTTAAATTACTCTTTCTAAAAATACCCATATCCCAAAGTCTTCATTTTAAGTGAAAGGCAGTAAAATGAATTTAGAGTTAACGATTTAAAAGGATGTTAATTCTGTTATGTAGAGCTTTTTTTTTTCTTAATCAAGAATATATTTTCATTCATCCCCTTATTAATGATAAGGCTTTCTGAAGGTATGGGATAGTACCATAATCTTCATGGCTTATTTTATTTGAATTTCAATAATGGTCTCTTATCATCTAAGAAATTCATTCCTCAAAGTCACTCGCCCTTTCCTCTACCCTGGATGCTCTTTACTCGGATCCTGTACGATATGCCCACTGCCTCCTTGCAAGGCGATAAACTGATCCTTGTTTTAAAGTACCCTTTCTTTCAGAAGCCTCCCTGCCCATTATTCTCCTGGCACAAGTCTTTCTCCCTACAGTGTGACCCTTGAACCACACAGGTATGAACTGAGAAGTCCGTTTACACGTGGATTTTTTTAAAAAATAGATATATTGGAAAGTTTTTTGGAGATGTGACACTTTTCCCTAACTTATTTTTTGTAAGAGCATATAGTAAATATACAATACAAAATGTATTAATTGACTGTTTTTATTGGCAAGATTTCTGATCAACATTAGGCTATTAGAAGTTAAGGTTTTTGGGAGTCGAAAAGTTCTATGTGGATTTTTTGACAGTGTGGGAGTCAGTGCCTCAAATCCCACAGTGTTTAATGATCAACTGTATTTCAATTTTCTTTATAACACTTACAAAACTTAAAACTCATACTCTAGTACAAATATGTCAATATTATTATTTTTTAATTATATTAATTGCCTACTTGAGTTTTTACTCTCTTTACCCATAAAATATAAATAAATGCTTCAACAACAAGGATTTTTGTTACATTCACTGCTGTACCTCTGGTACACACTGCCAGGCACATAGTAAGTACTCAATAAATATTTGTTAAAATATTTTTTGAAGGAATACATATATTATTGAGCCAGTAAGATAAAGCTCAAATGCTTTACAAGGCATATAATCCCCAACTGTAACCTTTTGGTTCCAACTCTCCAAATTTTTACAACTTTTAGCTGAATTGAACTACTTTGCAATAACTCTACTGTTTTACAACTCTATACCTTTGCACATGAGGCTCACTTCTTCTTGAGAAGAGCTACCATTCAATTTCAAATGTCATTTACTGTGTGAAAACATTTCTGACTTTCCAGGACTAAGGTCTTTATATATGTTTTCACAGCACATTATAAACTTCTATTGCAGTGTTAATCAAATAATAGAGCAGTATTTCCTGTGCAACCGTCCTAAGACTTTTTAAAACTAGATCCTTGCAAAGTGCTTGATACATGCTAAGTTCTCCATACATGCTTGCTGAATAAGTAAATCATAAAAACTCAGCAACAGTCTAATTTCTACCAACAAATAATTTCATCATGTATTTTTTCTTTTCAAGTTCAGTTTTACACTACAAGAGTATTTCAGTCTTTTCTGGGCTTTCTAAGCAATTGTGAATGGCAAAATGAGCAAAAAAGAATGCTGGTCATGTAACCTGGAGAAGACTGGTAGTTGACATTTGATAACATTCAACCAACCACTTGCAAGGACCAAAGCTAAGCAACCTTAGTATTTCCACTCAAAACAGTCAGATGAGAATAGACTGTATTTTTATAAATGGTTTCTTTAGGGAAGCTTCTTAATAAAACTTGCTGATCAGAGACTTATGAATTGTATTTCTAAGAAAGGGTGTAGAGGCTCGTTGTCTGCCAGTTGTTAAGGATGTGCCCTACAGGTATATTTTGAGAAGCACGCATGAACTGAAGGATGTTTTGCCAGCCTATGATTCTATGAAATCAACTTTCCTAAGATAAAGAAATAAACTCCACTAGAGAAACTACTACAGTTAGGAATATACACAACAGTGAGAATGAGAAAAAACTCTTCCCATTTTTTTTTCTTGGTTTGTGTACTGTTTTATGATAGGTAAAGTTCATATTTAAGGAGTATAGTGTACATGTTAATATTTGGGAATCTTTGAAAAAAAACAGTGTTAAAATTATTTCATCTAAAGGAGGAAAATCAAAATGAAAGTAACATTTCCATTATGGATTAAGAGGTTAGGTCCTTGATGTAGAATTAAGATAAACAAAAAATCTCAAATATTTTTACTAATACTCCTTTAAACCAACTTTTCATCTATTATCGGGTACCAAGAGAGTTACAATGATGTTACTATGACTTGATTCTTTGGATAGTGGAGAAACTGTTCTGTTAGAGTGATTTACATACTGGTTTCTCGCAAACCTGAGTAAAGGGACATCTTAAAAATAAAGTAGAAGCTTACTGTAATGGACAGTATTTTATATTATTATCCAATACCTTTAAGTCGTAAAGATTACTGAACCCAGTTTGCCCCTGTGAATGTGGGAAAGAAAACAGCAAATCCCACAGATGGAGAGTTTAAGGATACGGGTTCTCCCCACTCCTGCCTTCTGCTCATACACTAAGTAGGAGCTCTGTGGTGCCAAGTGCCTGGCCTCTCTAAATGCTCCGAGAATGCTAGCTGTGCTTTTTACTGATCACAGTTATACAGAATGGCTGAAAAGGAAAACCAAAAATCTGTTTCCCCGACAGTCCTTCCACTCAGCTGCCCAGCATCCCTGAGATGCTGTTGGCATTCTTCCCCTTTTCTCATCTACAGTGCAAGGAAAAGAGTTCTTTCATCTGGGGCTGAAATGGCACTCCGAGAGTTCTTAGGGGCATGGCCTGTGGGATTTCAGAGAACCTGGGAGGGGCTACAGGGAAAGACTTCTCTGTCCTGTGGCTCCAAAGGACCCATGCTGGCTTCAGCCATGGCTCTAGGTGAAGAAGAGAAGACTTGGAGTGAGAAAATCACTCTGGGATGAAGATCAAGCAGGAGATCAACGCCACTGAAGGTTTGTGCACCCACAAGGTACAAATTGCTTCCCACTTCAGAAACAGGACTGGAGTTAATTCCATTTCAACAGCAGTGCTTTAGCTTTCAGAGAAAAGTGACACCAGAGTCTGCTTTCAAGGAGAATGTGAACATATAGTAAGGAAGTGACATGATCATTGCATCTATGTTTGCTTTGGAGAACAATTTAATTTTTTCAGCTCTCGCAAAGTAATTACATTTTAGTCCACAGTGTTGAAAAAGTTATACCTTGCTACTTGAGTTTTCCTATTTCCTTACATTTACTTGTTTAGTTTGAAAACTAACTCCTACATTGCTCTTTATATCTTTTCTATATTTACTTCTTAATGGGCAGTTATACATGCAAAGTGGATTGTAATTGGCCATGAATAGCCCGCTGATGTTTTTAAAGGAAAAATAAGCAAACAGATAGCAGGATAAGAGACAATTTTGGCAAAACTCCCCTCCTTCACTTTGAACCCACGCTTGGAAATTTTATGCATGTCCATTTCATGTCTTGGTACATCATGTATCAGATATCTTGAAAAATTCATAATAGTTTAGGGAAAGATGCCTTTCTTCCTTAAACAGACAGGAAGACAAGAAAGGAGAGAGGGAGGGAGAAATACAATGAGAGAGGGAGGCATGAAGGAAAGAAAGAAAAGGAATGAAATGAAAAGAGAGAAGAAAAGAAAGAAAGGAAAAAAGAAAAGAATTACATCAAGAATATCCCTCCTGAAAAATATGTAGGTTCTTTTTAACAACAATCTGCTTGTCAAAAATACAAAAATACAAAACAAAACCCAAAAAACAAAACAAAACAACCCCAGAAAGTCAGAGGAAATGTTCAGTCTCATTAAATTACTAAGTATTCTATGAAAATTTAGGTTGCCTAGTGAGAGGATACCCTGAGTAATTATCTTGACATTTTAAATTTTGTTCATTTGTTCAGGTCACTGAGAGAATGGGATTTCACTCCATAAAATATTTTTAGAGGCTTTAAAAAAATATTAGTCATAGAAAATTAAAGATTGTGACTATGTCTATATAACTAAAACATTTCGCGAAAAACTGAAAACTTCAGGTAGTAAACGGAATGCCCTATTTTTCTGCACCAAAAATCTGCGTATGGGGGTTTGATAGAAACATTACTAAGTAACTCCTCCCCACCCCGCATCACACGCAAGGCAACGCCCACCAGCTACATTCCCGTCTTAATGTTTCCAATGACGGTCGTTTCAGACTTTGCTGTCCTCTTACTGTTCAGTCGTACATTGCCTGCTTATCTTTTCTTTGGCTTTACCCTTTTGGTTAGCAGTGCAGCCCTCCTCTTACCCTGACAGTATGGAACTACCTTTGAATAAGAGTGAGTTTGTAAGATGAAGCCTCTGGCACGTTAGTGCTTCTCCCAGGGATTTGTGGCAACTTTTCATCAACAGAGATTCTGTCAAGTGATTTAAGCTCTTCGGTTCGGCATTCTTTCTGGGAAAATACAGCATAGTAATGATGGCAATAATAATTATACTTCTTCAGGCAAAGTGCTTGTAGAGCCACTGTCTTTTATATCCATGAAATTAGTTCTTATAGGAATAGGAAAGTCCCAGCCTCCCACTCACTAACATTGTATTCACAGAGATTCCACTCCTGTCTCCTTGTTACCCTCATTCGTCTCTCTCTGCAACGAATTGTTGAAGATGATTAACAAATGCAGCCATGGAAACTGGAGCCATATCTCTTTAGTCCATATTTCAAAATGGTACAAGAGAGGGTGTGTTACATATGCACTACTGGAAAAACCTGGAGTTCTTTGGCAGAAAGTAGAGAAACCTGCATTTTCCATTTTACAAAATGTGTAATACAGTAAAATAAAAATTTCCTTTTCCTCTGCAAAGCAAGATCAATAATTTCAAATTCTCTTAATGGGGCAAGACACAGTGTGTCATTTTCATTGCAAAACCACAACACTGTCAAGTTTGTATAAAATGTAAGAAGGCAAAGATAAGTTTATGTGAAAGTACAATTGAGAAACTAGATTTTCATCTATAAAATTGAATGAAAAACAAACTTACCCAAGGGACTTTTGGAAGGTATTATTATATGTTATGGAACCCACCCTAATATATAAATGGAGAAAAAAAGAATTAAAATGGCTTTTAAAACTATCTTTCCCTATAACCCACAAAGATAGAAAAGTAAATGAAATCATTCCCTACATCCTTCCATTGTCACTTGGGCTAGTGATAGTTTCTAATAATTGTGCTATAATTTACATATCCTCTCTGAAGTAAACTCTCCCTAAAGACAGTATGCTGCTCGGGCTTCATGAAAAGCTTTCTAAAATAGAAAACAATGGACATATTGTCAACACTAGAATGCTATTTTAAAATATGTAGAAGTATTGGAAAGAGTTCAGAGAACATCAGAAAGAAGGGTTTGACTTACTGCATGAGAAAAGATTAAAAGAGCATGTACAGCTTGGCGAAGCAACGATGAAGAGGGAACATGATAACTGCCTGCAAATCTTTCAAGGGTGTGAACACAAAGACGGGCGGTGGGGGTTGGCGGCTTTACAGAGAAGACTCAGATTCATGAGTCCAGTTTGTCTCTTCCTTTTTAATCCTATGGGATTGAAAATTTTACAGTGTCATAACATTTAGGTAGGAATTTCCTAACAAAAGGTTACAGATTTTTTTTGGAGGGGGAGCATATTATTTGGGGGCATGTTAAAACTAGATCTGAAAGGAAGAGAAACTATATACATAATTGTCAGTCACATCTGCATCTAATTAGAGCAATAATTTTGTCATATTAATGGCATAATAAGTGCAACTTGCACAAATTGTAAGGACCTAGAGAGGGAAGCATCCTTGGGTAAGCACACGTTGGAAACTACATAATAGCTGTTATGATCTAAAAAATATTACCCATACATTTAAAACAAAATGTTTGGGAAACACATGAATAAAAATGAAAGTTCAAAGGGCTGTCATTACATTTTAGTTGGACTAAACCTTAACTTTGAGAAAGTCGTCATGCCTTATCAAAATAACAATAATTTAAAGTAAATAGGTTTTTATCTCTTATTATAGACAGTAATATATTTCTATATTACCCGATTTCATATACTTTAACTGAAAATATTATTTTTATTGTGCTAATGAGGGGATGTCCTAACCTGAAAGACTAGGGTTTGAGAAATGTTTTGTTCAACATTAGGAATCATTATTTGTAGCCAAATTAAGTAATTTTATACAAAGGGTGTAGCTGAAGACAGTTGTATAATGACTTTGTTTTCCTTAGAATATAATGAACACGATAGAGACAAAGGGTAACAATACAGAAAAAATGTAATGTTCCGTAACTACTCTGTTGCCCATCTGTTTTCCATGTAAACAAAGTAAATTTCCTTACCTAGAAACACCATTACAACTCCAACATTTTTCTCTTCCTCTTATTCAGTGTTTTCCTTCACTTTGTACTTGAGAGTTGAGTGTCACTGAACTTGTACTCAGCCTCTTTTACATGGATTTTCAGTGCTCAAGGGGTCAGCACCCCAATCCCCACATTATTCAATGGTCAGTTGTATGTATTATTCACTCAACAATAATACATATATTATATAAATTTTCTTGTAGTAAATACTTCTAAATTAAGAGAAGTAAATTGACTTACTTGCCCTTAGAAAAAGTAACTCTTGCTTACAAAAACCATCTTATGGATGTGTTATTACCATTTGTCCCTGTTTACATTTGAAAATTTCCTAAGCCTTGCCCACATGCTGCATTCTGTTTGTGCCCTATTTTTGCCCTAAGTTTCAGAAGATGAAAACTTTAAAAAATAACCATGCCAAATACTGGTGCTTCCTTTTTAATACAGATTTTCTTTTCATCATTTTTCTACATATTCAGATCCTTAGGTGGCTTATAGTTCATTGCTGACTATTTTACACAGGCAAATATTTATCAACTGATGCCAACAGTAGGAATCTAAATTATTTCTCAGTGGCCCGGGAAGCGTCCATTGTTTAATAAGTATTGATATGCTGACTATCTTTTACCAGTAGAAAGACAGCTGCCTCTAGGAACAGAAGTGATTCAGACAGAATTGGGCTCCAGAGGTGAACACTTTGGGTTCTTCAGGTCTGGCAGAGTCAACCCACCCACAAAATGTCAGGACATTCCTCTCTTTTATTATTGCTACCATAGCAAGTAGAGAGTTGGCACTGAGCTGTCATGCCACTCCAAAAGAGATTGACAAGGAGAAATGCAATCTGGTTTTGAAATGACATCTCCATCTCATGCTTTCTCTTACCTCCCCTGGCATCCTCCATTAGACAGATTCAAGTTGCCTCTACCTGTAAGCAAGCACAGGCAGGCAACATCATGCCTTTGGCATCAAGTACAGAAAGAACAAAACAAATTAAATGCTTTAAAATGTTTTGAACTTCCATAAAGATTTTAAAGAGTTTACTTAAAAGACATAATTTTTTAAAGTCTTTTGTTCACTAATATATATATATACATACACATATTTGGTAGAAGGTTGATATGATATGAAGGAATTACTCAAGGGAGAAAAATATTCATTTGCTAAACAACTGAATATCTACCATGAGCCCCAGGCACTAGAGGCATTATAGATGCTGAGGATACAATGACTAAAAAATTTCCCTTTCACTGGGAGGAATATTTCAAGTGACCTTGGTGTGGATTGTAAGGAATTATCTTGTATTTCAGTCATATTTTTCTGTATGGTTCTAATGGTTAAAAGTATACCTAGAGATACATTCTGTAGTATAACAGAAAGTGATCTTATGCTTTCCTTCTATATGTTGAGAAAGGTCATATTTAGATTTGATACTGACATTTGGGCAACACCAATTTATATTCACTTCAAGGGAGGAAAAGTAGCATTTAAACATCTATTTCCAAAATATACATACACATATACCCATGTAGAAGCATATATATACTACATATATATTTGTATCTCAGCTAAAATCCACTGTAACTTTGTAAAAGTTTCAAGTCTTAATTATGATATGTTTTTATATAAGATGTGGGTAATAAAGGATGTGTTTTTCCTGTCCATTTTGTACTCTAGAATCTAAAAAACAAAAACAAAAAACCCTTAAACAAAACAACTCAACTCTGATGAAAATATGTAAACAAAGGAAAAACAAAAAAATGAAAAAGAACTAAACAAAACCATGACTGTGTTTCAAGCCAAATGTCTATGAGCATACATTTATGCCTGTGAACTGGATGAGAAGTTGAGCAGGGTTGAAGAAATCTTTTTCAGTATAAAGCGAGACAATCGGGAGAGAGAAGTAGAAGGAGATCTGGGGACTCTAGTGTCAATTGTGTTAAAAGAGGAAATACAACATCTGGATTTATATATACAACAAAAAATAATTAGTGAGAGCTTGTCAAATCCATCTAATCTCTCTGCCTTGGTTCCCAATATTTCATGTGGAGTGATACAGTTTTTACTATAGTTAGATTGTGAAACTTAAAGGATATATATTATAATCCCTGGAGCAACCACTATAAAGATGCAAAGAGATAGAGTTAATCAGGCAATCAATAAATTAGAATGGAATTAAAATAATATTTAAGTCATCTCAAATAAGGCATGAGACAGGAAATAGCAACAAAGCACAGGGAACCAAACAAAAAATTACTAATAAAATAATTTTAACTCAAATAGTTAACTCAAACCTAACTATATCAATAACTACATTAAGTGTTCATAGAGTATAATTACATTTAAGGCAGAGATGCTCAGAGTAAATAAAAAAGCAGAATCAACTCTTTCTGTCTGAAGTATAGTTAAATAAAAAGATACAGATAGGTTGAAAGTGTGCAGGTAGAAAAAATGTACTACACAAACATCAAGCATTAGAAGGTTTGTGTGCCTATTTAAATATCCAGAAAGATTTATTTAAAGAAAAAGAGGTTTTTCTTTTTTATAAAGTTAAAGAATATAAATGTGTTTAAACGCAAGAAGCAAAAACTGACAGAATTGAAGGAAAAATCAGTCCCCAAAATTAGGTTTTTACATGCCCCTCTTACCAGTGAAACAACTAAATGAAAAGTTCTTAGGGACAAAGAATAGCAATCAGCCATCTTGATCTAATTGATGTTTATGTTGCACCACTCACATCTACAGAAAACAAATTACTTCAAGGGCACAGCATATGGTCACCAAGATAAATCATCTGATGAGTAATAAAAAATTCTCAATGAGTTAGAAGGGAAAGATATCATGCAAGGGATGTTCTCAGATCACAAGAGTATTAAATTAGAAATCAAAACCAATAAAATATTTAGGGAAATATCTAAGAAAAAATTCCATTATTGGGAAATGAAATAACACACTTCCAAAAGACCCATGGGTCAAAAGAGACATCAGTTTACAAAACTGCCTTAGATTTAATGATAAAAAAGATTAAAACATTTCAAAGATAAAAAGGGAAATACTTTATTTTCAGATTTAAATCTGATATAATTCAACGCTGAACTACAGAAAGTATTAAAGGAAATTTTACAGCAGAAGAAAACAATACCGAATGGAAACTTAAATGTTTAGAAAGGAATGGAAAGCAGAATGGTAAAGATGGCAAAAATATAAATATTTTTCCTCATTCTAATTTCTAATTTATTTGAAATACAATTGATTATTTAAAGCAAAAATAATATGAATGCATTGTGGGATTAATAACTTGGAATTTAAATCTCCAACAATAACAAATACGGGCAGAAGGAAATATAAGTATATTGTTGTAAGGTTCTTACATGAAATGCTGTCAATTACTTGAAGGTAAATTGTAATAAATTATTTTGCATTAACTGATTATTTTATACTTCACTATTTAAATTCTTTTAATGATTTTTTTTTACTATATATTTGAAATTACTTTCATAGCTATTGCTCTAGGGTTTACAAAATACATTTTAACTTGTCAGAATCTACTTCAAATTTATACTAACTTAATTCCAGTGAGAGAGAGAAATGTTATTACAATTTTCCCTTCCCCCTTTTTTATGTTACTATTGTTACACATATTACACATCTAATTGACTCATTGTTATAATTATTACTTTATATAATTTTATGCCTTTGAAGAAAGCTGAGAGAAGAAATGAGGACAAAGATATATTTATAGTATTTGTTACAGTAACCTCCTATTTACATTTCTGGTTTTCTTCATTTATTTTTGTGAATTTGAATTACTATCCAGTGTTAATGACCTTCTCCAATACAGTATCCACTAACCTCCTTTGTGCTATTATTATCAAATATGTTAAATATCTATATAATAGGACCACAGTACAATTACAAAAATGTTGTTTTATAATATGATCTTGTATGCCAGTTGTACAATAAAAAATATTGTTTTATAAAATTGCCTTTTAAGTTAATAAAAGGAGAAGAAATATATATATTTCATTCTGTCTTTTATAATTATGTAATTCCCTTAACCAGTACTTGGAGTGTGTGTGTGTGTGTGTGTATGCATGTGTGTACTGACTGTTTTTGGTCACTTGATTTCAGCATGAAGAACTTCTTTTAGTATTTCTTTTAAGGTTCGTTGGCTAGGAAGTTCACTCGATTACTATTTATCCAGGAATATATATTTCACTTTTATTTTTTGAAAGACATTTTCTCTAGATATAAGATTACTGATTAATGTTTTTTGTTTTTTCTTTCTTTCAGTACTTTGAATATATTATCTACTGCCTTCTGGCCTCTATTGTTTCTGATTAAAAGTCAGCTGTTAATCTTATTGGGGCTTCCTGTATATAACAAGTCATTTTTCTCTTGCTGCTTTAAGATTGTCTCCTTGTATTTCAGCCATTTTATTATGATGTGTCTGAGTGTGGAACTCTTTATGGTTAGACAGCTAGTAGTTTATTGAATTGCTTGGATGCATAATGTTTTTCAGCAAATTTATAAAGTTTTTAGCCATTGTTTATTTTAGCACATTATTCTGTTCTCTCTCTCTCAGTCTCTTTCTGGTACTACCACTACACAAAATTTGGTAATCCTAATTGTGTCCCTCATTCCTCTGAGGCTATTCTTTTCTCTTCATTCTGTCTTCTCATTCTTTGGTTTACATAATCCCTTTTGGTCTTTCTTCAAGATTACTCTTTTACTATTCAAACAAATCTACTGTTGAGTCCCTCCAATGAATTTTCATGTTAGTGTAATGGACAACTCCAGCTTTTTCATTTGGTTCTATTTTATAAAATCTATTTCTTTATTAATATTCTCCCTTTGAAGAGGCATTATCACCAAGCCTTCTTTTACTTTTTAAAGCATGGTTTCCCTTAGTTCTTTGAACATGTTTACAGTGGCTGCTTGGAAGTGCTTGTTAAATCCAACAACAGGATTCTATCATGGGCATTTTGGGTTGTATGCTTTTTTTTTTTGCTGTGGATCTATGATAACTTCCTATTTATTTGCATGCATCACAAACACACCCAGAAAAAGTGTTTTACCATGTTTTAGCTCTTTGAGCATATTTAAGAAAGTTGATTTAAAGTCTTTGTCTATATGTCTAATACCTGGGCTTCCTCCCAGATAGCTTCTTTCAGTTTCTTTTTTCCTCTGGATAGGCCATATTTTCTTATTTCTTCACATGCCTTATAAGGTAAAGAGAGCTTCATAATTTTCTATTGAAAAAAGGACATTTTGAATATTTTCATGTAGCAAGCCTGGAAATCAGATTCTCTCCCCTCCCTGACATTTGTTGTTGTTTCCCTATTTATTGAACTTCTAAGCCAGTTTCGTGAAGTCTGTATCCTTGTTAGATGTGGCTTCTGAACTCTGTGTTCCCTTAGTAGTCAGCTAATGCTTTGATCATTTCCTTAAATTCCTAGTCAAAAAAGACAGAAGAAAGAAAAGGAAAGAGGAATACTCTAGATATTGGTCGCTTTGGGGTTATTTCTTCCACCCTTTACCCAGGCAATTTACAACTGTGCCTTAGCATTCACTTCCTACTTGCACAAGACTTAGAGGCCAGCCAGAGTTGAAAGTGAAGGTCTTCTTAAGCCTTTTTTGGGCAGGCATCCAGACATGGGTATGTGTTTAGCCTTCTCAGTTCCCCAGTGTTTGTGTGAGATTGAAGTCCCTATCCCCCTATGTATCTCCTTTCACAATGCCTTCCTTTCCATGCTTTTCCATTGGTCTATTGCCTGTCATGACGGTGATCCCTTGCCCCAGTCTGTTGTAGCCAATACTTGTGTCTTTAAATGCTTGTAGGTCATCCACCTAGGAGGCCACTCCATCCCTGAGGATAGTCTGAGTCAGGCAAAGCCAAGGAAAGCCTTTGTACTTATCCTTCAGGGAAACATGAGAAAGGTTGCCACAGACAACCTCGATTCTTTGGGCATAAGGCCCATATGGCTCCCTCTGGCCCTAGCAATGTGCACTGACAGGGTGGACAGCTGTCCTCATGGCTACTGCTGACCTGGGGATTGGGAATATTGGATGGGAAATTTAAAATGTCACAATGCTCTCTTACTGTAAGCAATAGGTTCTTTCTTCAACAAAACGTTTCCCAGTTACGAGGTTTGACTAGATTCCAGAGTTCTATAAAACTAGATTTTCATAGTTTTTGTTAACATTATTTGTTTTTTGGAGGCATGGGGCCCTAGAACGTCCTACTTCACTATTTTTGGTGACATCCTGCAATTCATTTTGGTATACTGACCTTGTATACTATGATTTTTCTATACTTAATTATGTTTGTTTTCCTTTAAACACTACAATATGATTATAATAGCTTTTTAATGATTTTGCTTACTAATTCTTCCTTTGGTGTTGTTTTTTTTATCTGTTCCTAATGACTGATTTTTGTCATCTACTTATGGGTCATATTTTCCTTCTTCTTTGAATGGCTGATAATCTTTCACTGGATGCTGAATTTTTAATGGTATCTTTTTGGGTAACACTTATTCTGGAAAGGCTTACCTGACCCCAACCCATCTGGGTTGGGTGCTCCTGGCATATGCTCCCATGCATTCCTGATGTATCCATCCTGACTCTTACTCCTCTTTCTGTAATCGACCGTTTGCTTGAATGTGTCCCTACCAGACTATAAGACGTGCAAAACTAGCTTCTGTTCCCTTGTGTTCTCGCTTACACATTTGTTATTTCTTTACATCAGAGTTTGCAATTATAACCTTGTTTGTATAATTTTTTTATGTTCCCCCCACACTGTACTATAATCTATGATGGAAACACTATTTTATAAATCCATGATGGAAAAGAATCATGTCGATTACCATGATGAAATGAGAGACTGGCACCTAGCAGCCATTCAATATATATATATATTTTCACAGTAGCCTGTACTAAAAAGTATTCAAGTGTAATTGGCATAGAGCATCCTATTAGTCTCAGGTATACATCATAGCGATTAGTACTTTATATATAATGAAGTGATCCCCATGATAAGTCTAGTCACAGTCTGTCAGTGAATAAAGTTATAATATACTGACTATATTCCCTATGCTGTACATTACATCCCCATGACTTATTTTATAATTGGAAGTTTGTACCTCTTAATCCCCTCCACTTATTTTGCCTGTCCCCCCCCAACTCTTCCCCACTCTTGTAACCAACAGTTTGCTTCCTGTATCTATAAGTCTGTTTCTGTTCTTTTGTTTGTTTGTTTCTCAGATTCCACATGTAATAAGTGAAATCATATGGTTTTTGTCTTTCTCTGATTTATGTGACTTAGCATAATACTCTCTAGTTGTATCCATGTTGTTACAAATAGTGAGATTTCATTCTCTTTAGGGTAATATTCCAATGTATATATATATGCCACATATATATATATATGCCACAACTTCTTTATCCATTCATCTATGGCTGAACACTTAGGTCACTTCCATATCTTGGCTATTGTAAATAATGCTGCCTTGAATGTGGGTGGGGCATATATCTCTTCAGATTACTGTTTCTGTTTTATTCAGATAAATACCCAGAAGTAGGACTGTTGGATTGTATGCTAGTTCTATTTTCGGTTTTTGGAGGAACCTCCATACTGTTTTCCATAGTGGCCACACCAAGCACATTCCCATCAGTAGTATATGAGGATTCCCTTTTCTCCACATCATCACCAACACTTGTTATTTCATCTTTTTTATAATACCCAATCTATTTTTTAATAAAATAAATATATTATAATATCAATAAATGGATTTCAATCATCTCCTATATTTAAAATAGCTCCTTGAGGGTAGAGAAATGTTCTGATTTAGGTATGTATGCCTTAGCAACTGACATATAAATCTGTTCAACAATAGTTTAACAATAGAACTTAAAAGTAGATAAAACATTGTGAAGAAAGGACAGTTATAGGAAATGCTGGAGGGGTGGAAGGATTAATGGGGTGAAGAACTAATGAACTAAAGTTGATAATCATCCTTTTGCAACTAATATTTTTTAAGTCCATAAATGAAGAGTCATAAAACAAAGCAGTATTTAGAGAGGAACTATTAAAGAGGTGAGAAAGGGTGGAGAGGCATGACAGAGGGACTGGGCAAAAGCAAAAGGGTGTTTGGGTCAGGGTGCACAAAAGATAAGCTCTACCTCTTCTCCAATTTTTCCCCCAAGCATATAGTACCAGACTCCACCCAGCTAAACATGGAGGTAGAAGAGATGAGGGGTTTTGTCTGAACAACAGTGGCTAAAGGGAATCATGCATACCCAGGATTATGGCTACTTCCAACTCAACCTTAGGAATTTGAGGACCAACACATATTTGTCTAAGATATGTGCTTTCACGTGAGGCAACTTAGCTATGCAACAGACCGAAGCAATGTTTTCATCTCCTCTTTCATTTTTGGGTAGTTATAATTTATGTTTCACTTATTTCCAGTTTTTCAATCCTTAAGTCACTACCATAAGTGCCATGTATTTAAAAACTGTTTAATGTGCCAGCTATTTTGGCATGCATTATAACTCACAACCCTTATTAAACAGGAGCACAGATATCTAAATCATTCATTGTGTAAAATATCACAATAGTAAGTGAGGAACTCCAATTTGAACCAAGCCTATGACTTCAAAATCTATATCTTTTCCAATGCATCTTTTTGTATTCAGTCAAGAACTTGTGATACTATTTGTTTTAATGATGGTCTTTCTGTGAGTTTTGTCGACTTGGAGTGGGGCCTTGGGCCTAGAAAGGGCCTCTTTAGTGTAGACATTAAATAAGAAATAATCCTTTGGGCAAAAGGAGTTTGAAAGATCTATTCCATTGCCTGCACTGCAGAGGAATACTGTTCAGCTGTGGAGGAGGGAACCTCTGGTCTCACTGAAAGAAGAGCAGGTACTCATCAAGTGGCTTGCTTTCAAAATGCTTTGCAGAACACTGATGATCGCTCAGCTTTCCATGGACATCAACTGATGGAGACTTCTTATTTCAAGACTTATTTTTAAGCAAGTGCATGTTCTAGAACCAAAACTTACACATAAGGCCTTGAAGCAAGAAGCAGTCATTCTAGCATAGACCAAATAGCGTGGACATGAACAAAGTAGGACTTGAACAAGAGGACCTTAGTGGGGCCGAAGAATACTTGGCCACGCTTTTTGAAGGTTGTTAGGCTCCCCTTGTTGAGAGTTAGAGACTAATGCCAGAATCTAGTGTAGTTCAACTTGCCTCTTCCTATTCAGGCATAGTTGGTTCCAAAATGTTTCTTCATAAGGTAAAACCCTATAGAAGCAATCAGGAATACCCACGTGGGAAAATAGAGTCAAACTGGTAATACTCAAAGATTTGCTCATAATCACACAGTGGAGATCATTGAAAATGCTGCTGACACACTAATAAAATTTTTTTTTAATCCTGAAGAAGCCAGCTTCTAGACCTTTAACAAATTTCTTGGGAATTGTGTGAATTGGCACAAACTAAGAGAAACATTCACAATGCATTTGTAAAAATGATTTTAAAATATAAAACTGTATATTAATGTAAGAAAATGAGATATATTTGCCTATTAAGGACAGATCTTTATCAAACTATCCAGGGGATAAATTGCTTGATGGCACACCACCATATGCTCCCAAATAAATCACAACCAGACTGTTCCTACAGATGCAAAAACTAGGTTAAGAGAAAAAAAACAACAACAAACACAAACAAATATAACAAAGAGGAAAAACCCAGAAATACGACCTCACTTTCACATTATGTGAACGAGGCTCATAGCTGCTTGGGTATGTTGTACGTTACACAACCATGCTGGACATAATGTTTTCTAGTCTGGTTTCTTTTTTCTTGTTGAGAAGATTTGTCTTTTCTGTAGAACGTAAAGCAGAGCTGCTCAGATGGCCAGTGCGGTTTCTTTGAAATGAAGCCAAGTGAAGATTGAGGCATGTCCATGCCCTTGTGGGGTGGTTCTTTCTTTCAAATCATTATGCTATGTACTTTAAAGATGGAGGCTGACAAAATAGCCTCCAGGATGGAGGGTACTTTGTACATAATGTGTCAGATGTCTGGGAGAAGTAGCTGATTGTTTACCTTTGAATTGCTTTCCCTTTGAGGGAAGTGTGTGTTAACATTACAACATTCCATGGGGAGGGGTGCCAAGATGCAGACATCCTTGAGGGTAGCCTTTCTCACTGAGGGAACAGCATCTCTTTTACATGGCTAGTAAATCTCAGGATTGAGTCTGGAAGAACCATAGTATCATGACGTTAACAAATCAAGAAAGTGGGTTATTTTAGAATAAGTCAAACAATACACAAAGCTGGTGTCATCAGCTTATTCTGCTGTCACAAAAGGTGGCTCACACTAGTGAAAAATAACTAAAAATCCAGACAATATAAGTAGTATATGTGAAGATGGGAAAAAAAAATCAGCACAATCTGTTGCATCACATCAGGACCTACGATGTAGTGAAAGGAAGAATGAAGAAGAATAAAATATTGGTTTATAAGTTTTCTGTTTTCCTAGGATGACTAAAAAATGTTTCCCTAGCTTTTTTCCAAAGATGAAAGTTTGCAATCTCAGTAGAGTTCATATTACTAGTCAGCAACTAGGAGACTTTCTTTTTTTCCCTCCCAGGATGAATATTTTATACATATTCTATATTTAATTGGATTTACTTTTCAGGGTTTTTAAGCCACTGACACCAGTAATGTGAAAATCTTCTTCATTTGTTTGTTGTGTGCATATAAATCAATTAAAACAATATTCTTATATTAATCTATTTGATAATTAAGGTGATTGGCTCTATGTCTACTATTAGCTCATAATTTCGAAAATTTCTATTCATATATAATCTAATACAAGACCACATCGGTTTCATCACGTTGGCAATAGTCTTCATTCTGCTTATGAAATTCCAAGTCATTTTAAGCATGTGTAGGATGAGGCATTGTACAAATACACAAAAGTATGAACATTAATGTACCAAGAATAATGCCACATCTCTGTTTGCTTCACATTATGACTTAGTTATGTGAGAGTAGACTTTTATTCCTACTGAAGTTCATTTTTTATTATTTTCTTATTTCAGTTTGGTCCTTGAGAAACAACCTCTGATTGTTTCCTACGTCTTGTTATTGAGTGTCAAAAATCTCTGCAAATAATTCCACTTGAGTATTGAAAGGCTGGCAAGAATAAGGAGAGTGAAGGAGACCTTTCCTATTACCTGTTAAATGTGCCCTCTTTCTTTTCAGTTTTAATTTTTTTGTTTCAAATGCAAATGGAAAGTCCAGTTAATGACTGAACATGATTGCCACTCAACACGCAATGAAATACGTTACGGTCTTCTTAAGTCTAAAAGTGATTTCTGCAGAAAAGGGCTAGATGCAGCTCCTTTTTGTGGGCCATCTGCACCTAGCCCTTACATGCATCATGACACTCAGCCCGCTGTATGTCGATGTTGCTGTTCCTGGTGTGCTTTGCTTTATTTTTCCTGCCAGACCATAGCTCCTCGAAGCAAGAACTATGTTCTATCAATCCTTGTACTTAAGACTTAACTGTCTCTATAGACTGTATTAGCAGTGCTGGCTAATAAATATGTATTGAATGATTATTTAAGCTCTTAATATGTATGGTCAAATAATATGAGAAAATGTAAAGTATTGACTTATGTAAACAATTTTGCTCAAGGGAATTAACAGAAACACTTTACAGCAATCTGGCATGGGTGGAGTGTCCCCATTAAGTGAATTGGGATAAGATATTATAAGAATGTCTAAAATGACTTTTTGAAAAAAACATATTTATTCTTGTTTTAAATTCCAACAAATGAAGTGTTAAACTTCCATAAGCCTTGTATAGATATAGTGAGATGAAGCCAGCTAGGAGCGACAGGGGTTTGGAAACACTCGGAAGGAAAGGAAATGGTTCATAGGGCAACTGTAGCACAACTTCAGAAGCTGATTATGTATCAGGAGACAGAGGGCTTTCAGGGTGAGGGTCCTGAAATCTCTTCAGTGTCTTCTCATTAGAAAGAAAATCTATGTCCCGTGGTGGGAAAACATGATGAGTTTATAAGGGCTGAGGGGCTGAGTACTAGACTCATTACTAATAGTCCTATTGAATATCATCACCAGAATGATTTGATTATCCCTTAAATTTCTTTATTATGCTAGTTCTAGTCCAAGATCCTGAAATTTCACACTTGAAGGAAAGTATTATTCAGAAGGATTATCTTAAATAATCAATCCTTTAACATTATGAAATTTTGTTTTAGCTCTTCAGAACCCCACCCCCCTACCACTGGCAAAGGCTTGAGAATTTTTATTACAGTAGCACCATCTTATGTAGGTTCTTCTTTAGCCCTTCACTTAGTTTCTATAAGACTCATGTTACACAACACATTCTTCCTTATCTAAGTGACTCTAAAATTATGAGTCCCCATCATATTCCTTTGCTCACACATTTCCTTTTCCCTGGTCCATAGAGACCACTCTTCATCTCTTACTTTGAAGGGGCTTCGTGTGTGTGCTGAGTAAAGCTGTAGCTGTCTGCTGGGCTCCTGAGAATCACGGCAGCCCATCCTTGGTACCTGCTCACTATAAGATGCCTCAAAACCTTTGGTATGACAAACATGTTCCTGTAACATGTAACTGCATGAGACATTTTTTTCCGTATGTCTGTTTTCTTTCCATTCTAGACATTTGTTATCTAAATAGTGACAGGATACCTTGATTAGGGGTGTATATACACAGATATGCTGTCAAGAGTCTGGATTCCTGCTCTGAAATACAGAGCATATGAAATTTAAAAAACAACATGTAAACAAATTATAAAAATCATCGCATTTGTGTTGGGGGTAGTAAGAGCTTAATGAGAAGAACCACAGAGTAAAAAACAACTGGTTATATTCGACAATAGTGTTGGAAACAAGACACTCAATATCTGCTTATTCTTATTACTGATGTCAATACTATTGATATTTTGGCCACCAGGGATAATTTAGCATAGAGATGTTCTTTTAGGAAGAACAGAAATATATGTGAATATATGAAATGTTCCTTTGGTGGGTATTAAATATTATACCTTGGTATTAAGTTTGTGCACCTGAGCAAAAGATTTTTGTCATTATAATTACTGGTCATTAAAATGTAATAATATAAATGTGCCATTCATAAAAACCAAATACAAATCTCATAGATAATAAAGCAGATAAATTCAGTCATGCATATTTGCATTACAAAAGGATATACCTTCACACCCACAAAAAGATTAGCTGCCAAGTTCCCTTAAATAGTCCACTTCTCAGAGTTTAAAAATAGGATTGACTTTCTTTTAAAACTGAGTAACTTTTAAGGAACTCATCTTTCTATAAAGTGAGGCAAATCTGTATATTCCCACACTTTACAACTGACCAAGCTGCTCACTTTTACTCTGTTGGCCTATTTAGGTTGTGGAGGAATAAAGTGATAAATGTTATTGCAGACTTTTTTCAGGGGTTTGGAAGAATGCATTTTTGTAAGGCAGAGTTCAGGAAATGCAAAAGTCACTGGATCTATAAAGGGAACTTCAAACTCATGTCAAGGCTTCATGAAATTCCATCAAATCAAACATGAAAGTACATTACCTAGAAAAACATTTTTTCTGGGTTAGTTGTGTACGACAGTGCAAGAGTTCAGCGAACAGCAAAGATATTTTCCCCTTTCAGGCAGATAGGGAGACAATAAAAAGAAATGAAAGAGGTTGCCCGAAGTGGCACCTAAAACAGTAACTTTTATGTCTCCCTTCATGTCATCCTGGCACCTGGATTAACTTATCTCTTTAAACTACTGCTGAATAAAAAACCAATTGCAGCAATTAAGAAATAATACTGGCAAGCTACTAAGAGAATGAGTACAAATTTCATTGATTATTATTTTCAGTGTCTCATGCCTTTGGAGAAGGGAAGGGTGAGGAAGGGGCAGGGGATGCTAATAGGAAGGAAAAACAGAATGATCCATGATATTCAAGTGCTATGGCCAGGGCCTCGTAAAAATTGAATTGGAAAAAAACTTCAGAACATAAGGAAGCATATTGAATTAATATTAGTAACTGTGCCATTTGGTCGAATAAATGGTGGAATGTTAGAGCTGGAGAAGCCTGTGATTTATGGCCTATAAATCTTTCTACAAAATATTTCAAGTCCATATACTTCTCCCTATCTCCACTGACATCACTTGGTTCCAGCCTTTGTCATCTGTCACATGGATTATTTAGAGCCTGGTCTCCTTGTAGCCACACTTGTCTCTCCCTACTGTCCTCTATACCCATTACGTCACTTCCCAATTCCCAACTCTTGCACAAATTCCTACTGTCCGAACAGTATAATCCTCAGCACTTCAGGTGGCCTGGGAGGGCCTGCAAGCCTAGCTTCTGCCTGCCTCTCCATGTTGCTTCCTTACCACTGGACACTTTGAGTGTGTGCTAGGAAGATCACAATTTCCTACATGTTCCTTTCATCAGTTATGAATACCTAAGTCACGAGAGGTCAAAAGCCCTACTCAAAGTGGCTTAAAACAAATAGCAATAATGGTAATGATGCTAAAAAAGGAATGCATTTTTCTAGCATGAAAGAAAAGTACCCATACAGTCTTAAGGAGTGGTGCTGCATGTCTGAATATCTGTGTTCCCCCAACATTCATATGCTGAAATCCTAATGCCCAATATGATAGTATTAGGAGGGGGACTTTTGAGTGGAGCCCACATGAATGGGGTTCAGTGGCCCACACAGAGTCCCAACAAAGCCTCTTCCATCCAGAAGGGGCCCTCATGTGACCATGCTGACACCCTGATCTGGGACTTCCAGCATCCAGAACTTTGAAAAATAAATTTCTGTTGTTGACAAGCTACCCAGTCTGTGGTGTTTTGTCACAGCAGCCGAAATGGATGGAGATGGCTGCAGGCCAAAGAATCAGATGGTGTCATCATAACATGGCTGCTCTCTGTCTCCTAGATCCCTCTCTTCATGCTGTCCCCATTATCATGTTCCATATTGTAGCAAAAGGGCACAGGCAGTTCCAAGCCGACGTCTTCACACACCAGGCTGAAAGAAAAAGAAAGGTCTCCTCCCAGGGGTTTCATACATGTTCTGAGATGAGCTCTTTATTGAGCCAACCATGTAACAGCCTCAACAGTCAGTACTGTTACGGTGCCTCACAGTGTTGACTGACCAAGACAAGAGGTATGTGGTTCCCTATGAGAACAGTACAAGAGACCTATCCAAAATCATGGACTGAAAATGTGTGTAAGGTTCAAAGGAGACACAGAAAAATCTTTTAAAAATAATGATTTAATGCTGGGAAGGAAAAATCAAGAAAAATATTCTAAGGCGAGAAGTCAAGCCATAGAAACTAAATATGGAGCTTGAGGATTTCTAGCTAAAGAAGAATTCCTATGAAATGATAAAGAGATCCAGGAGAGCCCATGGGGAAAAAGAGGAGATATCCTAAAGTTGGGAAATAGCTGATCTGCTACAGGCCTTTAGCAAAATAGTTTACTATCACCAAAAATGAATTATTTGATTTTAAGATTTTTATAACAATTAATCAAATGTTGGCAAGGATGTGAAGCAACAGAAACTTTCATTCATTGCTGGTGTAATGCAAAATGGTGTAGCTATGTTGGAAGACAGCTTGGCAGTTTCTTACAAAACTAAACATACTTAATCCAGCAATTGTGGATCAATCCAGCAACTGTGCTCTTTAATATTTACCCAAAGGAGTTGAAAACTTAGGATCACACAAAAACCTATACACGGATGTTTACAGCAGCTTTATTTACAACTGCCAAAGTTTGGAAATAACCAAGATGTCTTTCACTAGGTGAATGAATCAATAAAGTGGTACATCCAGGCAATGGAGTATGATTCAGCACTAAAAAGAAGTAAGCCATCAAGGCATGAAAAGACATGGAGGAAACTTAAATGCATACTATTCAATGAAGGAAGCCAATTTGAAAAGGCTATATACTGCATGATTCCAACTACATGACATTCTGGAAAAGGCAAAACTATGGAGAGAGTAAAAAGGTGAGTGATTGCCAGGGTTTGAAGGGAGGGATAAACAGAGGGTGCACAGAGGATTTTCATGATACTCTAATGATAGACACACGTTGTTATACATTTGTCCAAACCTATAGAAAGTACAGCACCAAGGGTGAACCCTAATGTAAACTGTAGGCATTGAGTAATTATGATGTGTCAGTATAGTTCCGTCAGTCATAAACAATGTTCCACTCTGGTGGGGGATATTGATAATGCAGGAGGCTATACCCGTGTAGAGGCAGGGGCCTAATGGGGAATCTCTGTACCTTCCTCACGATTTTTCTGTGAACCTAAAACTGCTCTAAAAAAATTAAAATTTCAAAGACAGTTCAACGGATTTATGGATTTTATGAGATAATGTATTTTCCACTTCATATGAAATTCAATGGGAAAAGAAGTTTCACTTCAAAATCATTTTTTTTTGTGAATGCATCTATTCTCTGAGTTGAGGTGTATCTTTGTAAGAACTAGTTTATAGAAATGTTGGTTCTAGAATGCACCAACTGCTGAGCCTTTCAATGCAAAATACCTGTTTTTATTCTTGTTACTGCTTTTCACTGCAATGAATACATAAGGTAAATACATGTAGCTAAATAAGACAAATAGAAATTATTCATAGGGAGAGGATAATAGTATACCATCTCCTAGAGCACTAGGAGAGCAATGAATGACCACAGTTCACAGAGGAATCATCATTCCCATGTTCGGTTAACTCAGTGAAAAATAGTTTCATTAACATCACCAAGGGCTTCCATCAGAGTGGCAGAACCACTGTCCTAGGTCAAGGCTTTGGCCGCCTCCTTGGTTCACACGGGACAGTGACAGGGAAACTGGCAAATCACTAATCCACTTGCTGGAGGGCAATACTTCCAGTCTCCCCATTTGTTTATTTGCCAAGTTGGTTCTTTCTTGGTCTTTGCTAAAATACTTGATTGACAGTCTTAAACAGGATTAGCCTTGATGCTTCTGAGTCTTCAGGAATAATGGTGGCCGGTATGATAGTATTAAATAGACCCTTTTATAGAGTGTGTCCTGTGGAATCCTATGCAGCCTTTAAACGAATGAGGTATGTGGACGTAAGCATGCTGTTAAAGTTATCCATGACTTTATTAAATTAAAGGAAAAAAAAGAAAGTAAAGGGCAATGTGCAGAATACTGTATTTGTGTTTTGGGATTTAGTATAAGAAATTGTTAACAACAGTTACTTTGAAGGCATACAACTGAGAGTGAATTGGAATGAGAGGGACATTTACATTTCAACTTAAAACCTTCCATGCTATTTGAATTTTTAAAAATCATTAACTATGAATACATTATATTAACAATGATCATTTAAAATAGGTTAATAAGCACTGTTTACAGTCAATTTTATTCAACATAAATCTAAGGATCCCAGTCTGCGTTTTTATTGAAAAATGAAAGAAAAATGTGTCTACATGCTCCAGTCTGCTTCAGTTTTTCATCTCCACAGGGGCAGGCCACCCTGAGATATTTACTACCTGTGCTTTATGCTGGTGCCATTAATCGCATTCTCTACGCCTTGGCATGGGATAGACCCTCATCCCCACACTTCTCGGTAGGCTGTTAATTGGAACCTCTCTCTATCCCAACAGCACTCTTCTACTTGGGCCCTCTTATCATCAACACCACTTTAATCTTCTATTGATTTTATGAACATTCTCCCCACCTATTTCATTAACTGAAACACAGTTGTGCATTGCAGATGTTATTTTCACTAATTCCCTCCTAAGTAGAGTCTGATTATTGTCACCCACCTTACATCCCTCAAGGCCTAATGCATATGAGTATGCTCCCTCCTCCATATCACTGCTCTCCAATTCTCCTTCCTTCTTCTTCCTTCAAAATTCTTTTGACATGCGTCACCATTCGCCCCTCCTGTGTCATCCTCATTCCTGATTAGTTTCATTTAATATCTAGCGCACGGCACCCTCAGCACTACTGTCACTATTACTGGGGTTGGTGATCCAAACATTCAGTCATTGACCCACCCATCACTCTGACCTCTTTAGTTAGTGACCTTTTAGTTCTAGTGATCTCAGCCACCCACTCAAGTTGCCCTGCCCTTTTCCTAACACTACCAAAAACTGGAGCAAATCCAAAATCTGGGAGCCAACATCTTATCTCTTGGTCTTCTTCCTAGTCCTTCCAGCTTACTTCCTCTAGTCTTCCTCCTCCAGCAAGTCTTGGACCTTACGGATACCTCCCACCCACGGACTATAGTACTTTTTCAGGTGACATCATTCGCCTTATGTGCTCATTCCTCATTTACCCAGCCTAAATTCTGTGATTCAACATATAATCTCTCTGCAAATCATCTTGATTTCTTTAAATACTCTCTCATTTTTGTCTGGAAAACAGCCAAACCTAACTATTTATTTGCTAAATCTAACCATCCATGCTCTCATTCCTATACCAGAGAAGCTAAATACTGAGAAAAAATCCCCCAAACACATGTGTCTGTAGTGATTCAACTCACTTTCCACATTATTGCACTGTCTGGAGATCTTAATGCATTTAACCCCCTTTACTTGGTTTCATGTTTCCAATCTATTTTATCCGTCTCTTTTTTATTAAAGTCTACAATCTCCCATTCCTGATTCTTAGATGATAATGTCACTGCATATTTCACAGAAGAAAATAGAATTACCTTATCTTCTAATTATTTATTCCACTGTCACTTTTTGCATCAGAATCTATATACTGTACATTCTTTTCATGAAAATAAGTGTCCTCTCTTACTAAAAAGCTTGACTTCCATCAAGTTTTCCAAAGGAATTTGTTCCTACGATGGTACACTTTCTCCCAGCATTATCACTTGTCATTCCTTCTCTGAACTGGCTTAATTGTCATATAAACATGTCTTAATATGACACATGTGAAAACAAAGAGCAAAGGCTTCCCTTGACTCAATGTATCCTTCGGCTACTACACAATTTTTCTGTAACTCCTCACAACAGGAGTCTTCCAAATAGTTGTCTATGTTTGTTATCTCTCTCTTTGTCTTCTTCCATTTTCTCTTAAACTAGTACCAACCTGATGTTTTTCTTATTACTTCACTGACCTTATCCTGGTTACCAATGACCCATATTGGCATCACCTAGAGATAATCCTGGAGGTGTCATTGTTATTGTTTTTGTTCACTTTTTATGTTTTAATACAGAAAACAAAACTCCAGAGCTTCCCTTATTACTGCATTTCTTGGGGCCTATTTGTTTAAAATGCTTTCCATTCTATAAGTTACTCAGAAAGTCTTTGAACTAATCACTGCTCACTGTTATTGCTTGCTACCAATAAACTCTAATTCACACAATCATATGCTAATTCCTAAAGAGGTGGGTTGAATTTTGTATTCTTCTGCCTATTGCTTAGATCCATTCATCTACTCCAAAATCAATTTTATACAGTTTGTATTGCCATGATGTTTAGGGAGTTTTTGTTGGCTGGAAGGCAAATGCCCTCGTTTTCTTCTTTTTTTAAAATTTCTTCCAAAAACATCTTTGCTCCTTTCTGCATAGTCTTCCGGATGAACTTATAAAATTCCATATCCCCCAAAATAATCCCATTGTATATTTGATTTGGATTTCAAATAATTTCAAATAACCTATAAATTAATTTGGAAAGAATTGACATATTAACACAATCCAGTCCTATCATTCATAAACGTGGTCTGTTTGTCTTTTGATATAGTCAGATACTTTTACTGCTCTTTCTTAAAGTTTCTTGTTTTTTTCCTTCAGGTTGGGCTTTCTTCCATATTTTTTAAGTTAGTACTGCTATTATATTTCCCCCACAACTTGGCAAACAACAGGAGCTTTTTTAAAAAGGACAGAGAAGTTGATGGGGTGTCTGGACACTCTTGGATCAGACAGAAAGTAAGTATGAAAAGTATGAAAAAGAGACCTAAAGCTAAGTAGGAATGGACCTCATGACACCCTTTGCCAGCTTCTGGTGTTCTGCATAGTTGTATTCTCTTCTGATTGTTCCTGAAATGACTTATTAGGACCAAGAGTCCAAACTTCTATATATGAATATTGTCATACATCAAATGTTGGTGTCCATAATAAAAATTTAGTCAAGATAGAATGTACTGTAGTTCCTGAAAATATTGCAAGCCTGTTGCTGTAATTTTTGGTGATTTACTACTCAAAGTATGACTGAAGATGTTATCTTTGAGTAATGAAGTGTTATGTGATTTGGGTGTTTTTAGAAATGGTTTTTCTCTCTTCCAGTTAGATCATTTGGAGCAAGCTAGCTAATGGCTGCCAAAATGGGGTTATGTAAGACTACAGTAATTGAATTCAGCATCAGGGGCTTCCATCTGTGGCTATGTTTCCAGATGATGCTTTTCTCTCAGATACTACCTTTTACTTTGGTGCAAAATACTTAAGTTGTAATTGCTTTTGATAGTAATCTCAGGAACCGTATTGTCTATATTTTGCTGAAAAGCCACTCATCTGTCTTTTTCTCACCTGATTGTGAGGTTTTCCCATAATGTCCGAGTCATCTCTCTCTCTAGGGTAACCACTGACTAGCCCATAGGTCTTCAAGTACAGAGATAATATCCTATAAAGACCAATGCTTAACATAGTACCAGATACTCAAAAAGCATATAAGGAATATATGTTGAAGGATGTGTTGAGGATATTTAAATATATCTTAAATATAGCCTTATTCTTTTTCAGGCAGTCATGAAACATTTATTAATTACTTATGCATTAGACACTGTTTAGGTGCTTCAGATAGAGCAGTGAATGAGAGACAAAATCCTGCCTTCCCAGAAGTTATATTCTAATGAGAGCAAACAATAAATTCCTGAACAATTACATAAGAAAATTTCAGAAAGATCTGTCAAGGATGAGGCACAAGTTCAGAGCCTCAGGTTATATGTAGAGGGATGAAAGAGGATGGGAATTGAGCACAGGAAACTGAGAAAGGGCTGCCACTGAGGCAGGTAGCAATGCAGACGGAGGCGATGGTGTGGAAAACTACAGAAAGATGTAACGAGGGAGTGGTCAACCACGTTACATGGTCTTGAGAGATGAAGTGAGAAAAGGAGAAGATTGGTCATTGGCTTTGCCAAAATATAGGGAATCGTTTCTATTCATTGTCCTTTGTCATGGTGAATTAGCTCTTAGGATTCAAATTCCAGACAGAAAGAGTAAGAAATCTTTCAAATATTACAACAGTAATGATACCAGACTTCCTTGGCAAGATTAGAGTTGGGAGTTTAGCTAGATTTTTGTCTTCTAATTTTATTTTGGAAATTGATGCTTTCAAAACTCCCAGCAATTGCTGTACCTTTATCAAACACCTAATAAGAATTCTTTTGCCTTATGGGAAACATTTTGCCATCTCCAGTTGTTCTCATACTAGATGATGTCCTCTACAATGACTGTTTCTTATGCTACACTAACATTGATTCTTATGTTACATTTGATGGAAATATTTTAGGAAGAAGGTCCACAGATTCCTGTTGCTCAAATTCTGCTTTTCTCAAGCCTTGGCAATCTACTCTTCTTTCAGAGTGAGCTACATCAGTGTCCTTCAGTTAAATTTCTGTTTTTCTCTACCTCAATCCTTGAATATTTTACCACCTGTCCTTAATCGCTGTACACTTTTCCTTGTGTCATTGTGATTTCAGTATTGATCTGGCTATCCTTTCACCACCAGACCATTTAGATCCTTTAATGTTCTTGTTCTCCATTCCAGGTCAGTTACCCATCTGCATGGTCATTATAGTGGCTGAACCCCATCATCTCAAGGACAAGCACACTGTTCTCTGACTGCCACCCTTTTAATTTTAGTGCAAACCACTGGTACCTTGAATCCAACCCCACAGAAACTTTCTGATCTATTGATTTATGACTTTTTCATGGTCCTTCATTCTTCCCTTGACCTGACATTCCTTCTATAAGGTTCAAACCTCCTGAACCAATAGTATAATTACTCCCTTGTCATGCCTTCAACTTCTTGACCTTCTCTCTGTCAAAATTCCTGGGAAAAACCCTCAACGATTATTAAAACCCTCAACCCATCCTGATACTTAGTTCTTGCACCCAAGCTGTGGAACATGGCTGGAAAATACAATCACAGTAATTGTTCTCACTTTAAACTAATGACCATAGGATGGAATCTAAAAACAAAACAAAACAAAATGAACAAAACAGCAGCAGACTCACAGGCACTGAGAAGTGACTAGTTGTTACCCTGAGGGAGGAGTGGAGTGGGTGGGTGAGATAGGTGGAGGGGATAAAGAGGCACAAAATCTCATTCATAAAATATAAATTAGTCATGGGGATGAAAGTACAACATAGAGAATATAGTTAATAATTCTGTAATATCTATGTTGACAGATAACTATACTAGCTGGGGTGAGGATTTAATAATGTATGTAACAGTTGAATCACTATGTTGTATACTTCAAACTGATATAATATTATATATCAATTATATTTCAATAAAAAAATATAAAAAAGGAAAAAAATTAATAATCTTAGGTTATAGAATTCTTGAGCCTTATCATATTAAGTAATTCCTAGTGTTATCTGTAACCTCCTAAACATGTCTCTAATCCAATCACTCTTCTAGTCACATAGAAGGCTGTTTCACCCTTCTGTCTCTTCAAACTCCTTTTAAGTTCTCTCTACTTTTCATTACTAGCTGATAAGTGAGCTGATAAATTCTTATTTGATGAAGAAATATTTCAAGCATCTACATGATTTCTCCAAGGAAAAAAAGTTGAAATATACCTGCATCTCTATCCATATATTTTGCCTTCCTTCTCAACTCTGTGTTCTTATCTAAGGCCAATTCCTCTTCTTGTGCTTTGAATTTCACCTAGCTTTTCAAGGATTTTGTTCTCACAATTATCCTTTATATAATGCCTCATTGCTTTGATCTTTTCTGCTACAACATACATATAAAATGTTATAATGTCTTCCATCTTGTAAAAATTCTGTTAAGAATTTTTCTTAAGAAGAATTCAGTCTTCATCTCTCTCCATTTTTCTGGACCTTTTAGAAGTAAAACTGCTTGCAAGAGGTGCCTAAACTCACTGTCACTTTACTTTCTTTTCTCTTATGTTACTGAATTTACTCCAATCAGACTTTTGTCCTAACTTAAATAATAGTTCTTCTCAAGGTCACTAATGACAAATTCTATGTTTCTCAGTTCTCAACCTAATTGATCGGCAATAGTTAACACAGTTAATTGATCCTTCCTTCTTGAAACATTTTATTCACTTGGATTCTAGCATTTTCAACTTCCATTGTTCTCTATCTCATGGCCACTTCTTCTTGGTCCCTTTGCTGGATCTTTTTTTATCTCTTCAACCTCTAAATATTGGAGTGCCTAAGTGCTCAATTCTTAGATCCATTTTCTCCTTTACAGTCAGTTATTAGGGGATCTTATCTAGTTCTATGGATTTAAGTACCAGGAATCTTAAATTAATTTCTCTAGCTCTGTCCATTCCCTGTACGCTTGACTTGTATATCCAACTATCCATGCTACATTTTTACCTGGATGTCTAAATGACATCTCTACCTGATATGCACAAAATTGAAGCCCTGATCCCCATCCCTAACCTCTTCCCTCCATAGTGTTCTCTGTCTAGGTAAATGGGAAATCCACTTTTCCAAATATTTCAGACTCAAAATTATCCATTTGACAGACATTTATTGAGCACTTACTATGTTTGAGGCACTGTTCTATGTGCTTGTATCATATCAGTGAACAAAACACATGAAGATCTTTTCCTTTGTAGCACTTATATTTATCAGTAATCATAGGCTTCATATTTGTCTTTCCTTCTCCCCTCCATACTGTATCCTACACCTAAATGTGTCAGCAAATCCTTTTGGCTTTCCCCTTCAAACACTGTGCATATTCCAGCCACTTCTCTCAATCCCTTTCTCACCACAACAGCCAAGCTACTGCCAGGTGAACTAATCAGTAATCTAACTGGTTTCCTTGTTTTGGCCTTTGCCTCTCCACAATGTCATCTCCCTATAGCAATCAGAAAGATTCTTTTGATACAGAAATCACAAATATTACTTTACTGTTCAAAACCCTCCAATAGCTTTTCATCTTACTGCAAGCAAAATCAGAAATTCTTATCTCTGTTTAAATGTTCAATTTGATCTGCTTTCTGCTTTCTTACTGAACTTGGCTCCTATTTAAATCTCCTTGGAACACTCTACTTCTTCCATATTGGTCTCCTTGCTCATCTTTGGATATGGCAAAAAATGTTCCTGCCCCAAGGTCCTTGCACTTGCTTTTATTATTCTTTTTGCAATGCTCTTTCTATGGAGATTCATACGTTTTGCTCCCTCATTTTATTCAGGTCTCTGCTCAAATGTCACCTTACCAAGAATACTTTTCTGAACCCCTGTATAAAATAATGCCCACTCTATTCCTTAACCTGCTTTACTTTTCTTCATACACTTATCACCTGACTTATGACAGAACTATCTATTTATTACCTTTCCCTCCCTGTCTCCCCCTTAGAATGTGAGCATCATGAGAGCAGAACTGTGCATTCCTAGAGCCTAGAGTGGCCCCTGCATGCATGTGGTAGTCAATAAATAATTGTCAAAATATTTATTGAACAGCTAATCCAAGTGGGCTTCCCTTGCTTACTTCCAAAAAGGCATTGAAAGAACATTCTATAAAATTTCCTTAGAATTCCTTTACATATGCCCTTTGATTCCCCACCAGAGTCCACTCTTTGTCACTCTACTCTTTCTTTGAGAATATAAATGAATACTTAACTGTAAAAAAAAATTATTTATATTTGTTTTCTGTAAGGTATCTGACTTCCTTTGCTCAGCCTTGCCTAATACCGACTCTTCCTTAAGTGCACTGATTTGAATCCTATATAACAAAAACATCGTTAAATCCTCAGATACTTTTGGATAGATATTCCTGCTATCCTTGCTTTCTATTAAGGATTTCATTTAATCTTTTTTCTTTTCTTTTTTTTTTCTGTAATCCCTGGAGCTTGTTGTTTTTTTCTTTTCTGAATTTCCCCCAAATTAATGATCCCTCCCTTTCCACAAGCACTGGTAATATCTCTCTGCTCTTTTTCCTATTCCCAAAGAAAATGAATGCTCAGTTATATAATTAAAGAAAATTAAGATTAAAAAAAAGACAAATGCTAGTACAGTTTTAACAACTGGAATATTTATTTCTCTCTCATCTGGACTCTTAATAATTCCTCTCCTCCTGCCTTTAAAGTTAAAATATTTTGTACACACAAGCTGAGGGTTAAATATATAGTAAAGAAAACAGAACTGTATGCCAGCTCAATATAACTATGTTTTTTCACAATCCTAGCAATTGATAATACTGTATTGGCATATTAATTCAATCATCTTCTTGTCAAACATATATATATATATATATATATATATATTTGTAGTAGTTTACTCACATATTTATTCATTTCATTCAGTAAATATTTAGTCATATGTTCTTCAGGATTGGCAATAGAAGCCCTAGAATCAGATGAAATTTAGCCATTTATTCCATCCTTGATGCTGTAATATTCAGCAGCTCCTTTACAATATACTGAAACCATACCACTTTGTACCTTTTCAGAAGGGATGGGTAATATCAACTGAAATACCAAAGTATTAGAGCTCGGAATCTTGAAAATTATATAACCCAGTATTTTTATTTATAGATGATAAAAATAAGTTCAAAAAACCTTAAGTTAGTTGTTCATGATTACATAGATATTTAATCATGTAGCTGGCCCCTAACCCATGCTTCCTGATTTTCTATCAATTTTATACTATACTACTTATCTAGTATAAAATTAGTGATTAACATTAGCATTAATCACAGCTCTGGACCTGATTTGGGATACTGACAAAAGAAAAATCTGGATGCTTTAAAATGAGATTTAAAATACTGCATTTGAATTTTGGGGGAGGCAGAATTGTTTCAGTTCTTAGTAAAATAGTCTATGGCTCATGGAGCAACTCAGCTGGCACTAAACTCACACCTCCAGTGTCTTACCAGGGTCCATGTGTCATGTTCATGTCACTATGAATTTAATAGTGAAATATATTTGAATTAAAGTAATTTTCTGTTAGCCTGGCTATCTTGTAGGGAGTACTTTAGATTCTTGATTCAATCGCCTCTTTAACATGGATTGCCTAGAGCTAGTGAAAAACTGGTTTAATTCCTTTTTCTAAAGGTCATGTAAACATGTGTGTTTAGTGAATTAGATGCAAATTCAATTCCCTGTGCTCAATGCTTCCTAGTTAAGTTCCTTTCCTATTCTTCACATGTAAGCCCACATCTGACAGCAGAATATTAACTTTTGAGCTATGGTAAAAATCACAATAAAACAAAAACATTTGGCATCTGCTCCATAAAACAGAATTATAGAAATGGGGTGGACAGAAGTATGCTTTATTAAAACATTTTTCAGTACTTTTCTCTTTCTTTATGAGGTATTTGCATGAATTTCCTTTTTATGATTATCCTTTTAAAAGAACATAACTAGTTCACCACTTGATATTCAATTAAATAAGGCAGTTTTAGATACAACACAGGGATGAATTAAAAATTATGATGCAGTACAATATTTATGGAAATGCAGACATCATGTTATATCAAAGTAAAAAATGGCTTATGAAACCATTTTTTTTTCGCTATGCTATGATTCCACTTTCATTTGTGGATATAGAATGAATAGAGGTAAAAATAAAAAAAAATATTAGTAATAGTGATAACCACAATTATCTTTGGGTGGTAAGAGACTGGAGATTTTTTATTTTTTTTCATGTTTTTCTATATCTTTCTAAATTTACTACAGTGAATATGTATATTTTTTATCATAAACAAAAGGATTATTAAAAATAAGACTTGTCTAACCTTAATATTATTAGAAATCTGAAATAATGTTTCTGTACTGTAAAACCAATTATTTTGTTTAGAAGCAGAACAATACTATATATGGATTAAGCTCAAGAAAACATCAGTTAATATATTTTTCAACATAACAATTCTGAAACCAAAGCACTTTTTTATAAACTAAATTTTAATTGGTATAGTATTTGTTTGCTCTATTTTTAAACAAAATTTGCACAATAAAATTAATTGATCTTGGTTATATTTTGATAGGAGGAAAATAAGCTTTAAGAAAAGCTGATTATGTTTTAAAAATTCAAAAACACTAAATAATGTTGAGAAAAAATTAAAAAGCATTTGAAATACCATTGTTCTTAAAAATCAACAGTTGTAATTTGCTGTTATGAACAACTTTATCCATATGACATTTTCTGCCTTTTGGATTATTTTCATGGGACAAATTCCAGAAATATTAGGTTAGAGAGTATGAACATATTTACAGCTTTTAAAACATAAAGTAACTTTTTCTCCCTGAAAGGGTAGTTGAATTTAAACTGAAAATAGCAAAGAGCACATGAATGCATACTACTTTGCAAACATCTATATTCACATGAGGTTATAATGTTACTTTAAAATTTTATTAATTTAACAATATAAAAGGGTAATAGTTTTTTTCAGTTTAGAGTCTTTTAATAACCAGTGGGCTTGAGCATTTTACCATATGTTTGTTTACTAATTATCAACTGTCTCTTCATCTTTTTTACCATATTAGTGTCTTGATGTTTTCTTAAGAATTTTTATGAGCTCTTAGAGATGAATTAACCCTATCCTACAGGTGTTTTCTTGGTGTATTTTTATTTTATAAGTTTTTTTCTATGCTAGAAAATTTTAGAATTCTTATAATAGAATCTGCTAATGTTATTCTTTGTTATTTTTCTTATTCTTTTAGAATTTGAAATATTACTATGCTTCCACATACCTACTAAACATGCTTCTTAGACTGACCAGTGTAAACACAGATATGGTGTGGTCTTGTCCTGTATGGTTTTGTCCTAAACCAATCTTGTAACTATATTCATAATCCCATTTCATCCCTCAAGATACAGTAACTCACTACATGTGAGTATAGTGAGTATAGTGAGTAATACAGATTTTGCTGAAGATTTCATTGGGAGAAAAACAAAAGATATTATAACATACATATATCTATTTCAAATAGATACGCCTGTTCTTCCGTCCAAAAAGAGAACATGTCAAAAACCTCTTTCTTTTTGTCTCTTTCTTCTTTATATTTTTCACAGTCTCTGAAATCATTTCTATTTTCTGCAACAATTTAGTGCTTGATCCAATTTTACATGCTTAGTTTGAGTTAGGACAACAAAAGTCTTACATTTAACTGAATTGGATGCCTTAAAACTCAGTAAGTAACTATTGTTGCTCAATCTTGCTCTTAACATCTTACCTCTTATCCCATGCAGCTAACCAACAAAAAAAAGTGTCATTTTCAGGTCATTTCAGGTCATTAAATCCAACTGTTAAGAAAAGGACAATTTTTCTCTGACTCTTACATTGATATTCTCATTATAGCATTTTTTAAATTCAACCCTTTGTTCCAACTGTATTATTTTTGTGTAAGTTATGGAGGTACATTAATTTTCATTCAAAATGCTAACTAGTTTAAAAACACTTATTAAATACATATTTAATAGGTTAATTAAGTTACATTTTGATAGGCTAAGTTCTGGAGGTCTCTACCTTTCAGAAACCCAGAGAAGGAGAAAGAAATAGAAATAACTTACTGCAATAAAATACAACCATATTATAAAAGAAATAAGTACAAAATGTTATAGGAAACCGTGAGGTTATTTAATAGAAGCGAGAGGATATGGGAAGGCTTCATAAGGTAACAAACTGAAGGGCAAGTAGGAATGGGGCAAGAATAGAAAGTGGGGATAGACTGCAAGCAAGAGGGAAAGTCATGCGAAAAGAATGAATGAAACAGCACGTGGGTTCTCAGTATACCACAGTGTTCTTTCAAGGGAGCAAAAATCACTCTACAAAGGAAGAAGAAAGCCAGCTGGAAGCATTTTCACTCTGAGGGGTTGGCCCTTCTGATATTTTGGCAAGGATAATACTCTCCTGTACTAATATATGGTTAATAAAATAATACTAAAGTTTGATATGACCCATATTACAATGCTGCTGCCGGTGGCATGGAGGTAGTTTTCTCTGCCCCCAAAAGCAAAACCAACAAGGTACACTCACAGGTAAATTACCAAAGAGAAAAACTTCCTTTACTTTAAGTCACTGCAACTTAAAAATTTTTGGTAGCAACTATAAGGAGTCCTTTTTTTATTTTAATGGCTTTGTTACAGACTGCTAATATCTTATTTTCAATTTTAAAAAGTAATAGAAACATAACTAGGAATCATAGTTCAAAGAATACATTATGATGTGTTTCTCTAAATAACATAATGTGGGTCAACTGAAGACTTAGAAATTATGGAACAATCTATGCTCAGAATTTTAAAAAGCTGAAAATATACATTGTGTTCTGAAATATTCACAGAGGCCTACAGACTATTTTTTTTTATGTATTTTTTTTTCTCTAGCCATCACATATATAGAGGCTAAATTTTATTTGGCCATTGGCTTAACAAGTAATAAATCATTTTTTGTTTGCAGAAGCACATATACAGATCTGCATTTGTGATTATTTGGTGAATTTAGGAAAGTATAGAATTCAAAAGTCATGCAGTTCATAGAATTGTTCAGGCCTATTCATAAAGACTTATTTCCCTGGACTATATTTAAAAACATATGTGTATGAGTGTGTCTTTTCTCATACTTCACTTTTCTTATATATTGTGACACAGTAAGGTAATAAAAGAGCCAAAGCAAAATGGCCTAAAGAAAGCGTAAAAAGAAAAAATAATTTCCATTCACTTTTTTTCCTACCACAAGCAATTTTTTCATACTATTTTGAGTAGCTATTTCTTTTTCTTCTCTCCCTTTTTCATTTAAACACAAAGTGGTTGAAGAAAGATACAGCACCAATGAAATAAAAATATAGCTTATCTACAAAAGGTAAAAATCATTTGTCTGGTGAGTTTGAAAATATGGAAAATGGCCATCATACTGTCCACTGATGCATTATGTAGAGTCTCTTGCTCAGGTTGCAGGAAAGAAGGAGCTTGGGCAGAGACTTATCTGAAAGATCCAAAATACAATTTCCAAACTAGTCTGGAAATGCAGTACATTTTATGCAACCAAATACAAATCATTTCATACATTTATAAGTCCATGGAAGGCACAGCAGGTCCAGAAGGCACCAGTTACTAGTGGTGTCTAGACATGGAGAAACTATGACCTCAGTTACAACAACCCAGTATTTACTTTTCCTTTCCAATGAGCAGTGTACCTCATGAGCTCAGTATGCAGGGCAGCTGAGAGAGGGGCAAAAACAGATCCCGAACTCGGCGGTAATCTTCAAACGCAGTGAGGGCATAGACACCCCAGAATTTAGGAAAATTTTCAGGAGGAGACCTACTTACACTGAGTATAAAAATATTTCTATTGGAAAGCCCATCTTTTCCTATTCAGCATGGGAAAAAATGTGCACATCAAATTGCTCCTCTACCGATTAAAGACCTGATGGCTGTTCCATACCATTGAGGGTGGAATACATCTCTAAATATATATTGCATTAATGCTGTGGATGTTAGCTTTCGATTCTCTCTCTTTTAGCCTCCAAAACATTTGTATTTGACATAAATTAGACAGTTTTTTTGTGTCATCCAACCAAGTAATTAATCATTTTGATTAAGAAATCATAGTACAATCAGACAACACAAAGAAATAAAAGGCATCCAGATTGACAAGGAAGAAGCTAACTGTCACTGTTTGCAGAAGACATGATATTGTACATAAAAATCCCTAAATAACTCACTTCAATACTTCAAGAATATCTGAATTCAGCAAAGTTGCAGGACACAAAATTAATACGCAGAAATCTGTGGCATTCCTATACACTAACAATGAACTAGCAGCAAGAGAAATCAGGAAAACAACTACATTCACAATTGCATCAAAAAGAATAAAATACCTAGGAATAAACCTAACCAAGCAAGTGAAAGACCTATACCCAGAAAACTACAAGACACTCTTAAGAGAAATTAAAGAGGACCCTAAAAAATGGAAATTCATCCCATGCTCTTGGGTAGGAAGAATTAATATTGTCGAAATGGCCATCCTGCCTAAAGCAATCTACAGATTCAATGCAATCCCTATCAAAATACCAACAGCATTCTTCAATGACCTGGAACAAATAGTTCTAAAATTCATAAGGAACCACAAAAGATGCTGAATAGCCAAAGCAATCCTGAGAGGAAGAATAAAGTGGGGGGAATTACACTCCCTGACTTCAAGCTCTACTACAAAGCCACAGTAATCAAGACAATTTGCTACTGGCACAAGAACAGACCCATAGACCAGTGGAACAGATTTAGAGAGTCCAGATATTAACCCAAGCATATAAGGTCAATCAATATACGATAAAGGGGCCATGGATAAACAATGGGGAAATGACAGCCTTTTCAACAGCTGGTGTTGGCAAAACTGGACAGCTACATGTAAGAGAATGAAACTGGATTACTGCCTAACTCCATACACAAAAGTAAACTTGAAATGGATCAAAGACCTGAATGTAAGTCATGAAACCATAAAACTCTTAGAAGAAAACCTAGGCAAAACTCTCTTGGACATAAACATGAGCAACTTCTTCATGAACATATCTTCCTGGGCAAGGGAAACAAAAGCAAAAATGAAGAAGTGGGACTATATCAAACTAAAAAACTTCTGTACAGCAAAGGACACCATCAGTAGGACAAAAAGGCATCCTACAGTATGGGAGAATATATTCGCAAATGACATATCTGATAAGGGGTTGACATCCAAAATATATAAAGAGCTCACAAACCTCAACAAACAAAAAGCAAATAAGCCAATTAAAAAATGGGCAGAGTATCTGAACAGACACTTCTCCAAAGAATAATTTCAGATCGCCAACAGGCACATGAAAAGATGCTCCACATCACTAATCATCAGAGAAATGCAGATTAAAACCACAATGAGATATCACCTCACACCAGTTAGGATGGCCACCGTCCAAAAGACAAACAACAACAAATGTTGGCGAGGATGTGGAGAAAGGGGAACCCTCCTACACTGCTGGTGGGACTGCAAATTAGTTCAACCATTGTGGAAAGCAGTATGGAGGTTCCTCAAAAAACTCAAAATAGAAATACCATTTGACCCAGGAATTCCACTCCTAGGAATTTACTCTAAGAATGCAGCAGCCCAATTTGAAAAGGACAGATGCACCCCTATGTTTATTGCAGCACTATTTACACTAGCCAAGAAATGGAAGCAACCTAAGTGTCCATCAGTAGATGAATGGATAAAGAAGAGGTGGTACATATACACAATGGAATATTATTCAGCCATAAGAAGAAAACAAATCCTACCATTTGCACCAACATGGATGGAGCTAGAGTGTATTATGCTCAGTGAAATAAGCCAGGCGGAGAAAGACAAGTATCAAATGATTTCACTCATCTGTGGAGTATAAGAACAAAGCAAAAACTGAAGGAAGAAAACAGCAGCAGACTCACAGAACCCAAGAACGGACTAAGACTTACCAAAGGGAAAGGGACTGGGGAGGGTGGGTGTGAAGGGAGGGATAAGGGGGAAAAATGGGCATTATGATTAGCACACATAATGTAGGGGAGTGGGCACAGGGAAGGCAGTATAGCACAGAGAAGACAAGTAGTGATTCTATAGCATCTTACTACGCTGATGGGCAGTGACTGTAATGGGGTATGGGGTGGGGACTTGATAATGGGGGGAGTCTAGTAACCATAATGTTGCTCAGGTAACTGTATATTAATGATACCAACATTAAAAAAATGCATGAAAGAGGGACTAACAGGAATAGAGGAAAAAAAGAAATCATAGTAAATTACCTCCCCTGTCTCTTTTTGTTTTTTATATTAAAATCAGAATCCTTGGGATTATACAGGTTGTATAAAGACTTGAGTGGTCTCAAAGAGAAGCACAAGTTTTCTAAAGCTCCATTTTAAAGTGTCTTGGCATCTTAGTACAGTCTGAAGTGTGCCACATTTTGCACAAAGCACCATATTGTGGACATCCTGTCCAGTTGTGTTGATGGTCATCACAGGTTCCATCTTGCCAGCTTCCTCTGGCAGAAGCCTGGGGCCTTTTATGCTGGGACCTGAACCACCTAATAACAAAGGGGCTATCTCCACCTTTGTACATCTCACCAGATTTGTGTAATTCCTTAAGCCACAAAATATACCCCATCATGGTACTTCAGAGGCATTTCAAAAGATATATAATCAAAAAAGAATTAAACAAAACCCACTCCTTCCCAACCAACAAATAAACAAAAGAAACAGGTCTTTAGGAGTTACCAGCCATGTGATTTCTTTATTTCTTTTCACAAAAATATCATGCACATAAGTAGGGATTCAATAATGTGAGTATTTCCCTCTTATAAGAAAGAGAAAACCGAGACAGGATTGTAAGGTCCAGAAGTCAAGTTAGAAGGGGGTCAAGGAGGAAATAGTTCTTCCCTAAGTCCATGTTGAGGAAGGAAGTAGAGAGGAAGAAAAGTGAGGAGCCCCAGGGAGTGGCTGTTTTCTCTGGCTAGCAACTGATGCTTCACGATGTCCTCGAGCCAGGCTTTTTGATAAGGGCAGCAACACAACACAATAATGCAGGGGAAGGCCACAGTCTTTGTTTTGTTTTGGTCCATAATCTCCAAAGCCATTTTTGAATAAAAGGAGTGAAGACTCAACATTTCCATTTGGATGATCAGAACTATGTTACCTGGGTTTGGATTTTGCAAAGCAAGTGTGAACAGAAGCTGAAAGAATTATTATGGGGTTGTGGAGCGAGGGGGTGTACTCTGTGGATTCATAGTCAAAGGCCACAGGAAGCATTATTGTCCCCTGTCATTCTTCACAACTGATGGAGCCCATAGGGAAGCTGCAGTTTCCCCACAGCCAAGCTTATGTCAAACAGGAATAAAAAATGAGGAGGTGTGTCCCAAGTCACATAACTCATGCAGAGTAAACAGAGACTCAATATTTAACATTTTCTCTGTTTATGGAGAGCACCAATCAGATAATGACCGGCAGTCAAATCACCCAGCTGTAATCTTTATCCACGGTGGCGATAAGAACGGCCAGTTCTGCCAGCCTTCTGCAGTTGCACTGCGTGGAACTGCGTCTGCTCAGAGGATTTACAATTTACTAGTAGAAGAATCTGCAGGTGTTTCCATCGGCTGCACATCCCCCTCAAGAATAATTCTGGTGTCTTTGTTCTACCCCTCAACTCAAACATTATTTCTGATTTTTTTTCTTTTTTATTAAGGTATTATTCATATACATTCTTATGAGGTTTCACATGAAAAAACAATATGGTTACTACCTTTACCCATATTATCAAGTCCCCACTCATACTCCAATTCGGTCACTGTCTGTCAGTGTAGTAAGATGACACAGATTCACTGTTTGCCTTCTCTGTGCTACACTGTTTTCCCCGTGATTCCCCACACCATGTGTACTAAACATAATACCCCATAATTTCCTTCTCCCACCCTCCCCACCCACGCTCTCCTTTGGTAACCACTAGTTCCTTCTTGGAGTCTCTGAGTCTGCTACTATTTTGTTCCTTCAGTTTTGCTTTGTTGTTATACTCCACAAATGAAGGAAATCATTAGGCACTTGTCTTCCTCCACCTGGCTTATTTCACTGAGCATAATATCCTCCAGCTCCATCCATGTTGTTGCAACTGGCAGAATTTGTTTCCTTCTTATGGCTGAATAGTATTCCATTGTGTATACATATCACATCTTCTTTATCCATTCATCTACTGATGGACACTTAGGTTGTTTCCATATCTTGGCTATTGTAAAAAGTGCTTCAATAAACATAGGGGTGCATATGTCTTTTTGAATCTGAGAGTTGTATTCTTTGGGTAAATTTCAAAGAGTGGAATTCCCAGGTCAAAGGGTATTTGTATTTTTAGTTTTTTGAGGAACCTCCATATTGCTTTCCACAATGGTTGAACTAGCTTACATCCCCACCAGCAGTGTAAGAGAGTTCCCCTTTCTCCACATCCTCGCCAGCATTTGTTGTTCTTAGTCTTTTGGATGGTGGCCATCCTTACTGGTGTGAGGTGATATCTGATTGTGGTTTTAATTTGCATTTCCCTGATGATTAGTGATGTGGAGCATCTTTTCATGTGTCTGTTGGCCATCTGAATATCTTCTTTGGAGAACTGTCTCTTCATATCCTCTGCCCATTTTTTAATTGGGTTATTTGATTTTTGGCTGCTGAGGCATGTAAGTTCTTTATATATTTTGGATATTAACCCCTTGTTGGATATGTCATTTACAAATATATTCTCCCATACTGTAGGATGCCTTTTTGTTCTGTTGATGGTGTCCTTTGCCATACAGAAACTTTTTAGTTTGATGTAGTCCCATAAGTTCATTTTTGCTTTTGTTTCCCTTGCTTGAGGAGATGCATTCAGGAAGAAGTCACTCATGCTTTTATTCAGGAGATTTTTGCCTATGTTGTCTTCTAAGAGTTTTATGGTTTCATGACTTGCATTCAGATCCTTGATCCATTTCAAGTTTACTTTTGTATGGGGTTAAACAATAATCCAGTTTCATTCTCTTGCATGTAACTGTCCAGTTTTCCCAACACCAGCTGTTGAAGAGGCTGTCATTTCCCCATTGTATGTCCATGGCTCCTTTATCATATATTAATTGACCATATATGGTTGGATTTATATCAGGGCTCTCTAATCTGTTCCACTGGTCTATGGGTCTGTTCTTGTGCCAGTACCAAATTGTCTTAATTACTGTGGCTTTGTAGTAAAGCTTGAAGTTGGGGAGCATAATCCCCCTAGCTTTATTCTTCCTTCTCAGGATTGCTTTGGCTATTCAGAGTCTTTTGTGGTTCCATATGAATTTTAGAATGATGTTCTCTAGTTCGTTGAAAAATGCTGTTGGTACTTTGATAGGAATTGCATTGAATCTGTAGATTGCTTTAGGCAGGATGGCCATTTTGACAATATTAATTCTTCCTATCCATGAGCACGGGATGTGTTTCCATTTATTGGTATATTCTTTAATTTCTCTCATGAGTGTCTTGTAGTTTTCAGAGTATAGGTCTTTCACTTCCTTGGTTAGGTTTATTCCTAGGTATTTTATTCTTTTTGATGGAATTGTTTTCCTGATTTCTCTCTCTGCTAGGTCATTTTAGTGTATAGGAATGCTACAGATTTCTGCATATTAATTTTGTATCCTACAACTTTGCTGAATTCAGATATTAGATCTAGTAGTTTTGGAGTAGATTCTTTAGGGTTTTTTATGTACAATATCATGTCATCTGCAAACAGGGACAGTTTAACTTCTTCCCTGCCAATCTGGATGCCTTTTATTTCTTTGTGTTGTCTGATAGCTGTGGCTAGGACCCCAGTACTATGTTGAATAGAAGTGGGGACATTATTTCTGATTTTACTAGGGCATATTTGAGTAATTCCTGAGACTTTTTTTTTCTTAGAGCAGGTATCTTTTTTTTTCTAGACTTAGAGTGAATAAAGCCTTGGATTTATAAAGACGTTTCAATCTATCTTTTGCCACAGATAAAAATACTCATGTCATAATAAATTTTAAGACTCATAGGGGTTAAGAGCTTAGCTTTGAGATCAGGCAAATCAAATCTCAGAGATCAGTTTTAAATTTCAGGTCTCCTTTTATAGGCAACTGACTTTACCCACCCAAGACCTCAGATTTCTCTATTTGTAAAATAGATATTAATATATATAAAATCATTTAACACAGGGTCTGCCATATTATATTTTAGAATTTACTTTGTATATTCATTTATACCTGTAGGATTTCTTTGTGCTTAGAAACAAGGCCAATGTTTTTAAACTATGTGCTGAGAAAGGAGGCCTACAGTGTGAGGTCTGGAGGGTAGATAGTAAGTTGGTGAGTATGGGACCTGTTGAATGAAGGCAGTTTCTGGTTAGATTATGCCCAGCGTTGGCAGATTCATTTAATATTCACATTCTAGACACTGAACAATGAAGTCTTAGAGGAAGCATAAGGGAGAGAATTACAAGTATCTGTACATGGAAAGCCCAAGGGTTCCCATTTTAAAATGAAAAGAGACATCAGAATTTGCAAGTGAAATCTTCTCATTAAAAATTATTTTAAATATTAGGTGGGCCAAACATGTCAAAAGACCGTATTTAAATGTCAACCGGTTTGTGACATTTGTAAAAAACAATCTCTTATCTATTTATTATTCATTTTCAATACCATAATGTCAATTCTGCATTTTATGGCTACTTTATCTCCACAGTCCACTCACCATCTCTCCTTCATATTTCCCCTTTGTTTGTTGAACATTACAAATAGCAGATTCTCGTGCCTTTTTGCAAGAACTATTATGGCACATGTTGGCCATTTCATGTTGGCATGGTGATGCTGTCTCTATGGTGGCTGATATTTAGATTCTCAGTACTAGGACTTCAGCAATCTTTTGTGAGAAATTTGGATGTACATTGTGTACTGCCTCCTGGGTTTATTTTTCTGGAATTATTATTGGTATAATTTGCCTTGGTTATTTATGCAGTAAACTTTACTAATTATTTTCATTATCACCAAATATTATCTTGTTGAAGCTATTCAGCAGCAAAGGACAAGTAATATGCCTCTAGCTTGCTGGGTTGTGGTTTTCTTTCATTTGGTCGTTACTAAATGTACTGATGGATCCAATTATCCTGATGCCATCGGTTGCCTTTATTACGGGTTTTGTTTATTGTTCTAAGACCTTTATGTTATATCAGCAGATTGTATCCAAACTCTACTGGCATATTATTGTCTCTGAATCAGTTGGGTAGTTATGCCTTGAAAATTTATACCACTTAAAAAAAGAAAAGGAGTCCATATGTTTTTTTCTAGCTCCACTAGCTTTAATTGGAACAAAAATGGAAATGTTTATCATACTCATCTCAGAGAATGATTGATGGCACTCATGTTAATACAGGTTATATTCCATTACAGAAATTCTCTTGCCAAAATAAATTTCTTTATAAGAAAAATGATTTTCAGGCCCCAGAATACTGGTATATTTTCAAGTAATGTTTAATTTATTCACGCAGAGAAGAAATCAAGGAAGATTTGACATTTGAGCAGTGCCTTGAAGGATTAGAGGACTGATAAGATTTGGGTTTTGGAATGGGAGGAAGGATACCATAGGCTGAAGGGACATTTAAAGAAACACTGCACACCAAAAAAAAAAAATCACATTAAAAGATTTATTAAAGTATTTTTTATTTGTTAAGTTCCAGCCCAAGCAAAATCTCCTTTGAGATGCCATCCTCACCTTCCATACCCCTGCTTCTAGGCAGAATTAATTAGCTTCCCTCCCCAACCTTCTATCTCACTATCTTCCTTAAAGTGCTTATATTGTCTTGTAATTGACTACATGCTTGTCTCCATACCAGCTGATGCATTACTTGAGAAAAAAGACCTTGTATTCCAAACTCTCAGTTCAAGAATAGCAGCAATAGTACAACTTCAAACATTTATTGATTTTCTGCTCTGTGCCAGGCACTGTGCTAAGCAGTTTACATTTATCTATGTCAGCTGATTCTTGCTCTGCTATGCATTGTTGTGAAGGGTATTATGCTTTCACCATTTTACAAATGGGGTATATGAGTACTAACAGAGTCAGGACACTTGCCCTGGGTTTCGTTAGTGAGTCACAGAGCTGGGATGCAGTGTAAGTAGGCACATAATCATACTACCCATAATGCCTTGCTTCCAATCCCTAGCTCAGTGCCTGGTATATGCTAAGTGCTCAAGAACTGTGAGCCTAATAAAAAAACAGGACTGCATGATGGAAAATGTCAAGTATATGATAGTAAGAAGTATGAAAAACTTGTATGACTTGCATGTGATTAAAAAAAATTGTGTAACAGTGAAGGACCTTCATAACATTGGCAAAATAAACAACCTCTTGGAGCTTTAAAAAATGAGATTTGCCCTTTACTTTTAAAGTAGAATGTCCTCAGGGCATCCCTGCAAATGTGCATCTGCCCAGACTTGAAAGGCAAGTTCCTCCAATCCTTCTAACATAGGACCTAGACCGACTAAAGAGGCACCACATCCAGCTTTCTAAACAATTTCATCAGCATCATCCCCAAGCCTCATTTAATCTTAAAAAATAACCAGAAGCCCCTCCAACCACTTCCTGGAACATAGCCCAGTTCCCAGCCATGCCTGCTGCAACAGGTCCCCATAACTTGCAACACGTGCACAGGATGGATGACAGCAAGGTTCGCAAGCACTGCTGTAGGGGGGCTGAAGTGAGGGCAACAGAGGCATGGTGGGCAGAAGATACATGTCAGTGGACAAGTCAGGGCCAAAGGTGAGTAGCATGCAATCAGGAAACCACAGTGGCACCAGTGGCAGAGGCCAACTAATCTGTTGTAGGTTTTACTGTCAAGAGGGTTTGGCAAAACTTCCATAGCTAGAGGAGGGATTTCAGAGGTGCAGCGGAAACAGTGGAGGTCACAGTGACCTGCTCTGTGAAGACAATCTGGGGCTGTTTCTGCACAGTCTGACACCTGAGAAGTCGGCCCTGCTAGACAACTTTGAAGCATACTCGGCACACCGACCTATTATGTTTGGGTGCTCACTGCTGGTAAGTGGGTGAGCACACACAATACCTTTTGTAACACAACCCTCAGGTTTGGAAAAATGAGTCACTCACTTCCTAAATTTATATCTTACCCATCAAAACTAACACAATAATTGGCAAAATTTGCCTGAATGAGCAATCCAGTGGTTTCTGCCTGTCTCCTTTAAATATCTTCTTTTCCCAGCATATATTCTCTACTACTGATATCATCCAGTATGTTATCAAAGCATTGGCTTCTCTGCAGTAAATCATTCTATCTTGAGTTCTCCTGAATCAGAATTTTCTCCAGAACACATTAGAATGGAATCATATCATGCATTCAACTTATTCAAATGTATATATTATAATTAAAAATGCATCTATTGTCCTACAATTCAACAACACAAAAACAAACAACTAGATTAAAAATGGGCAAAGAACTTGAAAAAACAATTCTCCAAAGATATACAAATGGCCAATAAGTACATGAAAAAATGTTCAATATCATTAATTAGGGAAATGCAAACCAAAACTACAATGAGATACTCACAACCCATTAGGATGGCTATTATCAAACAAAGAAAAAAGGAAAGAAAAAGAAAAAGAAAGAAAAGAACAAGTGTTGACCATGATATGGAGAAATTGGAAGCTTTGGGTACTGCTGGTGAAAGTACAACGGTGCAGCCTTTATGGAAAACAGATGATGGCTCCTTAACAAATTAAAAATAGAAATCTCACTTCTGGATATATAGCCAAAAGAATTAGGAACAGGGACTCAAACAGGTATTTGTATACCCCAGTTTATAGCTTCATGATTCACAATAGCCAAAAGGCAGAAGCAACCCAAGGGATCAAAATATGAGAGATATATTTCACTTATATGTGGAATCTAAAAAAACAAAAACAAAACAAATAAAATGAGTGAACAAAACAGAAACAGATTCATAGACACTAAGAAGAGACTGGTGGTACCCATGGGGGAGAAGTTGGGGTAGATGGGTAAAATAGATGAAGGGGATAAAGAGGCAAGAAAGCTCAATTATAATATGAATTAGCCATAGGGATGAAGGTACACCATAGAAAATACAGTTGATAATAATGTAATAGCTTTCTATGTTGATGAATAGTAATTGTACTAGTTGGGGTGAACATTTAATAAAGAAGATAATTATCAAATCACTATGTCATATATATGAGACCAATACATTGTATATCAACTATATTTCAATATAAAATATGGATAAACAAAATGGGGCATACACTACAATGGAATATTATTCAGCCTTAAAAAAGAAGGATGTTCTGACATGGATGACCCTTGAGGACCTTATGTTAAGTGAAATAAGCCAGACACAGAGAGACAAATACCACATGATTCCACTTATATGAGACACCTAGAATAATCAAATTCAGAGTATAATAGTGGTTGCCTGGGTTGGGAGTTGGGGTGTGGGGGGAGTGTATGGCATGTTATTGCTTAAGGGGTACACAGTTTCAATTTGGGGACATAAAAGAAATTTCCGAGATGGATGGTGGTGATGGTTGAACAACAATGTGAATGCAGTTACTGCCACTAACATATACATTTAAAAATAATAAAAGCTATAAATTTTATTTTATATATGTTTTACCAAAATTATAAAAAGTGCATTTATTATTAAATAGTGTGCTTTACTGCATCCATTACATATGTACACATTTTGTATAAAGTTGTTTATATAAACTTTACACACTTTACTTCATAGGTAATTTAAAAGGTTTTCACTGGTAACATTTTTATATGTAATTACTGATTTTATCAATAGTTGGTAAGCTGAATTACCAACCATTGAATAGGGTCCAACTCTACTGAATATGTACCTCGAATTTTGAAAAGATTGGTTCTGGCAGAAAGATGAAACTAAGTACTCTAGAGACATTGTAGACTAAAATATAGGATACACTATGATAGATAATTGTCCAAATTCCCCAAAGTTTTCTCTGCATTCATTAGGTCCCTAAGCACCTAAATCTTAAATGACATCTCCATTTCAATTTTGATTAAGTGGCCAAGGATGACTGGATGCCCCCCAACCCCCCAACCTTTAAAAAAAATTTTTTAAGAATCGTTGGTCAAAGCTTAAGCCAAAGACTTTTTATTTCTTGGAAGAAAACTACAAGGTAAGCAGACTTTGTATGAGTCCGTATTGCTTTATAAACTTTTGCTGACAAAACACATCAAAATAGATTGCACATATAAATAACCAGAAGTTTAAAAGGAAAATTCATGAATGGGAAATTCACCTTTATTATTTTAAAAAGTTATGTCAATTGTCTAATCATCTGTTGGCTTAGCCATGCCTTTGTAATCTGTTGTTGAAAAGTCTACCATTGTCTGCAATCTCATTCCTAAAGCACCCACGTATTTTTCTCTTTTCAACATAAGGAATTCATTTTCTACTCATAGTACCTTTTGCTGCAATCACATTCAATTCTGTGGGTCTTAGGGACAAAGTAGCCCTGAGAGCTATTACTGGAAATAGAAATAGGTAACAGTGGGATCTCTGAGCCAGTTAACTTCCTTATTTCAGAATCTTTACAGAAGAGTGCAGAAGGGTCACTAGGAAAGAAAAGACATGTTTTGAAGTGGCTGAAACTTATTCCCAAGCATAACATCAACTTTGCAGCCACCTGAAAAGGCATAATCCTCCTTTCCAGGCAAAAACAGTAGAACTTAGTCCCAGAAAGGCTTATTTCGGGCCCCTTTTTGGGCCAATTAAATTTACTTCTCCTGACAATCTAGAACCAGAAGAAACTGCCCTGTGTTTAATGTACAAAGTAATGTGCAAAGTAACACGGGATGGACATCCTGTGTGCCTTTAGTGGCCATGTAATGTATTGGCTGTTTAACACGGGAAAACCTTAAGGGCATATCAGAAACTCTATTTCCAAAAGAGGAAGGGCTTATCTTGCCAGTCTTCTCATATCCTACATAGAAATTCCTGGCGGTGAATATGATCTAGCTCTAACCTGAGGCTTAATTATGCGATTGTTGTCTCTCTTATTCTATGAAAAATAACGCTGGCAGGATATTGGAATGATGTCTAATTCTGTACTTAGAACTAAGATTCAGTTGATAGCATTATCAGAAAATCTGAAAACCATGCTTCCTAACCTACCTGGAAACTTCATTTTTTGCCAACGGGGGTGTTCGACAAGGAGTAACCTTTCACTTTAAAAACAACCAGGGTTTCCATATGTTTAAAGAGAGAGAGGGAAAGGAAAATAATTCTATCTATACCAAGACTGTCTGAACACAATTTTTCTACTAGTTATTTCATAAAATTTTAATATTCCTACACTTTTCTCAAAACCGCTACATGAGAACTGTTTTGTGGGAATAAATGTGGAGACAGCTCTCTACCCCAGCAGTTGTCCAAGCTACACAACACTTCCTGCCCCATCCAACTCATCGCAAAATATATAATGTCAATAGGAGGAACTGAGACTGTAACTCTAAGGAAGCGGGGAGATTGAATTGTTCAAGTTTTATCCCCTCAAGCCTCACATATGGCTTTGCCATGGTGGACACTCATTCATTGCTTGTTGAACTTAAATATTACAACAACATGCTTTTTAAAAATTTTTTATCTCATAAGCCATCTTAGTGAATTTCACAGAGAAAGCTGCCTTCAAAACAGTATTACAGTGAGGGTTCCAAGAATTGGGTTTTTTTCCCTTTCTCTTTTTTTTTAAGAAAAGCAACTTAAATCTTAAGAATTATAATTCTTGGCCTTCCATGTATCAACTTCAATAGCTATACATAATTATTTTCATCCCATAGGTGAAGACAATGCTTATTGGCTTATGTGAGTTCTGGAAATGTTACAGCTAGAAACATGGCCTGTATTTCATGATGCCTACTCTTATGATTTACAGTACTTTTTAATATTTTTTAAGTTTTATTTTCTCTTTGGGGAAGAATTAATTTGGTAATATTCTGTGATTCATGATATTGGACAAGGCTCTCTACTCAGCAATGTGGAGAGAAAATTCCCGTAATTTTAGGCTATGAGTCAGAGGCCAACAGGTCCCTATTGCTTTTCCTCCCTACTGCTAATGGGTAGACAGGATGATTAACTCAAACATCACTGCAGGCTTGGTGCTATGTCAGAAGTGACAGACAGGAGTGCCCCTGGTCCTGTGCTCAGCACACCTTACGATCTCACGGCGACATCAAAAGAACAGATAGGAAACAAAAAGACACTAAGACTTAAACTACAAAGCGTTAACTATTTCCCTGAAGATCTGGCAGGCCTCACTGAAGAAGTGAGATTTAAATTAGGCCTTGAAAGAAGCATATAATTTGAAGAGACAAAAGGAAACTCACTACAGGACATGGAGAATAAATGTGTGAGAATGAGAAAGAGCAGGACCAAGAAGGATATTGATTTGACCGAACCAGACACGAAGAGCTCAGAGAGTGAGAGCAAATGAACTTGCATGTGTAGCTTAACACCTGATCCTTCTTTCTATCCTTGGTTCAATATCCCCTGGAACACAGTGTATCCTCAGTGGCTGTTCCCTGAGTTCAACTGAAGCAAATTAGAAGAGGTTTCTTGAAACCAAGCAGAGGAGTTCAGAGATGATATAATTACTTAATGAAGACTTCTTTATCACAGAAAAGCTAGGTTGGACATGGTCATGCTTTGGGAGACGGTGATGAAGCAGAGTGCGCACGAGCTTTGGATTCAGTAGAGCCTGCCTGTTTTTTACGACTGTGGGGAAATTGCTCAACTTTTCTGAGCTCCATTTTCTTTGTTAAAAAAAAGGGGGGGGGGGAGATGTAATGCCCATCCTGCAGGATTAATGTCAGGATTAAATGAAATAATATGTGTCAAGTTCCTAACACGGAATCTTATAAATTGGAGCTATTTTTTACTAACTGCACAATGACATTACAAACTGGTTGAAGAGGGGAAGAGACAATCAGCAGGAAGGGAAGGCAGGCTGGGGCACCATGGGGGAAAGAGCAGAGATGCACAAGGGAGAAGCAGAGGGAAAAAACCAAACAGGATTTAGAAAAAAATCATATTTGCTGCATGAAGCAAATAGGAAACCAAAATTGTTGCATTCTGATGCAAATGAGGAAGTCTGTGAAACTAATTTAAAAGTATGATTACTGAGAATATCTGACTTTTGGAAGGTACCTTTTTACCTTTAAGCATAATCACCTCTTTCTGATTACTCCCGTAAATGTCCTTTCAAAGTGTTCTGATTCAGTCAGCAGTCTTTAAAGGGTTTTCTTAAAAAATGAACAAAATATATTTTCTGGGACAGAAAATAAACAAACTACAGAAGTGATAAAATGATAACAAGCTTTATAGTGAATTCCAGGGGTATTGGTTTATTATTGGTTTATTATTGAAGCTTCCATTCTAAGAACCAGCATAGTCCACTGCACAGATTTAGAAACACAAATATACATGAAAATGTATATATTAATTTATATTAGCAACTAATGCTTGCTGAGACTTCCCGTGATAACGGGATAAATGCTAGTGCGTCCTATTAAAAGACTAACAGGTAACGGGTGGATTGGCCCAAGAGGAAACATCTTCGCCAGAAGCCATTTTAAGTAAGGTATGTCCCACCTTGATTCCCCAAAACAGGAAAAGAAATAAAGAGGAGTCATTATGTTCACTCTATTAACAAACTGGTAAATTTAATTAGAGAAGAAGCTTAAATTAAAAGTTTATTTTTCCTGAAAAATCATTTTAACTTTTATATTTAGTCAGGTAACATGAGAGATATTTATCCTAAGTCATGCAAGACTCAACAAATAGAACTGGTCTTTGTTGCCAAAAAAAAAAAAAAAAAGAGAGAGACTGAACAGCAATCTAAGGTGAAAGAGCGTAGGGGAGATGGGGTTGTTCCACAGCCATACTGAATAATTTCTGAGAATTTTTTTTTCTTTCAATAAATGATCTGATGTGAAAACCATGTTGGTCTCAACCTATTTGGTAAGTCTGCTCTGAAGAATGGGCATGAAGATAAATACGTTCCCCTCAGGCAGGACTAGTGCCACTCTACGAATTCTTCTCCCCAATCCTTTGTGGCACCCTAACTTCAATCTTTCAAGGAAGAAAACAGAGCTGACCATGCCACACCCTTATTTAAAATCCTTCAATGGGATAAAATCAAAATCCTGGAGTATTCAAGGAATAGATTTGATTTCTGCCTATTGGGTCCAACTCTTACTTTTCCCTAACAAGCAGCCCCTACTCCAGGGCTAATAAACCACGGAGCTCTTCTTATCTTTCCTCCTGGTCAGGTTTGGAACATTTTCTCTGCTACATTCATTCTAGAACATTCAGCAGTGGTATCATGCTTTTAAAAAGTGTTCTTTGACCATTCCCTTCAAAAACCTCTGAGTTCAGTGATTCCATAGCATCTATCTCATGCTACTTATCTTTTCCAATCATAATGTTTTGCTGAACTGCTTTCTCTTGCACTAGAAAATGAATTTTGTGAGAGCAGAAACAGTGTTCCTGTATCCCTAACATCTGGTATGGCTCATGGCATCTAGTAGATGCTGGCAGGTAAATGAGGTGAATAAAACTCAATTTGATTTCAGCTTCAAATGGTTTAATCCAGGTTTCAGGACCACCTAAGGTCAGTTACAACCCCCAAGTATAACACTAAGCTTTCCATCGTTACTGTGTCTGTCCAGTTTCTCAATCTAGATCCCGTGGAATATTTACTGTTCTTCTTTTTTTTTAATAATCTGTCACACTCTACTTCAAATTCTTCCCCTACACAAGAATCACCAAGAAGATACTTGAACTCTAGCTACACCAGGAATTTCACATTCTTGGCAAATACTTCAAGGTTCCTTCTTCCCTGAAAAGAACCCTTTTCTATGAAGCCAATAGACAAACATGGCCTTTTTCTTCTTCTTGCTAGAGGCTATTTAATGAATGCAGTGTGGCTTTCCTAGTGAATTCTAAGTGATCGGTAGAAATAAAATACCAATACTACTGGAATGATATCTACCAGACTTATACCAGGAACATACATTTCTATTCATGCAGTCCTCTCACTTCAGCATGCAAATTGAAAAAACACAGATTTAACATGGAAAAGTTGGTATACCCCATCCGCCTGGTTTGATGCAAACTCCTGAGATACAACTAGAAACAAGGAATCCTCTACAACTTTTTGCCTGTGTGGCATAGAGATGAAGAAACAGCTTCTTTGATGTTGGTTTGTTAAATCAACTTTATTGTTCCTATAAGCAATTTTAGGAAAACATGATTCTGACTTAACATTTGACCCAGAGCCATGTATCTTCAGAGTACATATATTCCTTAAGTAAACTCACTAATTGGTTCCAAAATAGATTTGGCTTAACAATAATACAGGTGTATAAATAAATAGGCACACACATATACAGTACTTACGTTTGTGTGTTTGTGGTGGCTGAAACTGTGTATGTGTCTGTGTGCACACAATGAGTTTCCATGACTATAACCCAGGCTTGCTTCCAAGATCATCCAAAACACACCATACCATGTTGTCAGGGAGAATTCAACATTCTATAGCCATATTTTTCCTGTTTGTATGGTCTTAGTACATGACAGTGATTAGAGTCTATAGCTATTATTTGCCTTCTAGAGTTATTTTGTCAGAAGTCCTAGAGCTTTTTCTCCCTTCATGCATTTTTATTAATAAAAAAAACGTTTTAGTGTCATGTTAGAAGTTATCACTGAAGGGTATATTCAAAGAGATCACCTTTAATCAAAGTGAAAGGAAAAGTAATATAGAGTAAATTGCTGTTGCTTCATCCTTCATGTTGTAGCCAGACTAGACTAAATGTCTCTGTTAAGAGAGTTTAATTTTTTTTTTTCTGTCACAGAGGATGTGGTATACATGGATGAGATCTCCTCATTATCTGCCTCCACCATTCCTAGGTGAAGATGTGGACTCACGAACATTCAGACAGATAATGCTTCCCATGAAAGAGGAACCATCCAGAGTACAGGCAGGCCACCACAGGAAGGGCAGTGATGAAAGAGGCTCTGGCTTAAACATCCAACCTCTGCCATGAGATCCAAAGGGGAAAGGATTGCTCCTGTTGAGTTAAGGACTAACTCATAAGGAACCAGGGGAAGCAGAGAGTCTCAGAGAACTGTATTCTCCCAAGCAGATAACTAAATTATTTAAATTATTGGAAGTTCTTCTGGAAAAAAAAAACCCTACATTGAAAGGGCGGAAAGAGACCCTGACTTCTTTTTTTTTTTTTACATTTTTTTCATTCATCAGTTGGAGGTCATTTAGGGTGTTTCCAAATTTTTGGTTGCTATAAACATTAGTGTATTACTTTTTTTGGAGTTTTTTTAAATTTTGCTATTATTACTGTACAATTACATGAGCAACATTATGGTGACTAGACTCCCCCTATTATCAAGTCCCCACCACATACCCCATTACAGTCACTGTCCATCAGCGTAGTAAGATGCTATAGAGTCACTACTTGTCTTCTCTGTGTTGTACTGCCTTCCCTGTGCCTCCCACTACATTATGTGTGCTAATCATAATACCCGTTTTCTCCCCCTTATCCCTCCCTTCCCACCCATCCTCCCCAGTCCCTTTCTCTTTGGTAACTGTTAGTCCATTCTTGGGTTCTGTGTCTGCTGCTGTTTTGTTCCTTCAATTTTTCTTTGTTCTTATACTCCACAGATGAGTGAAATCATTTGATACTTATTATTCTCCACCAGGATTATTTCACTGAACATAATACCCTCTAGCTACATCCACGTTGGTGCAAACGGTAGGATTTGTTTTCTTCTTATGGCTGAATAATATTCCATTGTGTATATGTACCACATCTTCTTTATCCATTCATCTACTGATGGACACTTAGGTTGCTTCCATTTCTTGGCTATTGTAAATAGTGCTGTGATAAGCATAGGGGTGCATATGTCTTTTTCAAAGTGGGCTGCTGCATTCTTAGGGTAAATTCCCAGGAGTGGAATTCCTGGGTCAAATAGTATTTCTATTTTGAGTTTTTTGAGGAACCTCCATACTGCTTTCTACAATGGTTGCACTAATTTGCATTCCCCCCAGCAGTGTAGAAGGGTTCCCCTTTCTCCACATCCTCGCCAACATTTGTTGTTGTTTGTCTTTTGGATGGCGGCCATCCTAACTGGTGTGAGGTGATATCTCATTGCAGTTTTAATTTGCATTTCTCTGATGATTAGCAATATGGAGCATCTTTTCATGTGCCTGTTGGCCATATGATTTTCTTCTTTGGAGAAGTGTCTGTTCAGATACTCTGCCCATTTTTGAATTGGCTTATTTACTTTTTGTTTGTTGAGGTGCATGAGCTCTTTATATAATTTGGATGTCAACCCTTTATCAGATACGTCATTTATGAATATATTCTCCCATACTGTAGGTTGTCTTTTTGTTCTATTGATGGTGTCCTTTGCTGTACAGAAGCTTTTTAGTTTGATATAGGCCCACTTTTTCATTTTTGCTTTTGTTTCCCTTGCCCAGGGAGATATGTTCATGAAGATGTTGCTCATATTTATGTCCAAGAGATTTTTGCCTATGTTTTTTTCTAAGAGTTTTATGGTTTCATGACTTACATTCAGGTCTTTTATCCATTTAGAGTTTACTTTTATGTATGGGGTTAGACAATAATCCAGTTTCATTCTCTTACATGCAGCTGTCCAGTTTTTCCAACTCAGCGGTTGAAGAGGCTACATTTCCCCATTGTATATCCATGGCTCCTTTATTATACTAATTGACCATATATGCTTCCATTTATAACTGGGCTCTCTAGTCTGCTCCACTGGTGTATGGGTCTGTTCTTGTGCCAGTACCAAATTGTCTTGATTACTGTGGCTTTGTAGTAGAGCTTGAAGTCAGGGAGCACAATTCCCCCCGCTTTATTCTTCCTTCTCAGAATTGCTTTTGCTATTTGGTGTCTTTTGTGGTTCCATATGAATTTTAGAACTATTTGCTCTAGTTCATTGAAGAATACTGTTGGTATTTTGATAGGGATTGCACTGAATCTGTAGTTTGCTTTAGGCAGGATGACCATTTTGACGATATTAATTCTTCCTATCGATGGGCGTGGGATGTGTTTTCATTTATTGGTATCTTCTTTAATTTCTCTCATGAGTGCCTTGTAGTTTTCAGAGTATAGGTCTTTCACTTCCTTGGTTAGGTTTATTCCTAGCTATTTTATTCTTTTTGATGCAACTGTGAATGGAATTGTTTTCCTGATTTCTCTTTCTTTCTGCTAGTTCATCATTAGTGTATAGGAATGCAACAGATTTCTGTGTATTAATTTTGCATCCCACAACTTTACTGAATTCAGATATTAGATCTAGTAGTTTTGGAGTGGATTCTTCAGGGTTTTTTATGCACACTATCATGTCATCTGCAAACAGGGACAGTTTGACTTCTTCCTTACCATTCTGGATGCTTTTTATTTCTTTGTGTTGTCTGATTGCTGTGGCTAGGACCTCCAGAACTATGTTGAATAAAAGAGGGGACAGTGGGCATCCTTGTCTTGTTCCCAATCTTAACGGAAAAGCTTTCAGCTTCTCGCTGTTAAGTATAATGTTGGCTGTGGGTTTCTCATATATGGCCTTTATTATGGTGAGGTACTTGTCCTCTATACCCATTTTGTTGAGAGTTTTTAGCATAAATGGATGTTGAATTTTGTCAAATGCTTTTTCAGCATCTATGGAGATGATCATGTGGTATTTGTCCTTCTTTTTGTTGATGTAGTGGATGATGTTGATGGATTTCGAATGTTTTACCATCCTTACATCCCAGGGATGAATCCCACTTGATCCTGATGGATGATCTTTTTGATGTATTTTTGAATTCAGTTTGCTAATATTTTGTTGAATATTTTTGCATCTATGTTCATCAGGGATATTGGTCTGTAATTTTTTTTTTGTGGTGTCTTTGCCTGGTTTTGGTATTACTGTGCCTTTGTAGTAGAGCTTGAAGTCAGGGAGCATAATTCCCCCCACTTTATTCTTCCTTCTCTGGATTACTGTAGAATGAGTTTGGGAGTATTCCCTCCTCTTCTACTTTTTGGAAAACTTTAAGGTGGATGGGTATTAGGTCTTCACTAAATATTTGATAAAATTCAGCAGTGAAACAATCTGGTCCAGGTATTTGTTCTTAGGTAGTTTTTTGATTACCAATTAATTTCTTTGCTGGTAATTGGTCTCCAGATTTTCTGTTTTCCTGGGTCAGCCTTGGAAGGTTGTATTTTTCTAGAATGTTGTCCATTTCTTCCAGGTTATGCAGTTTCTTAGCATATAATTTCTCATAGTATTCTCACATAATTCTTTGTATTTCTGTGGTGTCCATAGTGATTTTTCCTTTCTCATTTCTGATTTTGTTTATGTGTGTAGACTCTCTTTTTTTCTTAATAAGTCTGGCTAAGGGTTTATCTATTTTGTTTATTTTCTCAAAGAACCAGCTCCTGCTTTCCTTGATTGATCTATTGTTTTATTCTTCTCAGTATTATTTATTTCTGCTTTAATCTTTATTATGTCCCTCCTTAAACTGACTTTGTGCATCATTTTTTCTTCCTTTTCTAATTTCATTAATTTTGAGTTTAGACTGTTCATTTGGGATTGTTCTTTTTTCTGGAGGTAGGCCTGTATTGCAATATATTTCCCTCTTCTTTCTCTAGCTTCGTTAATTGTGAGTTTAGACTGTTCATATGGGACTGTTTTTTTTTTCCTGAGGTATGCCTGTATTGCAGTATACTTTCCTCTTAGCACAACCTTCGCTGCGTCCCACAGATTTTGCAGTGTTGAATTATTGTTGTCATTTATCTCCATATTTTGCTTGATCTCTTTTTATTTGGCCACTAATCCATTATTTAGGAGCATGTTATTAAGCCTCCATGTGTTTGTGGGCTTTTTCATTTTCTTTGAGTAATTTATTTCTAGTTTCATACCTTTGTGATCTGAGAAGCTGGTTAGTAAAATTTCAATCTTTTTCAATTTACTGAGGCTCCTTTTGTGGCCTTGTATATGATCTATTCTTGAAAATGTTCCATCTGCACTTAAGAAGAATGTGTATCCTGTTGCTTTTGGATGGAGTGTTCTGTAGATGTTCATTAGGTCCATCTGTTCTAATATGTTGTTCAGTGCCTGTGTCTATTTATTTTCTGTCTCGTTGATCTTTCCTTTGGAGTGAGTGGTGTGTTGAAGTCTCCTAAAATGAATGCATTGCATTCTATTTCCCCCTTTAATTCTGTTAGTATTTGTTTCACATATGTAGGTGATCCTGTGTTGGGTGCATAGATATTTATAATAGTTATATCCTCTTGTTGGACTGACCTTTTTATCATTATGTAATGTTCTTCTTTCTCTCTTGTGACTTTCTTTGTTTTGAAGTCTATTTTGTCTGATACAAGTACTGCAACTCCTGCTTTTTTCTCACTATTAGTTGCATGAAATATCTTTTTCCATCCCTTTACTTTCAGTTTGTATATGTCTTTCGGTTTGAAGTGAGTATCTTGTAGGCAGCATACAGATGGGTCTTGTTTTTTTATCCATTCAGTGACTCTATGTCTTTTCATAGGTGCATTCAGACCATTTACATTTACGGTGATTATCAATAGGTATATACTTACTGCCATTGAAGGCTTTAGATTTGTGGCTATGAAAGGTTCAAGGGTAATTCCCTTACCATCTAAGTCTAATTTAACTCACTTCGTATGCTATTACAAACACAACCTAAAGATTCTCTTTTTTCCTCCTTTTTCTTCCTCCTCCATTCTTTGTATGTTATGAATCATATTCTGTACTCTTTGTCTATCCTTTGGGTGACATCTATTTAGTCATAGGAATACTTCCATCTATAGGAGTTCCTCCAAAATGCACTGTAGAGGTGGTTTGTGGGAGGTAAATTCTCTCCAGCTTTTGCTTGTCTGAAAATTGTTTAATCCCTCCTTCAAATTTAAATGATAACCTTGCTGGGTTGAGTATTCTTGGTTCAAGGCCCTTCTGCTTCGTTGCATTAAATATATCATGCCACTCCCTTCTGGCCTCTAAAGTTTCTGTTGAGAAGTCTGATGATAGCCTGATGGGTTTTCCTTTGTATGTGATCTTTTTTCTCTCTCTAGCTGCTTTTAAAAGTCTGTCTTTATCCTTGATCTTTGCCATTTTAATTATTATATGTCTTGATGTTGTCTTCCTTGATTCCCTTGTATTGGGAGATCTGTGTATCTCCATGGCTTGAGACACTATCTCCTTCCCCAGATTGGGGAAGTTTTCAGCAATTACCTCCTCAATGACACTTTCTATCCCTTTTTCTCTCTCTTCTTCTTCTGGTAGCCCTATTATGCGAATATTGTTCCATTTGGATTGGTCACACAGTTCTCTCAATATTCTTTCATTCTTAGCGATTCTTTTTTCTCTCTGTGCCTCAGCTTCTTTGTATTCCTCTTTTCTAATTTCTATTCCATTTACCATCTCTTCTATTACATCTAATCTGCTTTTAAATCATTGTATGTTTCATTTCAGATATGGAATTTCTTAATGATTGAATCTCTGACTTAAATTCATTCCTGAGTTCTTGAATATTTTTCTGTACCTCCATAAGCATGTTTATGATTTTTATTTTGAACTCTCTTTCAGGAAGGTTGGTGAGTTCAGTTTCATTTGGCCCTTTTTCTGGGGTTTGTTAGATTTGGGTCTGAACCATGTTCTTTTGACGTTCATATTTCTGTGTGGTGCTGTCTAGTGCCCAGAAGCTCTTGTCTCTGTAGCTGCTCAGCCCCTACAGTGAGGTTGGGGGTCTTAGGGGAAGGTAGCTGGTGCCTGGAGGGATGAAAGAGCTGTTTCCTGAATCTCGCCTGCAGTGACTGTCTCCCGTATGAGAGCCAATGGGCCAAGCACACAGGTGTAAGCCTCTGTGCTCTGGGTCTCTAGCTGTTCTTGGCAAGGACTCCCTCTGACTTGCCTGACGCCTGTGCAGTGACTGCAGGTTTGTGAGCAGGTGCCTGCAGGCCAGTAGGTAGGCTTGGCAGGCTGCATGTCACAGTGGGGTGCCTCGGAGCTGAGTAGCTAGCCAGGGAGTTGGGGTGCCTGAAGCTCCTCAAAGTTCCCAGTCTGCTGGGCAGAGCGCACCCAGACAACCTTGTCCCCCTATCCCTTCTCCCACACAGCAAGCTCAGTGTAAACCCCACCCCTTCAGCAGCCCTTTCGCTGCTAGGGAGCCTGTCAGATCACCCACCTTTCCTTAGTCCCAGAGCGGCCAGGTGTGGATCCTGTCCTCCACAAATGCCTAGAATCTGTCTCTCAAGCACTCTGCCTGTCCCAGCCCCCCATCCTCTTGATCACCACACAGTGTAGGTTTCTGCTCACAAAGCTGACCCCCAGGGCTGGGTGTTCAGTAGTACTAGGCTTCCACCCCCTCCCCGTTCCATTTCTCTTCCTACCCTGAGTGAGCTGGGGTGGGGGAAGGGCTCAGGTCCAGCCGGGTCAAGGCTTTCGTACATTACCCTGTTTCGTGAGGTCTGCTCTGTTCGTGAGGTCTGTATGCAGTCTGCTGCATCCTTCTTTCCTGTTGCTGTTTTAAGATTAGTTGTATTAACTATATTTTCACATTATCTGTGGTTTTGGGAGGAGTTCTCTCTCTCACCTCTCATGCCGCCATCTTGAATTCTGAGACCCTGACTTCTTTATCAAAAGTCTGCCAAACTTGGAAAGTATGAAATCTGGTTTGGAAATTTCACTTTTTTAAAAATACATTTGAATGACATTAAAAAGCAGGTTCATACTTATCATGATTGAACTCAGGTGCTCCTGAATATTTTCAGGGCAAAAGACTTTGTAAAAAATTAAAGAAAAATAGTTTTCTGTTTTAAAGCTAATGTTGTAATCATCTGAAACCTAATACATAATTTTGGCAATTTTCATAAAGCCTCTTTCTTCTTTAATACTTAGAAATAAACATCTATAGTGATAACATCCTTAAATGCAGAATAACTCAAAGTTGAAACATATTTCACGATATTTTTTTCAAATTACAAATGAACTGAAAATATTTATTAGGCTACCAAAAAAATATTTTGGCAATATGCCTTGTCCTTGGACTAAAGAAAATGAAATTAGTGATGATTTTTCTAATCCAGCAGAAGTTTTCCTTTTGCCTTGCATGTATCCTCGCCAGATGAATGGGCAATTATCCTGAAGGGTGACAACCTGCTGCAAGTCTTAGAAAGCAGGCAACTCTCTCAAGGAAGAAGGAAAAAGCCAGGTCAACACAGATTTGAGATCCCAGTTTAGAGTTATGGAAAAATGCATGGACTTTAGTAATAAAAAGGAAGAACAAAATCCTGGCTCTGTTATTTATTAGTGTTGTAATCTTAGGCAAATTGTGGTCTTTGGCTGAGCCTCAGTTTCTCCATTTTTAATATGGAGGAGAAAAGTCTCAGAGATGGCCTGTTAAATGAGGTATTGTCTATTGCACATCTAACTGTGCACCTGAGAAATGGTGGGCTCAGAACCAACATTATTTCCTCACCCCTTTCTCCCCTTCACCCTGTGCTTGTTTTTTTTTTTTTTTGGTATTGTTAATGTACAATCACTTGAACAACATTATGGTTACTAGACCCCCTATTATCAGGTCCCACCCTACCCCATTATAGTCACTGTCCATCAGCATAGTAAGATGCTATAGAATCATTACTTGTCTTCTCTGTAAATACTGCCTTTCCTGTGTCCCCCCCACTACATTACGTGTGTTAATCGTTATGCCCCCTTTCCCCCTTTATCCCTCCCTTCCCACCCATTCTCCCCAGTCCCTTTCCCTTTGGTAACTCTTAGTCCATTCTTGGGTGCTGTGAGTCTGCTGCTGTTTTGTTCCCTCAGTTTTTTCTTTGTTCTTATACTCCACAGATGAGTGAAATCATTTGATACTTGTCTTTCTCCGCCTGGCTTATTTCACTGAGCATAAATACCCTCTAGCTCCATCCATGTTGTTGCAAATGGTAGGATTTGTTTTCTTCTTATGGCTGAATAGTATTCCATTGTGTATATGTACCACCTCTTCTTTATCCTCTCATCTACTGATGGACACTTAGGTTGCTTCCATTTCTTGGCTATTGTAAATAGTGCTGCGATAAACATAGGGGTGCATATTTCTTTTTTATGTTGAGTTACATGAGCTCTTTATTTATTTTGGATGTCAACCCCTTATTGGATATGTCATTTATGAATATATTCTCCCATACTGTAGGAGGTCTTTTTGTTCTACTGATGGTGTCCTTTGCTATACTAAAGCTTTTTAGTTTGATATAATCTCACATGTTCATTTTTTATTTTGTTTCCCTTGGCCGAGGAGATAGGTTCATGAAGAAGTTGCTCATGTTTATGTTCAAAAGATTTTTGCCTATGTTTTTTTCTAAGAGTTTTATGGTTTCATGACTTACATTCAGGTCTTTGATCCATTTTGAGTTTACTTTTGTGTACGGGGTTAGACAGTAATCCAGTTGCATTCTCTTACATGTAGCTGTCCAGTTTTGCCAACACCAGTTCTTGAAGAGGCTGTCATTTCCCCATTGTATATCCATGACTCCTTTATTGTATATTAATTGACCATATATGCTTGGGTTTATATCTGGGCTCTCTATTCTGTTCCATTAGTCTATGGGTCTGTTCTTGTGCCAGTACCAAATTGTCTTGATTACTGTGGCTTTGTAGTAGAGCTTGAAGTCAGGGAGCGTAATTCCCCCCACTTTATTCTTCCTTCTGAGGATAGCTTTGGCTATTCGGGGTCTTTTGTGGTTCCATATGAATTTTAGAACTATTTGCTCTAGTTCATTGAAGAATGCTGTAGGTATTTTGCTGGGGATTGCACTGAATCTGTAGATTCCTTTTGGCAGGATGGCCATTTTTACAGTATTAATTCTTCCTAGCTAAGAGAATGCAATGAATTTCCATTTATTAGTGTCCTCTTTAATTTCTCTTAAGAGTGTCTTGTAATTTTCTGGGTATAGGTCTTTCACTTCCTTGGTTAGGTTTATTCCTAGGTATTTTATTCTTTTTGATGCAATTGTGAATGTAATTGTTTTCTTGATTTCTCTTTCTGTTGGTTCATTGTTAGTGTATAGGAATGCAACAGATTTCTGTGTATTAATTTTGTATTCTGCAACTTTGCTGAATTCAGATATTAGATCTAGCTCTCTGCTTGTTTTTACACTCTACTAACATCCACCCCCACCTTTCTTTTTTTCTAGAACAACTAAAGGAAAGAAAGGCTACCCTGGCTTCTAAAAGTTATGAAATCTGTGGTGCAACAGACACATCCTGTTTCTGTGTGGCATGAGTTATTCAGCATTATTAGTAGATCCATTGCTGCTTCCAAGTACAGGAGCATTCCTAAGGGTTACTTAATAGAAGTACTTTTAGGGAAAACATTTCATTAAACCCAGAGACTCTACCACAGAGTACAATGTTATCATGAGTTCCGTGGTCCTATAGAAGACATCTCTAACATTATTCCTGATAGCCTTTAGTTAAGATGGCTGGAAATAGCTGCAAAGATTCAGTGCCAACACTTGTCCCAAAGGCATGAAGCAAAACCTTCAATAAGGCCTTTTCTGAGATGTGCTCTTTGATGTCACTAGATTTGACAATTTTTCAGCATGGAAAGGGAGAGAGAAAGGAAGGGTGGGAAGGGGAAGAGAGAGCCAAGGAAGGGAGAGGAGAGAAGGAATAGAAAATCTCTCAGTTCTGTGAGTGTTGATCAAATCGTCGACCCTGTCATCTGCCCAAATTTGTCAACAGATACCTCAGGTCTGTGAGTCAAGTTGGGAGACGTAGTATCCTAAACAAACACAAACAAATGTATATGTCAACACAGTCTCTGATTCTGTGACTGGGGCTTTTAAGAACAAAGTATCGCTTTTCAGAAAAACCTAAACATGAATGTAACAGTATTTTCAACCCGGTGTGTCTCTGTCTCCTCTCCCCTGCCCCTGCACAAAGCAAACAGAGCTTCAGAAATGCAGCACCTATCAAATATTTCCTCAGAAATGCCAGATTGCTGGGATTTTAAAGAGCTCTACTTTTTTTTTCTTTTTGACATTTAGACAGATTGAGTTTGAGAGAGGAAGTGACTCTGAGTCCAGACTGCCCCACACCACTGTCAGAGGAAATAACTGAAGTAAAATGAAGTGATAATATACTGTAGAATATTTAACAGAACGAAAGGCAGAGGAAAATGGCAATCTGGGAATACACAACTGATCCCTAAAATAGACACAGTCTCCAGTGCCAGAACAGATGCCAAGTACAGTTGATCATAAAGTGGTAAAGTTACCTCTGCCCCGTGGACTGTGTATTGACACAGGGTACACGGCTTCCCCAAAGTCAGAATAGCTGTGTCTTTATTCCCAGTTGCATGTATCCTTTGTTGTGGACCCTGCCAACTTTCCTCTCTACTCCTTTCTGTGTGCTTCTCAGAGAGAGAGCTGGTAAGGAACTGCCTTAATGACTGCTCCACATTGTGGTGGGATTAATGACAGATAAAGGAGAACTCTGGACTCTTAGGTCATGTTGTGAAAGAAATCAGAGGGTTTTTTGGGGGAGGATATTAGCAAAGTTCTTTCCACTTGGTAGAAGACTCGAGGTGGCCAGGGACATTTAGACTTCTCTTCTAAGAAAAAATATGATAAATAGAATAGTGAAGGGAAAATACACCCCCTTCTGTGTGCTTAATGAGCAACCTGCCACTTACTGGGGAATGGGAATGCTTACGTGGTGGTGTCTTAGTATGAAGCAAAGGTTGAAAAATTGGCAAAACATGATTTCATCATTTGCTGAAAGCCACAGAGAGGGGGGTGATACTTCGTGGGGGAGGCATCTTGAAAGAAGACTGCTTGCTACCTCATACTCATGGTGGAGCTAGGGAGATTTACATTTGAAGAAGGCCTGTTTGTCTTCTTGGAACGTGGGGGAAACAGTGGTTACTTTTCTCACCTCCCAGCAAACTGCCACTGAATCTTCCTACTGAGGCTTTCTAGTATGTATATGAGAGAGCTGGCCAGCCACTGAAGGCTGAGATAATCACACACAGAAAGAACAAGCAACAGTTTTTAGCTAGATTTCTTCCTTTCCTTTTTTTCCTCTTTTCCCCTGTCTTGCTTTTCTTCCATCGTTTCTTTCTATTTTTTCAAACTCAAAGACACTCTGTAACATCTTCCACAAAGGAAAAAACAAACAAAAATAAACTTGGTTAAAGAGAAAGAGGGTGTGGGAAGAAATGAATAGGGAAAAATAATCAAGAAGAAAAAGAAAAAAATAGAACCCAAAAAGAAATCTAGGCAGGAAGTGTTCATGGAACCATTATATTATGAGACAGTGTGGATTTAAGAATATATATATATATATATACACACACACACACACACACGATGCTATGGAAAGTTTCCCACTAAAAAATAATTACTCCTTATTCCTAAACACAAAAAGTGAAGTGATCTTAAATCCTGGCTAGAGTTTTTCCAGGTGTGTGAATTTATACAGTTTCAATGAAAAGGAAGTTGCTGTTTGTGAAAAGTTCAAGTTGCTATGATTTGAGGCAGAAACTAGAATTGAAAGAATGGTTTGACCAGAATTTCTATTCAAATCTTTTGGTCTTAGAATAGAAATTTGTTCAATCTTGGTAAAAAAAAGAACTTCCCATTTCAAAGAAAGTTTATAAACATTTCAGAATAGTTGTTAATCAAATAATTCTTATAAAACGTTAATTGATAATTTCAAACTGGTTTTCCTTCAGATTCACAGAGATGTGAAAAGTGTTGAGGGAAATTATAATGATAAATACAATCGGACATTTTTCTAATACAAAATGCTTTAAAAGTACTTCCATGTTTTATGTAAACAGTATATAATTTGGATTATCTTTTCCTGCTAGAACATATTGATAAGTGCAGGAGGAATTTTTATCACTGAAACAACTCTTTTCATTATCAGTGAAATTAAATTTATTAAAGAAAATTCAGAAAAATATGGGAACCTAGAAACAAGGCTTCTCTATCATGTAAACACAACTGCTATTGATACTTTGATGTATGGGTCCTCTTCTTTTTTTATCTATGAATTCATTCTTTTAAATATTTTTAGTTGTGATTATATGGCTTGCACAATTTAATAACGATAATAATAATAATATACCCATAAGTTATTGGCATCCGTAACGCACCAGATGCATGATCTACTTTTCATTTACTCCGTAAATTAACCATTCAAAAGAGGAAGATGAAGAAACCAAAATTCAAACTTGCCAAAGATGACACAGTCAGTGAGTATAACTGAACTTGAACAATTTTCTTCTTCTGTGTGCACTGCATGTCATTGCACTCGCCTGCTGAGTCTGAGAACATTCAGGCCTCAATATGGGAAATACATGATGCTGCCTACACAAGCATTCTTCATTCTCAGTAAGAAAAATTTCCCAAAGACATGTTTCAACACAAAATGGCACTGTGATACAACTGTGGTGGGCAGTGCGCATTTGTGACAGTTTAAACTAAAAATTCAAACTAACTTTTGTTTTATTTACTTATTTTTTCTGGCTCACCAAAAGGATTCTGGCTCATGCCAGTGTATACCCAGTGGTGAAAACAGACATCACTTACCCTGCAAACTCTACGTTTATTGCTAATTCTCTGTCTGATATATTGGCATGATTTTAATTTGGATGAGATTGTAAGATGCCATCTTAGTATTCCTTTGTGCTGTGTTTTTGAGTGTTCATCATATGAAAGTCGAACAATTTGCTATACAAAGAGAGAATGGGAAGAGAGGCTCTCCGACAGCCTCAATTATTCAGTTTCTCTGCGATGCACAGGGCACTATTTGAACCTGTAGCAATTTGCTGGCACTAGGAGTATCAAAAGGATATTCAGTGAATGAGAGGAAGTAACAAGTCCATCTACAAGCCTGGCAATTGACCATCTGCTTCGGAGGGTAGTGTTCAACCTGCGGGTAATCATGGTGGACAAGTTTGATGGTGTGTGTCACTTTTAATTTTTTTCCTGGGTGGTGCGGGGGGCAAGGTGGGATGGGAATGGTTAGAAGCACAGACATACATTGTCCTCTCTTTCTATTAGGCTCACGGGTGTATTTTTGAACATATCCCAAGACCAGCCAGAAAAAAGGCACTGTGTTCAATAATCAGTTAAATAACATCACATTTAAACTCTGTCCCTAATATTTCCTCAGCAAGGTAATTTCTAGCATGAGATGAACTCTGGTTTGTTACTGGTGCTCTTCCACTCCTCTGAGAATCACCATTGGAGGGCTAAGACTGTTAATATCTTATTTGAAATTCGGGAAATTTAAATTTTTTATTTATTTTGAAATTGTTATTTATATATTATTTCAGGCTGTTTTGGAAGTTGTTCAGAGTTTTATTGGATATATTAAAATTCTGTGCACTTTTGTAAGAGAAGGATGCTTTTGTCAATTAGGTTTCTGTCTTCTTTCATAGCCCAACATAAGGGAATATAGTATTATTAGGTAACAAACTTCTAGGTGGCTGCAGATGAGGGAATAAGTTTGATATTTTAAGACAGTAAATGATCTTGAAGTAATTTCCTTGTGTTTGAATCTTTGTTCTTAGTAATGGGAATTTCTTTTTGACCCAACCTGAAAGTTTTGTTTTGTTTTGTTTACTGACAAATAAATAGTTGGAGAAAAAAAGAAAGAGTATGTTCCCAGCTAGAGCACTATTTAAACACTAGCATTACATAAACCCGTGCAGTAACTTACAGTATCAGAAATATCTAGTGCTTGGATTTATAGTAGTTCCCCTTGGTCCTGGATATTGCAAAACTGAGAGGGCATTTTCCAGGCATTGAGTGATTCTGTTATTTGTCCCAGTACCTCCCAGTGTCACTACTGACACAAATGCCATGATGGCTGCTTTATAAAGTACTAATGAATGATCAGTTACTCATTTAACAAATATTTTTGGGCAATCTACTATGTGGCAGACACTGTTCAAGGTTCTTGGGAATGCATTAGTGAATGAAAACAAAATGAAATACAGTACAAAACAAGAAAAAGCTTTCCCTGTCCTCGTGAAGCTTACAGGGTAATGAGAAGAAAACAGGCAGTAAACATAATTAATGCAGAGAGTACAGTACATAGCGGTAAATGCTTAAAAGAAATAAGTAAATCAGGAAAGGGATAGAAAACTGCGAAGGGGAGTGCTGAAATTTTAGGTACAGCAACATTAAAGATTGCAGCAGAGGAAAGAAATGAGCAGTATAGCTATGGAAAGGAAAACGGCTCTAACTCCGTGCTATCCAAACACAGCGGCCCTTAGCTTCACGTGAATACCACCGCGGAGCACAGACGTGTGCCGTTTGCATCACTGCAGAAAGTTCCAGTGGACAGGGCTGCTCCAAGCAGAGGGAACCGCCAATACAGAGGCTCTGGTGAAAGGAGTAACAGAGAAAGCAACAAGGAGGCCAGAGCGGCCAGGGCTGAGTGAAAGCGGGGGAGGGAAACGGGAGGCTCGGTCGGAGTTAATGAGGGACTGGCTGGACCATGCAGAGCTGAGCTGCTCACAGGTTCTGTGTGGTCTGATCAAATGGGAAAGCCTTTGGGATGTGTGGAGTAGAAGCGTGACATGATCTGAATTGTGTCTCATCAAGGTCACTCTGGCTACTGTTTTGAGAATTAAGTAAATTTTGTATGTGTTATATATATGTATACATATATACATATATATATATATACACACACACACACATATTTTTTTTTCTCAATGCAAATTCTGATGCCAGGGCCCCCTATCTTGTTTCCCAATATTGTACCTGCTCTGCAAGCCATGAAAATTTTGTTTGAAATAAATTGGTTTAAATGAGTTTAACATTAACATTACAACCGATGAATACTGGGTGCTAATAATGCAAGCATTTAGGGAACTAAAAACCCAGCAAATGTTTCTTTTGTACCATTGTGAGAGATGGGATACCTAAGAATTTTGTGTTATTATTGTTCCTGTTGTCCATGTGTGTACATTCCTCAGAATTTAGGTAAAAGGCACACAGTTGAAGTTCAAGCCAAAGTGAGATGCATTTTCTCCTTTTTTTTCTCAACTATAATTTGGCAAACAGATTATGGGCATACATTTCTCCTCTGAAAGTTCTCCATATGAGATAAAAATATGATCACCCATGATCTGTTTTCTCTTTTTTATAAAGAGTACTGCCTACAACTTTCCATATATGACTTTCATATTCAGTATCAACAAGTATTTATTCTATGAATGTTGAACAAATATTTATAAATATTCAGATTAAGGCAAATGTATTTGCTATTTCATTCTTCAGATATAAATAAGTTTGTGTGAGGATTTTCTTTTTCCTTCTTCTGTTTTTTTTTTCCCCGTCATTGCCTTAAGGAGGAAATTGGAGGAAATACATTTAAGAAAAAGAATAAATGAAAATCCATCCATCACAATCAATGAAAGAATAGTTACAATTTTCCTAGTCTGGCATAACTGCTCTCATAATGTAACTATGAGAAAAAAATTATTTTAAGTAAAATTTTCACATCAATCAGGCAGCAAATGAAAAGTAACCTAATATTGCCTTTAGGATTATTCACACACAGGTCAAGGACTATGTGGGAACAAACTATTGGAAAGTGAATAGACATTATGGAGAGGAGGATAAGATGAAAAATTAAGGATGATTGAAATGTCCCTTTCAATGTAATTTCTCTAAACGTTTATTTTTAATGATTCATTGTTTCAAATAACACTTTAAATACACCCCCACGGAGAATAAACTCATTTAACCACAATCATTTCAGTAAGAATTAATTGACCAGATCACTTTTCTTCCTGGAAGAAAATCCTAGAAAGGCTTTAAAGTATTTGATATCAGCAATTTGAAAAGGATGGAAACAAAGACAAGTTTTACTGTTTTTTAAAGGGCTAATTCAGAGAATCTGCATAGATATAATTATTTCTGGAAATCCAAGTTCTTTAATGGCAACTTCCGAAACAGAAATGAGTTGAGTGTACCTCTACCAATTCCTGTATCTTTCCTTTAGTTTAATACATAGGGCAGTAGCTAAGAGCATGGTGATCACTCAAGGAGCCAATGGTATTGTTTCTTCAGGTTCTGAGAAAATACTCTCTATCTTATTCACTCATCCCCATTTAGCCATATAATTTTACAGTGGGAATAAGGATGGCCGAGAAATTTGATATAGGCAAGGAAATATAGGGTGTGAGGGCAGGGAAGCTTGGGGAATCCATCCTTCTGTTTTTTTGGTCCCATAACTCCCCTAATAGTAGTACTTTTTGGATCAGCCATCATCAATTTTCACCCTGTCTGCCTATCTGTAATATTCATTCCCTTTCCAAAGATCAGTTTCCATTAAGAAGTCTTTAGGAACTGGCTCATGGAAAAACATTTGAGGGCTTTACTGTATTTCTGAGGGATAGAAAGCATTCCTTTCATATATAAGTAATATGAGAACAGCTCTTGGGTGGGACTTTGTATAGGAAGCCATGAAAACAATGAAAAAATGAATATTTTCCCAGGGGTTTTCAGAAATGGTAGTCATGCTGCAGCAGTAGCAAAACAGGATTTGACATACCAAATAGAAGGTCTCACAAAGCAGCCGGGTGTGTGTACTGGCTATAAAATACCCTATCTTGTTTCTTGGGCTAAATTATTAGTCATAAAGATAGCTTGTCTCATTGGTTTTGATCTTTCAAAGATAAAGATAATTTTAAGTGCCTGTGATCAAGAATAAAACAAAAGAATGTTACTAGGATATTTTAAGCATTCTGTATATGACCCGAGAATAATATATGTCCTAAGTACATCTCTATAAAGATATTCCACAAATCTTTCTTAAGCAATAGTGAAAATGGAATGAAACATTCCAATCCAGGTGATTCAAGTTCAATCTAACACTAGGTAAAATTTAGGGCACATCCTCTTATAAGCACTTTATGTGCATTTTCTCATTTAACAATTGCCTCAACTCTGTGAAGTTAGTATGATTATACCCATTTTTCCATGGAGAAAACTGAGGTACAAGGTCACACAACAGGAAGCCAAGTAAATACTGCAGTCCTGCTAATAGATTAGGTTGCCTTGTAGCTTAGACTCCTGGAAAGAGTTGATAAAGGGCAATTAGTAACTAGCATCACAAATTTACTCTGATACCAAGCCTACACCTCCAGTAGCTCCAGTTCTGGCATGGAAACAAACTGGACAAAACTTTGATCAATGGAGTTCAGTCACTCTCGAGAGCTTTTGTGGACAGTCCTCACTCCCCACAAAGACTCCCAGACTCTCTAGTCCCCTCATGCTGTTCTTGTCATACGTGTCTTTACCTGCACCCCCCTCACTCTACACTACTCTACCATGCTTCTTTCTCTCTGGAACACTTACTCTACTTGTAACAGTTTCTACTATATCCTTCCAGTGTTGGCAGAGGATCCTTCTTCTTTTGCCTTGAATTGGAACCTACTTTTCCCCTGTAACTATGTCCCCGTGTCTTGTGTAGTTGAGGTTCTTCTGCCAGACCCCAGAGTCAGATGTGCAGTTTAGTGCTCAGTGGAGAGAGCTTCTTCACCCCTCTCTCCAAGTTTATGTTACCCAGCTCTGTCCCACCTCCAACCTTCCTCATTACTGTCATCTAACACACCTCCAGACACTCCCCTTTAAAACCATGGTTCTGAGACCAACATATATACCTTTTAAAACAAATGCACCGATAATAAAAAGAATAAATTTAAAGAATGTATTTAAGGAAATAGCTATGACAAAAATAGTGAAGTCTGGGACACCCAAACTCAAAGGAAAAAAAAAAACCACCCAAGCTCTTTAATAAGCATTCAAGAGCCAGTGTCACCTGGTTGGCGCCTGTCACCTCTCACACATCACCCTTCACCACTCCATTCCTCACCCTTTACACCTTGTCTGCACAGAACTATGTGTGGTTAAGAGAGCATTCCAGGCTCTGTCTTACCCCATCGGTCCGTGTTCATGCTCTCTCCTTTTTGCCATTCCAATCCCAGACCAATTTACTTGGCTAAATCCTAGCCTTAAGACTCAGTTCAGTGGTTATTTTTTACAAGACCCTTTACCCTAGCAGTTAGTGGTGGTGGGAAGAGGAATTTAACTCCATAGCCATCTCTGTGCGGTTTTATAATCATCTGTTACATGTCTGTGTCCCCCACTGGACTGTGGGTTTCTTCAAGGGATGAACTGTGGTGTAATTCCCTTTCCCCCCAGCATGTAGTGGAGTGCAGAGCACAGAGCAACCACTCCGTGAATGCCTGTGGAATGAATGGATACCACCAGTCTTTAGGGGAAAAGACTCACTTAAAAATACCTTCCCTGTCATTATTCCCTTTAAGTTACCTCATTGTTAGTGCAAGGTCCTAAATGTGATTTCACAATTGTAATTTCGCATTTTGGAGGCAGAATTGATGTTGTGATTTATTTTTTTCCCAGAGGCATGACTACCTTTTACATTTAGGGCTGAGCTGTGTGAGCACACACTTCAAAGTTTTGTTTGCACACTCATGACATTTAAAAGTGCCCCATTCAAAAAATCAAAAGCTCTTACAATCCCTGGTTCTTTCATTTTAAATAATATTCTTGGTAGGTATCCCATGAGTAAAATAAATGTAAAAATCAGTATGTATCAAAAGGAGCATTTAAATTTTTTAATTGAACTGCTAACCTAATCAGCTCCATCATCTGATATATGCCCTCTCCATTCTCATTTCCTGAAGCAAAGAGCCAGCAGTGTACCTGGTTCCAAGATGTGCATTATGTGAATGCCACTTAATCAGCACACAGAGGTTTTTGTCTCCAATATACTTTCCTTCATTCTCTTGACTTGGCTTTGCCGTTTTTCTCCCCGTAATTTCCAGAATCTTTGTTAGGCTCCTACTGAGAACTCTAAACATAAAGGGGATATGTTTGGCCTTAAATAAGGAAAGTTCTGTGATCTCAGAGGCATTTGCCATATGTACTCTTACAGAGGCAGACACTGGAATGCTTTCTTAGAAGACTCCGGAATGTTTCCAGAGACGCAGGCATGCAAATTAAAACTTCGGCAAGGGCAGGGCTGATTTACTGTATGCATTTGCCAGAGGCTTTACCAGAATATTTTGCAGCATAAATTGTAAACTTTTTTTAATAGCAAGAACAAGGAAGACATTATGTGCCTTGTTGTTATCTAGGCAAGGAAGAGTTGGAGTAGGTAAATGGATATATTTTTAATGTACGTTACTTTATGTCCAATGTGCCTCCTTTCATTTATGTTTTTGTAAAATCTGGTCAATAAAAACAGGTGAAGAGAAAAAGGTTTCCAGTAAAAAGGAACACAATTCCGAGGAGGAGAATAATGGCGTTTTTTGGAGGTGGTAGCTCTGTAGAATGCTATAATCATCATCGGTACCATCACCATAAAGAGAGTAGCCATGCAGTCTGCTTGCCTAGCTTTGCTGGAGGTCTGAGTGTTCACCGTGTTTTCAATACGCTGTAAAAGGGTAGCATGGCATCACTAGAGGCCCAGAAGACAGTACTGGCTTTGCTCTGGCAGAAGGTCTGCAGACAGAGGTCAGCAAAGAACATATAGAAGTTCTAGCAGGTGCTGCAGCGTTAACGTAACTTCAATTTCCAGAACTACAAGTCTCGGGGAAGTTAACGAGTTGTGGTTTTACAAGAAAATATACGCATAAATCATCACCTGGAAGTTCTGCGAATAGAAATGAACAGTGAATTCATCATTAGAACGTTTTCCCTCTTATCTTCCATCCTACCTACCTACCTACCTCTACCCAAATATTAGCACTTTATAACTAAAGCTATCATTTAAAGAATTATTTCAAACAGCTACTTGAAATAGCTATCTAAAATTATAGGACAGAACTTATTTATTGCACTAGCCTGAATAGAATATACATAAATAATAGAATGCTCCAATAATATTTATTGACTAGTAACAATTTATAGGGACCACAGATCTGCATACTGAAAGTTCATTTAAATAATTATCTTTTAGAAAATTCAATGAATTGGAGAGCCTGTGGGTAGACAACATTTTTAAAGCCAGAAAGATAATCATCTATAGAGTTGAAATTAATTCTTGGAAACAATGCTTTCATTACTTGATATTCTGAACCCAATTCCTTTAATTAAACAATTAGTACAGTAGAAAAATTAGCCAGCAAAATTTCAAATGTATCATTAAACTGTTTAGTAATATTCAAAATTTGCTGAAGCAGATCTCTTCAATATCCTGAGGGATACCATAAAATTGTTAATTTGGCTTCTATTTCAGAAAAAACAAAGCTATTAAAGCTATAGCTCTAACTTTAATTCTCTGAGCAGAAAAATGTGTAATTAATTAGTAAATAAACCTTTAAGAAAAATGGAATCAGAAACTATTTTTCAAAAAATATTTAATAATTAAAAGGTAGTAAGTGCACATTGTTTTTCCAAAATGCACAGACAATGAAATAAAAATCAACATTCATGCCTTGTCAATCTCCAGCCAAGCTGGCATAGCATTTGTAAAAAAATGCCACATGAGAGTTAGAATTGTGAATCTAACATTAAGGACCAAAGATGAATTCTTAACATCAAAGTAGTGGTTACTAGTTTTTTAAAATACTAAAAACATTCTTCCTGTAAACATTTTACCAGAATATTCTACTTTAAATCATCTATTACTTTACCAATAATGCATTCTTCCAACACCTGTCAATTCATCTATTTCCTAAAACTCCATTATGCTTTAATTCTGTCTGTTTTTGGCCGGAGTGTACTTACAGCTGTTGATCATTAAGGTTACAGCTGGCCTGTAATGAAGTAGTCTTTGCAAAAAGAAAAATTATTTATGTTTCTTCTCATGTTCCAGTGGACATTAGCTAAAGCAAGTCCAGAAGCAGATAGCCAGCTCTGTCCATGCAGCTGACTAGCTGCATCACACACTGGCCTGGAAATCACTCTTTCTGCAGCTAATCTGAGTTTACACACATCGAATAGAGAATATCATATGTTGTCAACTAGATTCCCCAGGGTTCACACATGTGGCTAAACTACTTGTCTGTATATGTAAGAAAAGTATTCACATGTATCTGGAATAAGACTTTTTCAAAATTTAGCTATGTAGGTGCTGGTAAGTTCTGGTTGCCGTCGTCTCCCTAGATTAATATCAGGGTGATTTTATGCACAAGTGTTTGACAGTAGACAGTGGAACAGGTTATTACATCAGTGAAGTAACCCAAAGTACGTAAATTGAAACAAAGAGGCTTTTTGTCTTAAATAATCACTTGAAGTCCTGAATCAGAGTGAAATATTCCATCTCTATCAAAAATTGTTTCCTATAATGATGTCATGGTTTCTGCATATATAAACCTATGAAAGTCAAAGAACTGACACAGTAGAATTTAAATAATTAACAATACCTGTAATCATGACTTGTCATGTCCCAAAGTGGTAGTCTTTCTTCATTCCATCCCATCATCAGCCCAGTTACCCAATAATTGTTGAAAGTGGTAGGGAGAGCAAATTAAAATGCGTCTACTTAACATTTGCCAGATAAGCTACAAATTAAATACTCTCTTAAAAGAAAAAAAAAGCATTTCAAATCAGATAAGAGAAATCAGTGCCAGTTGATGAATATTTCCAGTTAAAGTTATATTTATGTCATGAAATATATGATTTGCCACTATGTAAATTGTCAGCATTCTTTCCCTTGTATCTGATTCATCATTAAAGCAACAGTGGCATGACTTCACTCTTCTCTGGCCTATTGAGGACAACAGTTAAAAAGGAAACTAAGCAGAAAAAGGAAGGAGAGGCAGTGATAAACTTTAAAACAGCTAATGCATCTCTGAAAGAATGAGGATAAAGGAGAAAGATTCAAGAAAAATAAAACTTAAATCTGAGAATATTTTGAAAACTAGATTCTTTGGAAGGGAAAAAAAGATGTCTGCCGAATAGAGACAGCAACATGTCTTAGACTGTGACATCAATATTCTTGGCAAAGTTGACTTTGAACAGAGAAGTCATATTGCTGGACGCAGCAAGCATTTACCATGGTAGAAGTAACAGACCTAGGATATGGCATTACTCAGAGTGGGTGTCTTCTGTTCTGAAAGGCAAGTTTCTTTTCCTAAATTCTTAATACTTATTACAGATACTAGGACATGTTTCTCGAGTGTAGGCACGTTAACTCTTGATGTGCTGGACAAATTCCAGTTTGGAGACTGTATTTTAAAAGCAATAGAAAAATCTGGAACTCCATTTCATGTAAGAAAGCATATGGCTTGAAACTAAATATAGTTTTAAGCATATGAAGCATATTAAATTAATTATTATAATTTAAGTGATTTGAAAAATGTCTTCAGTTTTTATGACATATGCTTCTAATGATTCACATTACCTGTAGGTACTTCAAAAGCATGGGGATTCAGATTCTCTTCAGTAATTAGAGGGTCAAATGATATGCTGGCTATATTAGAGAAAAGAGCCCTGTGAAAGTGGGCTGCGTACCAAAATAATAACCTTCAAGACAGATGGAAACCAAGCCTCAAAATGTTCTGCAATTGTACCATTTTTGAATACCGCACTTTAATGCAATGAGGAAATATAAGGACTAAATCCTAAGAGTGTGATACAATATTTGTACCTGAAGTTAAACAAAATGTATATCTTTGCCCAAGGGTTGTGCCTGCCTTTACAGATTTCATTTCTATCTCCTAGACTCTTTTTTGTCAGATGTATTTTCATGTATGACTACAGTTCGGAGTCCTAATCTGAACCAGGCGCTTATTGATTGATTGATTCCACAATTATTTCCTGAGCATCTACACTACTTGTTTTAGGCACTGCTTTAGGTACTAAGGAGATGTTGTAAAGAGCTGAAATAAAGTTACTGTTCTCTTGTTCTTCAATGTTTTTGGGCACACAGACAGTAAAAATAAAAGAAAATCAAGTCAGTCCAAATATGGAAAGAAAAATCAGAACAGGAAACTGATAGAAATTGGTAGGGGAGATGTGAGCGTATTTAGTTTGGGTTGTTCACAGAAGCTACACTAAGCAGGTGACATTTTGTTGAGATTTAAAGAGAGAAAAGGCAATGATGGTGTGTTTTTTTTTTACCTTTGGAGGAACAACACAAAGAATGGGCCTTGAGCAGGGAATAATCCGTTGAAGAAAAAGTGGGAAAGCCTATAGCAGAGCATGTGGGGAGACAAGTGAAGCTGCCTGTCGGGCAGAAGTGAGATCATGCAGAGCTGTGTAGCTCACAGTAGGGGGTCTGTACTTTATTCAACCTAAAATTATAGCAATGACCATAGCGCTGCCAGTAAATAGAGGTTGCTCATTGAGCCCTTACTGTGTGCTACACACTGCTTTAAACAGTACACCTAACCACACCTATTCCTTATCACCATCTCCATTTCATAAGTAGGAAATGAAGCACAGAGAAGTAAAGGAACTTCCCAAAGTCACCCAGCTAGTGAGAAATGGAGTCATTTGTTGATAAACACTGTACCTCTTAAATTTCAAATTACTTGCAAACACCACCATGATAGGTAGTACTTAGTCCTTCAATTTATCTCATATCCTCAAATATGCATTGCATGCCCACTCTCTGCAAGACATTATATTCAGTATAGCTACCTTACTCTTTTTTTATTTGTCTGGACTCATATCTTACAGGAACATGCCATGGAGGAGACTGCATGGCAAAGTGGGAAAAGCCCCAGTCTCAGGAATTAGTGTTCTAATTTGAAAGGCTAAATAGAGTAGTGATAAAGAAAACAGCTTTCGAGTTAGAATGGCCGTGTGACCTCAGGCAAACTATTTGATCACTGTAAGCAACATATTTAACCTCATGCTAAAATACAGATAATAATGATATTACTTACCTAATACAGGTGTTCGTTCACTCATTCAACAAATACCTATTGAGTGTCTTCCATGTGCTAGGCACCATTCTTGTCTATAAACAAAACATTAAAACAATCCCTGCCTTTATGTATTTACATCCTGTTAGGATAGGCAGAGCTCAGACATGATTTATATATGTTCAAATACATAGCAAAATATATGGAATGTTAGATGTGTTAAGTGCTGTGGAGGAAGAAAACTAAAACATTAAGAGTGACAAGATGACTCAGGATAGGGAAAATGACTGCATTTCAGGTGAGATGCCCAGTTTCAGCATCAATGACAAGGGGACATCTGAGGAAAGATGTGTAAAAAAGAGAAGATCGGAGGCAGAGGCTGACCTGAGAGAAGACCTGGTGTGGAGGAGAAGGCCAGCGGAACGGACGATGATGTAGGACCTACCAAGGTCTCTACTCCCAGTGAAACGGGCAGCCAATAGAGAGAAGAGCAAATGAGTGACATAACCTGACCTGTGTTCTGGTAAGATCACTCTGGCCGCTGTGTTCAGAATGGACTGTGGCGGAGAAAAGAGAAGCAGTGAGATCCCTTAGAAAGCTACTATGATATTCCAGGTGTGAGACTGTGGTGGCCTGAGCCGGGATGGTAGCAGTGGAGGTGGTAGGAAACAGTCTTATTCTGAATATATTTTGGAAGTAGAATGGACAGGTTTTGCTGTGGGATCAGAGGATTATGAGATAGGAAAGGAAGAGGGGATCAAGGAAAACCGCAAAGGCTTCAGTTATTGTGAGGAGTACATATGATCCTGCATGTAAAGTATCCAGCAAAATGCATAGAACAGAGGAGGGCTACAGAACTGAGGGTGCTTATATGAATTTCGACATGTGTATTAATTTCTTTATCCAATAAATGACCATAGTTCTATCTATATAATAGTTTTGTGGTCAGAAGGATAAATGTAAATTGCAAAGAGGTTTGCATATTTTAATCCTCCATAATAGATGCTCAGTAAAGATTTGAGGGAAGAAGTTTACACACGGCCCCCATGAAAAACAAGCAACTACTAACTATATCTGGTACTGACAGAGCCCTTATAGAAGTTCCCAAAATGCTAAAATGAGAACTAGAAGCATTAGGAAGAGAGGGTATAAAAATAGGTGCACACAGGAGAAAGGTGAAGGTTTTAGGGAAATTAATAAGAGAGGTCAAAGGCCAAGTTCCCTAGAACAAACCAGGGGGAGTGTGAGGGCTCATGGGTAAAGCTCTCAATGCTTATTTGTGGGTTAGGAAAAACTAATATTGAGCTACAGATTTCCAATAATAAATTCATTAATCTAGAGAAGCAAAGATTAAATATAAAAGGAATTTTTAGGTAAAGAAGAGCACATTTTAAACTCTCCTGTTTATAAAATTTTTTGATAAATGCTGACTAAATAAATAGGAGGTAGGCATTTTATTTCATCTTTTTAATGGCTTTACAATAAAAATGAAGAGAATGTTATTTTCTCCTTTTCTCTGCCTTCAAAAAGATCTCAAATTGTTGTCATACATACTGGATAGAGTGAAAGGGCCACTTTTATATAAACTGAACTATTTTGCTATACTCCTATTGTTATGAATTCTGGTATATTGCTCTGTAACACTCATGTGAAGTGAGAAGTATATATGACTTCCACCTGACTATTGTTTCAGCATTTCACAAGAACCATATTAGAAAAGTCACAAATTTTTGCAAATGCTGAAGAAATGAGTGAACGGAAATCACTAAAAAAGGATGTAATTCACGGTAATGAAAACAGTAACTACCAGAGTGAGTTAGGAATTATACTAATAAGATTATTCTAATATTCTAATTCTTTAATAATTATTTAAATATTTTCATTAAATGCCCAGATTTATAATGAAGCTACTGACAAGCAAGTACTGTTATAAAAATTGTACTTCCACCTGCTACAAATGGCACTCAGAGATATGAAAACTGCTTTACATTTTTAGAATCAGGTGCTTCTATGGCTTTTTTCTGAAAGGTATTCCCCCTCCAAACTTTCATTTTAAGTACTGATTATTTTTTCTGCTATTTCTATGTAGTGATTAAGGTACTTGATTGAGCTCTATTTAAATAGGACATATGTATTGTTTCAAACTAGTTTTACATAAAATGTGAATATGAATATAGCGATTAGGCTATTTATTTGAATCAAATACATTAGCAACTATTACCTTCTGTCTTTCATTTAGCTGTCTTACAATGATATAAGAAGAATATTGCATGTGCCTGAATTACTTAAGATTTTTTTAACTCTGATTTCCACATTGTTCACTTAAAACTAGCAACGTAAAATTGCCTTTAATGTTTACTGTTTCAACTGTAAAGTTTTTCTTTTTAATCAGAGAAAATCAAGTTGTTGAAATACAATTAGGATTTTCTCCAATTATGTTACCTTTAGTCAATACTGCCTTTTAGATTTGTAACATCCTCTGCTTTGGTGCTATGGAATCATGGAATGTACAGTGTTTAAGTGTATGTTTCTAAAATCAATAGATTAGAAATCCGTAGAAATACTGTATAACTTATTAAAAACATTTATAGCACCTAAATGTATTTGGTATATATTTAAAGTTTCAGAGAGCCATAATTCTATGCTGAATTAAAGACCTTAGGAAAGTCTGACATTTTGAGGGTGTATTTTGAATTACTGGTATAATTTTTTGAACGTAAGATGATATGTCAATTTCCCTTTAAGAATCACCAAAATAGTGTTATTAATTTCTTCCTTAAATATTTTTTTTTAATACAAAAAGTTACTATTGGTCTGAGATTAATGATGGAAAGTTTTAGACTGAAAGGAAAATTATTCAGAAGGTTGCAAGCAATTAGTTATAAATGAGAATCTTTAAGTCAACTATGTAACATCCCAAGCCTCACAGAAGAAAGTTTTTATTTATTTTATTAATCTTAAACTTAATTTTCAAGATGGATTAAATGAAAGTGCTGTATTTTTTTTCCAGAAATACCTTAATCTTACTGGTTTTTTAATTAATTTGTCTTCTGTTTAAGAAATCATTTTAAGATTTGGAAACTATTGTAACTGACATCAGAAATCCCAGACTATTTTCCTATAAAATTTCAGAGTTTTTTTTAAATGAAAAGCTTAAAGTAACTCTTCAACTCTTTCAATTACATGGAATTTTTTCCTCATTATGAAAAAAAAATCACGTTTTATGTTACAGGCTTGTAAATTCTATTACTGCAATATAACAAAGTTAGTTTTTAAAAATGAATATTTCTAGTATAGTAGAGTCAGATTTCAGCACAGTGATCCCGAGATCTTGATGATGTGCTTACATTATTAGTATACAAATCCTGAAGCCATCACTTGAGGAAAATCCTACGTGCCCTCTAAACTGCACATATTACCTTTTAGGAAGGATGGCAACACAGGTATTATTATCCATACATTTAATTAAACAACAACAACCAAAAGCTAAATACTCAGCACTTCTTGCCCTGATAGAATTTTTGGCAGTGGTGTGTTTGGCCCTTGCAGAAGTCTAACTTAAGCTGTTTTTTGATTAATAAAGAAACTAAAGTGCAAACTGGAAGTGAAGCTCTTAATTATATCAGTGGCTATAGGAGAATTAAAACTGGGTCAGGAAGTGATCTAACATTTTGAGTTCAGTTCCGCCTTTTACAGTTCGAAGTTGCACCAAATAACCTAGTTCTTTCATGTTAAAAATCTTGAAAACAAGCTCACTTGCTGAAAGAGAAGTTCATCTCAGATCAAAATCATAAACTGTGAGTTTCCCTCTGGCTTCATGTCTAACTTATTCCCAGGCATCAGCCAAGTTACTTAAACCTCAAATAGCTCATCTATAAAATGGAGATTACAATAATCCCTTGTCCTCTGATGATGCACAGAAAGTGAAGCCTTGCTCTCAATGCTTTTTGAAGTTTTTCAGTAAGCAGTAAGGCATTATTCAGACATGTGTAGAGATTATCATCTGGGAGAAAACAGCATTTGAAAAAAAATCTAATAGGTCTGTGACCAAATGTGATGACTCTATTGCGAATATGTAGATAATTTTAACATATATATATATAATACCTTCGTTCAGTCTACCTTGAGTGTTATTAAAAATAAAACAAAGATTAAGAAAGATGTCACACAAAATAAAAAAGTAAAAGATGAAACAAATCCATCTAGAATAGACTGACATAGAGAATTTAGGGGAAACATTTTGTGTTGTAGTAAGGACAATTGTAATAGATGAATTGCTGGGGCATAATTGATGTAAAAGACTCAGGAAAGCAAGGAAGAATCTGGGGTCTGTGAGTACTTCAGGACAACTTTTAATTAGGCAAACCTTTTGTCACACAGTTTCTAAAAATGGGAATATGTGTGAGCAAAGAAACTCCTCCCAAACCCCCGCGTGCTGCATAACTCATCAAATCATTGCTTTGAAAGGTAACAAGGACACTCAGCAAATACAATTCTCCTAAGGGCCAAGTCACAGCAGGATTCCGCTCTATTAAAACAATAGCAGCAGCCGCTAGAATAACAATCAAATGAGCGAGTGCTTCTTCAGCTGGACTTCCATTTTCTAAAAGATGGTTGCAATGAATTCTAGCTTGGTTCTCCAATCTCCTTTAGAAAGCATTTCAAGGCAGGCAAAGGATTAACAAAAAAAAATTTCTTTATGGCTTCCTGTAAGAGGGATACAATTTTCTTCCAATTATTTGAAGCTTTCAATACCTTGTTTTAATACAAATCATTAAGATTCTAAAGTGCTTTAAAAAACAAGCAGTAATAATTCAGGCTAAAGAAGGGTTCTATCCTGACATTTTAACAGGACAGAATGCTCAGGAGTAATAAGTATATATTTCTTCCTAATATCTTAAATATGTCTATTTTTTCCTCCATTTGGCATGAGTAGTGTCAAATGCAGAGTGCATGGGGATAATTTTCATTTACAAACACAAAATTTTCCTTCAAGGAGAAGTGTGTGTTTTCTTAATTGCTGATAATAAAAGGCATCTGTGCCCTTGTTCATCTTGCAATTGAAGGGTGCGAAATTGCACACACACACACACACAATCTCTTTTCTCTTCTCTCATATGTTAAAATCCATTAGAATAATCATCTGGCACCCACAGAATTTAACAACAAGCAGGCATTTTATTAAAAAAAAATAAACCTTTCCCCTGACATTTTATATTATTAAACTTAAAAGATCCCAAGTGATGGGGGAGAGGGGGTGAGGGAAGAGGGACTGCCCAGAATGCACACATTAGTCAATAAGAAACAGACTGCTTTGATGTGTTTTGGTTATCGCAGGCCAAGTTACTATTAATTATAGGTTGCTCTACCTTTCAACACATAATTTACCTTTATTAAATGTAAAATATATTTTATATTATGATTATATCAGAGGCAGGCTTCCTGATGGTTTTTTTCTGTACTATGTGCTGACAATAACTGCTATTACAAAACCTAAAATATTCTTGGGTGAGGATGATACCTAAAGAAGTAACATCTCAGCAACACCTTTGAGAGTAATCATAGGAGGTAAAAATGAAATATTTTAAGATCATTCATTTCAGCCCTACATAATTCTTTTCGTTCACCTGAATTTGATTGAGATCAGTAGCTGTTTCCTGTTTTCTGTTTTACATAAAACTATATACCCCGATCAAACCATGATTATACTCATTAATGCAAATTTGAACTTTTGATTTTACTAACCAAAAAAATACTCAAAATCTTGTTACATAATCTAGTCCTTATCTGAAGCTCTATAATAAATTGGAACAGAAATTCCAGTTTGCAAAGAGCTATACCCTTTTTCCTTCAAGATTCATGGTGAGTATATGTAAGATTTGTATCTGAGAACAATCTTAGATTTCTTTCTGAACTTTCCCAAAAGGACCAGTAAAGTATGGGACATAGAGCAATGAAAATTCCTCCAAGATAATACAATTTTAATATTAGAGATAAAATCTGTGATCTAAATAAACCTTTGGTTTCAGTTTACTTTAATCAGGATAGAGGCTGAAAAATGATGTAACTCCCAATTGAACAGTTGACATTTAAACTGGATAATGCAGGAAAAGAAAATTTGGGATCTGGTACACCTAAAAACACATAATTAAATTAATATCAAAATAGAAAGTACAACATTTTGTTTATTTTTATCATTATTAAGTTTGTGACTACTCAGTTCATTGAGTGTGATGTGCAAAAGGAAACACTTGTCCGTCTGTGAAGTGTACGCCTGCACATAAGCACAGTAAAATTACCCCTGGAAAAGCACAACCCTTTCCACTTACCACCTCCTTATTTTTATAAAATAAATGTTCTTGCAGATAACACAATCACTTTAAAGACACAAATTCTTCTATTAAAAAAGTTAATTTGATAAATACCAGTGCTCATTTTTCATGGTTATAATCCAAGTTCAGTAGCTGCAGCTAACTAATATAATTAAGAGTTATATCTCAATGTCAAGAAAGCCAATCATGTGTATATGACTCAAAGATTGGTGATACTCGGCTACCAGAAGCCACTGGGATACACATTTTCTTGAAGCAATCACACCTGTAGGATCAACATCATTTGTGGCAGTACTTGATAAAATATAGATCACAGGACAAACGCTGCTCACTGACTTTGGAGGAGAAGGAAACTGCCCTATCTCCTATACAGTTGCCAAGACTAAGGATCCAGGACAGTATGCTATGACCTGTCCTAGTAACAAACCACACTTTAAATAGATGACACAGCCCTTCTTCTGTTCAAACCACATTAAGGCATGGTCCCTGCTGGGGACCTAATCTACATCAACTTTTCAACCTCCTGCTCTACAGTTTAATTATTCAGGATCAAAAAGACAACTAGATACATTAACATTGACCTTAGAAGCCAAACCTGTTACTCTCTTCAAATATTCAATTGACCTTCCAAAGTAAATATTTCCCTCTGACCCTTCTACCACTCATTTTCTCTTAAATTGGTTGCTAATGTTTTGAAGAGTCTCCTGATATTCTGCAAGCAGTTCTAAAGTAAACAACCTCCGACTGTATAATTTTAGCTATTGACTGGTGCATTGATAGAAATTGAACTGTACAAGGGGTCCAACAGATTTAACATTCTGTTACTCATACCAATGATTTTGTTCAAAGGTAAGTTAGAAATCTTTGCAGCAGGTTTACAAACCTTTAGTTAGCAGAGAGCTTTATGCAAAGAGGATCTGCTTTGAGTGAAGGAGGCAAGAGTGAGTGGAGGGTATCAGCACGCTGAGAGGAATAAGGATAAATTTGAAGCATGAAAATATAGGTCATAGCTATTTCCATGGCACTTACACCACTGGCTACATCACTTACACCCAGATAATTCTGGAAAAACTACCAGTAACAAGAAGTACTTAAGTGGACAGCAAATACATCTTGTCTTAACAAGGTACTTCGGGTTCCATTTACAATCTGTTGAGCTTAACATCACTCAACTATATTGCTTGCCTTAAAAAAATAATGTAAATGAACTAGAAATTGAACAGTTGCTTTGTCTTTTTTTCTTTTTACGATTAGGAGATAGGGTATAGAAAAAGAAGAGTAAATACGGAAAGCCATCTGTATTACTTTAGTATATAGGGGGAAAAAAGAACATAATTAGGTTTATAATATTAGAGGCCCATCCCAAAAGAACGCTGTTTGAAGCAAACACAAACAGGACCCACATGATGAATCCATTCCATTTTCAGTGGGTTGAAATGGTGTTAACAGGGAGAGAATTGCATCCACTCCCATTGTAAACAGACATTTTCCTACATGTGAGGACATAATCCCCACTGACATTAATGGGAATGACACACAGGCAGTGATGAGAGAACAGTCCCTTTTGCTTGTTCTCACCCGCGTTACACTGGAGTCCGTTTCATAACACCAACTTAAAAGTGGTGGAAAACGCACCCTGTGGATTGATAAGGGAAAACTGAGATTAACCAAGTGAGCAAACAGCCTTACTTCTTTCTGTAATGGGGGAAGCAAAACAAACCAATGGGAAAGGGATCTGGATTTTACCTTCTCTTTTCATTCTTTCTTTTTCGTTCATTACCTGCTCTATTTAAGAACTTCAGGCTTGTAAAATTCCCTTTCCTGGTCCATGTAAAAGAGTAATAAAATCATTATAATTTTCCTTCGCTAAAAGGTACGTTAGAGACTAATCTTCATTTCGATCCAGGCACTGCCAAGTCAAATACATCAGTGTTGGGAAAATGAATTAGAAGCAAGATCATTTTTCTTACTAATTTTTTTAGAAGGTGTTGCAGATTGAAAATGCTTTAGGAATCATTCCTTAATGCTATGGCTACATTAAAAAGGCATAATTCTCCCACTTTGACACTGAGATTTTCAGTAGCTTTTTTTAGGGATCTACATTGGAATTAATTTTTTACTTACTGGCCCATCCCAAGGCTCAGATTCACTTTACTGAAGTAGAACAAAAATCAAATTCTCAAAATAACTATGCTCTAAAGATTTTCACCACACAATAGGTAGAGAGGGCCCCCAAATAACAAATGTGGTTTAAAAAATATCCTTCAGAAAATACTTGCATATAGTCAACATCATCTCCACACACAAATAAGCAGTCTAAAATGAGTCCGTCAACTTGTCCTTTTATGTGTGCTTTGTTTACTCTTTTCCCCTTAAATGCAGCAATCTGTTTGTTTATATGTTTTGATCCTAAAGGAAAAACTGATAAACTCTCAAACTGGAGACTATACCCTTCATTCATAGATGAAAAAGAAAATGAAACCTTTCCATCACTAAAAATCTGTTATTGTATCAACACAAAAATAATGGAATTTAATGAAATGAAATGCTTTTTCTTTTTACTTTCATATCCATAAAAATCCACAATAGCTGAAAGGCCAAAACATTAGTCAAATTTAGGAAACTGAAAGAAAGTACTTCTTAAGGGCTGGACATGTTACAAAGAAATATAAGATATTAAAACCAAGCTTTTGATTTGACCTATTAACTGAATCTATTGAGATAATTAGACCTAAGAATGTTTGAGGATGTTTCTCTTCCCAGATAGCCTATACTTTGAGCAATTCTTCTTTATCTTCCTTTAAAAAAAATTATAAGTAGTCCCAGAGGAATCTCTGAGATGGCCTTTGTGCATTTGTAATCCAGCAGCTATGAGGACCTTATGGAGCCTTCCAGTGCAGCATTGTGCAGATTCCTTGTTCATTAACAATTTATATTCTAGTAGGACACCCGTTTTGGAGGCACTTGTCATCACTCTGAGTACATAATATGAAAAGTTGCCAAGAACTCTTTGCTGCTTTTCAAATTCACTTGTCATGAGCAAAAAAGGTGATTAAGTTCCGTTTTCTCCAAAAGGAACTCTATTGGATCCTTTTCTTGGGAACAGAAAGAGAGAGGTAAGAGGGTGTTGGGTCTTAGTTATTCCTTTCCTTTTTAATCCCCAACATCTAGAATTATATGAGCATAATGAATATGTAGATTACATTATGGAATGTCATATTTTTTAATGTTTTTCTTTGGAATGCAACCGTACAAACCCATTTTCATGGTTACATTATTATCCATACGATCTGGCAGATAATTCTTAGTTTTCACATTTGGGATGTGGTTGTAGTAGACTGCATTTTCCAAAGGCAGCTGCAACAATATCTCCCATCCCAAATTCCCTTCTTATGATGTGACTTTGATGCTTCTCCCATCAAGAAGTAGAATCAACCATCTGCTCTTGCAGCTGGGTGGGCTTTTGTGACTATTTTGACCAACAGATTATGGCAGAAGTTGCCCTATGTGTCATTATGGGAGCCTTCAGCTACGGCACTGTAAGCAATCCAACCATCCTAAGGCCGCCATGCTGTAAGGAAGCCCAAACTGGCACCTGCAAAGGGACCACATGGAAAGGCCCAGAAGGTACATGAAGAGAGAGAGATGTTGAGACAATTTCCAGATACTCTAGCATCCTCCACCAGCTCCTGTATTCTAGTTCCAGCCAATGTCTGGCTATAACCACACGAGAAACTTCGAGCAAGTACTGCCTGGCTGAAACCCCTGTCTTAGTCCCTGAGCCACAAAAATCATGAGCGATAATAAAATAGTTGGTGTTCTTTTAAACCACTAAGTTCTTGTGTGATGTTATACAGGATTAAATGAATGGAACACTGGTCAATACTTTTAAAATTAGAACTTTTAGATTTAGATTTAGATTTTAGAGCACTTCCAAGACATGTATAGGCATGTTTTTCATTTTGAAGTTACCCCTTATTTAAAAAAAAAGAATATTATCATTGGGTATATCTTTCCATAAATGACTCCTCAATTGATTAGCAAGTATTTGTTGTACACCTGAGGCATCTACCTCCTGCTCTACATATACAGGGAACAGGGACTCATTCAAAGTAAGTACTCTATAAATAACTGCTAAGTTGAATTAATCTTTTACAGAAAATAATTTTATTTTAACTAACTATGGTAAAAAGAATTTTCTACAATATATTGCCATATTTAGAACAGTAAACCAAACACAAATCAAATTTAATCATGGTGCTTTAGGGTCGTATTGTGAATGTTCCAGGAGATAGTTATTTCCATACTGAGTGTCCCAAGACTGCTGATACTAATACTGAACTTGCCTAGCTTCGTTGATCACTTTTTAACCTATGGCCCCAACCAAGTTTCCACTCATAGTCTGATTTCTTCTACATCCTGAGAAGAAAATATCAGATATCCAATTTCACTAAACAGAAATGGATTTAATTAGCTGTGGATATATCCAAAGATATTCTGTGCATTGTTTGGGTTTTGTAGGTTGCCTGAAGCTGTTAAAAAATTACTAACAAATAGAACTTCACAGTTCTAAGAATCACAGTCTCCTAAGTTTCAGGGTACTACTGTAATTCTTCTATAAAATCCTACCGCAGGATTCAAGATGGCGGTGTGAGAGGTAAGACAGAGAAGGCCTCCCAAAACCACAGATAGTGAGAAAATATAGTTAATACAACTAACCCTAAAATAGCAACAGGAAAGAACGCTGCACCAGACTGCATAGACACCTCACAAAACAGGGTAACATATGAAAGCCCTGATCTGGCGGGACCCGAGCCCTTCCCCAACCCCAGCTCACTGATGGGAGGAAGAGAAACAGAGTGAGGAGGGGGTGGAAGCCTAGAACTACTGAACACCCAGCCCTGGAGGTTGGCTTTGCGAGCAGAAACCTACACTGTGTGGTGATCTAGAGGATGGGGAGCTGGGACAGGCAGAGTGCTTGAGAGACAGATTCCAGCCATTTGTGGAGGCTGGGATCCACACCTGGCCACTCTGGGACAAAGGAAACGCGGGTGATGTGACAGACTTCCTAGCAGCGAGAGGTCTGCTGAAGGGGTGGGGTTTACATGGAGCTTGCTGCGTGGGAGAAGGGAGAGCTGGACAAGGTAGTCTGGGTGTGCTATGCCCAGCAGATTGGGAACTTTGAGGGGCTTCAGAGCTCCACATCCCTGGCTAGCTACTCAGCTCCGAGGCCCTCCACTGTGACACGCAGCCTGCTGAAACTTCCTAATGGCCTGCAGGCACCTGCTCACAAACCGGCAGTCACTGCACTGGCGTCAGGCCAGTCAGAGAGAGGGCTCGCCTACAACAGCTAGAGACACACAGGACAGACACAGAGGCTTGCACCTGTGTGCTTGGCCAACTGTCTCTCATACCGGAAACAGGCACTACAGGCAGGATGCAGGAAACAGCTCTTTCATCCCTCCAGGCACCAGCTCTGCTCCCCTACAACCCCCAACCAAACTCTAGAGGCTTAGCAGCTCCAGAGATTGGAGCTTCTGGGCAATGGAGGGCACCACATAGAAATATGAAACGTCAAAAGAACATGGCTCAGACCCAAATCTCACAAACCCCAGAAAAAGGGCCAAATGAAACTGAACTGACCAATCTTCCTGAAAGAGAGTACAAAATAAAAATCATAAACTTGCTTATGGAGGTACAGAAAACATTCAAGAACTCAGGAATGAATTTAAGTCGGGGATTCAATCATTAAGAAATTCCATATCTGAAATGAAACATACAATGGAGGGATTTAAAAGCAGATTAGATGTAGTAGAAGAGATGGTAAATGGAATAGAAATTAAAGAAGAGGAATACAAAGAAGCTGAGGCACAGAAACAAGAATCGCTAAGAATGAAAGAATATTGAGAGAACTGTGTGACCAATCCAAATGGAACAATATTCGCATACTAGGGGTACCAGAAGAAGAAGAGAGAGAAAAAGGGATAGAAAGTGTCATTGAGGAGGTAATTGCTGAACACTTTCCCAATCTGGGGAAGGAGATAGTCTCTCAAGCCATAGAGGTGCACAGATCTCCCAACACAAGGGACCCAAGGAAGACAACATCAAGACATATAATAATTAAAATGGCAATGATCAAGGATAAAGACAGACTTTTAAAAGCAGCTAGAGAGAGAAACAGACCACATACAAAGGAAAACCCATCAGGCTATCATCAGATACCTCAACAGAAACTTTAGAGGCCAGAAGGGAGTGGTATGATATATTTAATACAATGAAGTAGAAGGGCCTTGAACCAAAATACTTTACCCGGCAAGGTTATCATTTAAATTTGAAGGAGGGATTAAACAATTTTCAGATAAGCAAAAGCTGAGAGAATTTACCTCCCACAGACCACCTCTACAGTGCATTTTGGAGGGACTCCTATAGCTGGAATTATTCCTAGGGCTAAATAGATGTCACCCAAAGGATAGACAAAGAGTACAGAATATGATTCATAACATACAAAGAATGGAGGAGGATGAAAAAAGAGGAAAAAAAAAGAATCTTTAGGTTGTGTTTGTAATAGCATATGAAATGAGTTAAATTAGACTGTTAGACAGTAAGGGAATTACCCTTGAACCTTTCATAGCCACAAATCTAAAGCCTGCAGTGGCAATAAATATATACCTATCAATAATCACCCTAAATGTAAATGGTCTGAATGCATCAATCAAAAGACGAAGAGTCACTGAATGGATAAAAAAACAAGACCCATCTATATGCTGCCTACAAGAGACTCACTTCAAACCCAAAGACATACACAGACTGAAAATGAAGGGATGGAAAAAGATATTTCATGCAACTAATAGTGAGAAAAACGCAGGAGTTGCAGTACTTGTATCAGACAAAATAGACTTCAAAACAAAGAAAGTCACAAGAGATAATGAAGGACATTACATAATGATAAAGGGGTCAGTCCAACAAGAGGATATAACTATTATAAATATCTATGCACCCAACACAGGATCACCTACATATGTGAAACAAATACTAACAGAATTAAAGGGGGAAATAGAATGCAATGCATTCATTTTGGGAGACTTCAACACACCACTCACTCCAAAGGACAGATCAACCAGACAGAAAATAAGTAAAGAGACAGAGGCACTGAATAACGTATTAAAACAGATGGACCTAATGAATATCTACAGAAGACTCCATCCAAAAGCAACAGGAGACACATTCTTCTCAAGTGCACATGGACCATTTTCAAGAATAGGTCATACACTAGGCCACAAAAAAAGCCTCAATAAATTCAAAAAGATTGAAATTGTACCAACCAGCTTCTCAGATCACAAAGGTATGAAACTAGAAATAGATTATGCAAAGAAAATGAAAAAGCCCACAAACACATGGAGGCTTAATAACATGCTCCTCAATAATCAATGGATCAATGACCAAATAAAAACAGAGATCAAGCAATATATGGAAACAAATAACAACAATAATTGAACACCACATAAACTGTGAGAGGCAGCGAAGGCCATGCTAAGAGGGAAATATATTGCAATACAGGCCTACCTCAGGAAAGAAGAACAATTCCAAATAAAGAATCTAAACTATAATTAATGAAAGTAGACAAGGAAGAACAAATGAGGCCCAAAGTCAGTAGAAGGAGGGACATAAAAAAGATTAAAGCAGAAATAAGTAAAATTGAGAAGAATAAAACAATAGAAAGAATCAATGAAAGCAGGAGCTGGTTCTTTGAGAAATAAACAAAACAGACAACCCCTTAGCCAGACTTATCAAGAAAAAAAGGGAGTCTACACACATAAACAGAATCAGAAATGAGAAAGGAAAAATCATTATAGATACCACAGAAATACAAAGAATTATGACAGAATACTATGAAAAAATATGTGTTAACAAACTGCATAACCTAGAAGAAATGGACAACTTTCTAGAAAAATATAACCTTCCAAGTCTGACCCAGGAAGAAACAGAACATCTGAATAGACCAATTACCGGCAAAGAAATTGAATTGGTAATCAAAAAACAACCTATGAACAAAACCCTGCACCCAATGGTTTCACTGCTGAATTTTATCAAACAATTAGTGAAGACCTAATGCCCATTCTCCTTAAAGTTTTCCAAAAAGCAGAACAGGAGGGAATACTCCCAAACTCATTCTATGAGGTCAACATCACTCTAATACCAGAAACAGGCAAAAACACCACAAAAAAAAGAAAATTACAGACCAATATCCCTGATGAACATAGATGCAAAAATACTCAACAATATATTAGCAAACCAAATTCAAAAGTACATCAAAAAGATCATCCATCATGATCAAGTGGGATTCATCCCCGAGATGCAAGATTGGTACAACATTTGAAAATTCATCAACATCAGGAAATCAACAAAAAAGAAGGACAAAACCACATGATCATCTCCATAGATTCTGAAAAAGCCTTCAACAAAATTCAACATCCATCCATGATAAAAACTCTCAACAAAATGGGTATAGAGGTCAAGTACCTCAACATAATAAAGGCCATATATGACAAACCCACAGCCAACATTATACTTAACAGCGAGAAGCTGAAAGCTTTTCCTTTAAGATCGGGAACAAGACAAGGATGCGCACTCTCCCCACTTTTATTCAACATAGTTCTGGAGGTCCTAGCCATGGCAGTCAGACAACACAAAGAAATAAAAGGCATCCAGATTGGTATGGAAGAAGTCAAACTGTCCCTGTTTGCAGATGACATGATATTGTACATAAAAAACCCTAAGGAATCCACTTCAAAATTACTGGATCTAATATCTGAATTCAGTAAAGTTGCAGGACACAAAATTAAATCACATTAATCTGTTGCATTCCTATACACTAATGATGAACTAGCAGAAGGAGAAATCAGGAAAACAATTCCATTCACAACTGCATCAAAAAGAATAAAATAGCGAGGAATAAACCTAACCAAGGAAGTGAAAGACCTATACTCTGAAAACTACAAGACACTCATGAGAGAAATTAAAGAAGATACCAATAAATGGAAACACATTCCGTGCTCATGGATAGGAAGAATTAGTACTGTCAAAATGACCATCCTGCCTAAAGCAATCTACAGATTCAATGCAATCCCTATCCAAATACCAACAGCACTCTTCAATGAACTAGAGCAAATAGTTCTAAAGTTCATATGGAACCACAAAAGACCCCGAATAGGCAAAGCAATCCTGAGAAGGAAGAATAAAGTGGGGGGAATTTTGCTCCCTGACTTCAAGCTCTACTACAAAGTCACAGTAATCAAGACAATTTGGTACTGGCACAAGAACAGACCCATAGACCAATGGAACAGACTAGAGAGCCCTGATATAAACTGAACCATATATGGTGAATTAATATACGATAAAGGAGCCATGGATATACAATGGGGAAATGACAGCCTCTTCAACAGCTGGTGTTGGCAAAACTGTAAGAGAATGAAACTGGAATATTGTCTAACCCCATACACAAAAGTAAACTCAAAATGGATTAAAGAACTGAATGTAAGTCATGAAACCATGAAACTTAGAAAAAAACAGGCAAAAATCTCTTGGACATAAACATGAGCAACTTCTTCATGAACACATCTCCCCGAGCAAGGGAAACAAAAGCAAAAATGAACAAGTGGGACTATATCAAACTAAAAAGCTTCTGTGCAGCAAAGGACACCCTCAGTAGAACAAAAAGACAACCTACAGTATGGGACAATATATTCATAAATGACATATCTGATAAGAGATTGACATCGAAATTATATTAAAAGCTCACCCAACTCAACAAACAAAAAGCAAACATGCCAATTTAAAATTGGGCAGAGTATCTGAACAGACACTTCTCCAAAGAAGAAATTCAGATGGCCAACAGGCACAGGGAAAGATCACTAATCATCAGAGAAATGCAAATTAAAACCACAATGAGACACCACCTCACACCAGTGAGGATGGCCAACATCCAAAAGACAAACAACAACAAATGATGGAGAGGATATGGAGAAAGGGAAACCCTCCTACACTGCTGGTGGGAATGCAAATTAGTTAAACCATTGTAGAAAGCAGTATGGATGTTCCTCAAAAAACTCAAAATAGAAATACTATTTGATCCAGGAATTCCACTCCTGGGAATTTACCCTAAGAATGCAGCAGCCCACTTTGAAAAAGACATATGCACCCCTATGTTTATCACAGCACTATTTACAATAGCCAAGGAATGGAAGCAACCTAAGTGTCCATCAGTAGATGAATGGATAAAGAAGAGGCGGTACATATACACAATGGAATATTATTCAGCCATAAGAAGTAAACAAACCCTACCATTTCAACAACATGGATGGAGCTAAAGTTTTATGCTCAATGAAATAAGCCAGGAGGAGAAAGACAAGTATCAAATGATTTCACTCATCGGTGGAGCATAAGAACATAGAAAAAACTGAAGGAACAAAACAGCAGCAGACACAGAACCCAAGAATGGACTAACAGTTACCAAAGGGAAAGGGACTGGGGAAGATGTGTGCGAAGGGCGGGGTAAGTGGGAAAAAGGGGTATTACAAATAGCACACATAATATAGCTGGTGGGGGGATATGGGAAAGGTAGTATAACACAGAGAAGACAAGTAGTGATTCTATAGCATTTTACAACACTGATGGATGGTGACTGTAATGGTATATGTGGTGGGGACTTGATAATAGGGGGAGTCTAGTAATCATAATGTTGCTCATGTAATTGTACATTAATATACCAAAAAAAATCCTTCAGCAAATAGTTGTCAAATTTCTGACTGAACATCTTTAATATGTGAAGATAGTTAAGTATTCTGTTTCTTGAGTTTAATAGTCTCAGTACTTCCAGAAGTTCCTCACATGGCATATACTAATTCTCCATATTATCTTCATTAGCCCCAAGGCTCAGGTCCAATCCTACTGGACCCATGAAGACCCTGGCTCCCCCAGAATGCCTAGAGAGGCTTGGTAATTAAACCCAGAAGTGCTAGGAATAAACATCCTATATCTGACCAATAATAGACAGAAGATGGGAAGAAGCAGCCCCACCTCCCTTGGCCTCAAGATATCATGTATGGCTAGCAACCAAACATATTTTTCTGTAGTGTTATGTCTCAAATAAACAAAGTATATGGATCTAGGAAACAAGCAGTGAAAACAGAAGATAATTAGCTCCTTTTACTATTACTCTCAGAGACCCACTAATGCAACTGGTACATCCCATTCCTGCAGTTTGAAGGCCAGTTCCCAGGAAGGATATCTCCACAGGGGAACACAGTAAAGTTTCTATTGATGCAGAAGTTGAGACTTATCACCTGGCCATTTTTTTTTTAGACCATATGCCAATGAACCAGTAGACAAAGACAGGAGATTCTGTATCGGTTGGGATAATCAGTTCTGATTATCATGAAGAAATGGGATTGCTATTACACAAGGTGGTCAGAAAAATTGTGTTTGGAACCCAGAATGTTCACTAGGTGAAGTCCTGTTTCCACACACTGAATGACTAATTGAAGGCCTTGAAAAATGAAGATTTATGCCACTCTACCTGATAAGCAATTTAGACCAGCCAAAATATTGGCTGAAGGCAAGGAAATCCAGAAAGGGTAATAAAAGTAGATAGTGGGCGGGGGCCGTTGCTGACAGTAGATAGTAGATTATAAGGTGCACTTACAGCAGTTAGAGGCTGAGGCCTGTTTGGCTTCTTTAAGTGCTTTTAGGAGTGCCACTAAGTCACTGTCTTCCTGGAATGATCTTGCATGTCCCACCTCTAGAATAACTGGAGCATCTAGTTCTTTATAAGGGATATGTATATAATATCCTGAGTGGCTCAAGTTGTGGATTGATCAAGTAGTAGATTACATTGGACCCAGTTTATGCGTCTTTCCATTTTCACTGGGCATAGCTAATTCCCTAGCCTCAGATCCCCATCACTGTCACAACTGTCTTATCCTAAGATTTCCAACTCTCTTACTTTCCCCCGAGATCTAAGCTTCAACAAGCATTTCACTGTATCACCCACTGACCCAGGAGGCTCAGCTGCTCCGGAGCCCAAAGCCAAAACAAGTAGGTCTGTGGAGTTTTGGCTTCCTCAGTGGCTGCTGGATGGCTTGGTAAATTCAACTTGAAATGCAGGACACTTAATGGTTTTGGAGGAAAATTTAAAATAGAGACAAGATAAGAAGGAGCCCACAAATAATTCATCTTTCTCTCCCCTACCAATTGGTCTTTGTATCTCTCTGAAGATGTCCCATATGACTAAGCAACTGGATATGTTTCTTATGAGACTCTGTATGGCTCTTTAGGCTTCTCTTCTTTCCCTGACTCCCTTCTCATTTTCCATCACTCTTATTGCCCAGAAATTGCATCACACAGTAAAACTGTCATGTTTTCTAGGGACTCCATGCTAAGATCATCACTTCTCTCTGAATAAATTCTAGTCTGCCAATGTCTGGTGTGAGGTATACAGCGTAGATTTGCTATATCACCTCCCTCATTTTAGAGAATGTACATCTAATAATAAAATCTCAAATCATAACAACTCTATATCACAATGGCCTCATATGCAGTTGTGGTAAAATAAAACCCCTTATTAATTCATATATGTTAATATATTCCTATTCTTAAATATGCAAATTTATCACAGTTGAATGTCATGTTACATTTTACCAACCCACTCTAATCTAGGGAGTCTCTTTAGAATTTTATTTTCCAAAAGTTTAGATTTCTCTCCCAAAACAATGTCAACTAAACATGCAAAAAAAATGCAAAGACACAAGCTAATGCCGTTAACCAAATAATTAATAAAACTATTGTACAAGACAGAACTGAATATAGCCTCCTGTGACATGCCTCTAAAGACTGCTTACAGGTTGATATTTACTGTTAAGTTGCACACATTGAATGCAGTGGTTCAATCATCTATGAATCCTTATTTTACAATATATTTCATGTCATAGTTTATATCTTTTCAAAAAGTCTCCATTAACATTTTTCTGTTCAATATAGAGAAGCAGTTGAGAATTCAGTTATGATTGATGATGTTCTTTTAAGGCCAAATGAATCCCTTTGGAAAACTTGAAGAATGATAAAAATGATCCTGATCAATTTAATAGCACATATCCGATGCCCTAAGATGCACACAACTCTTGATTCAGTAATTCTACTTCTAAAAATTTACCCTAAGGGAATAGCAATGACTGTGTGCAAAACATACCTATGTAGGGGTTTTTTTAATGGAAGCAAAACTGAGAATAACTGCAATATCCAACAGTGAAGTTTCCATAAATAAATAAAATAAGACAAATCTGGAAGCTGGAATAAAATTTACTCTTAAAAATACTTTTAAGGCTATTTAGTGACATGGAAAAAATATTTGTATTAAGCAAATAAGCAGCTAGATCTCTTTCTGCTCCACTTTACCTAGAATTTGTTGGGTGGAGGCAACAAACATCTTTGATTAGTAGGAGATCAAAGTCCTGTATTTATCATTTTACTGGCTAAGCATACCTCTATTAAATGTCCTCTATCCATGGAAGAGATGAATCAGCTACAGCTAGGACACATGTTAAAACCTAAAAACACAGTGAGAAATAGACTAATAAATAAGAATTAAAAGAAAACCAAAATCACTACAAGCATGAGACCAAGCATTTCCTGCCTACTTTTTCAAAAAAATAGTCTGATATTTCGGAGAATTTTTGCCTGTGGACCCAATTGTCACTAAGGCCTACACATGTCTGCCTTTCACTGAAGCATGGAGATTGAACAGTGTGTTTTTGAGGTTGGTTACATGAGGATTATTTAGGGCTACTTTGGGGTTTGTGTAAAATTATTGGAAACCAAGACACTGATTATGGTACTGGAAAGAGTATGTTCAGAAAGACCAACCTGCACCAAAAACCAGCCAAGTGGCAATCTTAATGTGTTACCCACACAAAATGGGATTGCCATGTGATGAACTAGAGGCAGAGAACTTCTCACCTGGTAGGACAGTTACATTCTCTCTCATATACACAGAAACAGAGACAGAGAGAGACTCTAGAAATAATGCATGTTGGGTGTTAACGAGAGTGCCTATTTTGAAATGAATTGCCTGAGTCTCAGTGAACCATTTTGGAGAATAATTGGCCCACTTTCCCTCTCTAGCTGTGTGCCTGTACACACCCAGCACCCCATAGCTTTCCCTCTGAATCACCTTTATCTGGTACATTCTGACCTTATATTCAGGCATTCTGATTCTGGGACACATCTTAGTAAAACCAAAAATAGATGTTCAGCTCCTTGATACTAAATTATAATGACTATGAAAGTTTTGTGTCTTTCTGTTTTTATTTTTCTTTTTGTATTTCTATTGAAATATATGTACACAAAGTACACAAAGCAAAAAGATATGGCTCAGTGTTTTTTTCCCAAATTGAACACATTTATATAAATGAGAACTTAGATCAAGAAATAGTACAGCATCAGCCTCTAGAAGCTCCTCCCTTCCCCACTTCCAGGCATTGCCCTTTCCCCCAAAAAGAGTAACCATTTTTCTGAGTTCTAACATCAATGATTACTTTGAACTTTTTGAACTTTATATATTTGAAAACAGAGTATTTTCTTTTTCTGTGTCTAGCTTCTTTTACTCAACATGTTTGTGAGATTCACCCATATTGTTATAATAGTTACAGTTCATTTATTCTCATTGCTGTATTTTCCATTCTGGAATAAACCATAACTTATCTATCTACTATTCAACTGATAACTATTTCAGTAGTTTTCATTTGGTACTATTACAAATAGTGCTGTTGGAACATTTTTTAGTTCTCAAGCACATATAAATACCTGTTGGTTGTACCTCTACTAGAGAAATTGTACTATCAAAGGGTAGGCATATATTTAGCTTTAGTAAATATTGAACTGGGAAGGTTCAACATATTATTATCTCTGGTATATTTACATTTTAATAAGGGTTAAGAAATTTTAAGCCATAGAGTGACCCTCTCACTGTGGAAATAAACTGCCAAGCAGTTATTTGGAGTGGCAAAGAAACCTCCTAAACTACACGGAGACCATCTAAAAAGACAGCTTGGTTTTGCTTATAGTTGATTTTCATGTTGGGACAGGGGCAAATCATAAAAATATTTTGCTAGTTTATATTAATGAAAAGCTGTTTCCATTCTGAAACCAATTATACATGTCTTACAAGGTCCTAACCAGATCTGTCGCAATTCTATTAGAGCAGATATTTCTGGTTAAATTGTTTGTTTGAGATCCATATATCTTTTTGTTTTCATTTGACTTGGTTGGTGTTTAAAATTATAGAAAAATATGTAAGTTAGTATAATACTAAATAAACATTAATACTTTAGAACCAGAGGTTTCTCTGAAGTGTCAAAACCTTTAGGAAAAAGATTTGAATCATAAAAGGTTTGAAAATTTAAATGGATTTTACAGGAAACCTTTTACTCTTGAAATGAATAGTATAAAGAAATTTGCTAAACTTGGGCCCTCATTATTCAGAAAGCAGGTTTATTTAGTAGGAGGTTAAAAACTAAAACAGAAGTAGAAAGTAGACATATACATATGTATTTTTACAATAAAAAAGGGTTTCTCAAGATTAGACCTTTCGGTGTTAATTCGTTTATGCTACTCAGATGAAGACTGTGTTACCATCTGATATATTCAGATTATTCTCATTCTGCCTCCTGCAAAACATTATGAGCTCCTTGAGGGTAAGGAATGTCTCAGTACTCTTTTTATTCAAGGACCTGGTCCACTGACTGGCATAAATTGGGGCTTTACTACATATTTGTTAAACTGAGTCTTGTAGAGTATGTTTCACATCAAACTCTGAGAATACAATCCTTCATATATAGAGCATATGTAATTACTCTGTTTATTAGATGGAACAAATCTGAGCTTTGGTTTTAGATCTAAATTTGAAGTCATCTATTCATGAGCATATAAATTCTCCAGGCCTTGTGTTTCTTACATCAAACGAGATAATAGTTATCTCCAGGACTGCACAGAGGAAATTGAGCCTATAGATAAAATGCTCTGTGCCACTTGTATAGACAGCAGAAACTCACTAAATATTAATGTTCTTTACCTTACAACATTTAGTAGATGGCTTTATCCTTGCCCCCAAAATATTTTACAACCAGTGATCTTAGAGTTCAGCAAGAGAACCTAGAAGAATTACACTTCACACACTTCTGATGCTTGCCTACTGAAGCTTTGGGCCATCTGGAGATGGAAAAAGATAAAGGAAAAGGTAGACAAACAGGACAGATGACACACTATCAGTAAAGAAAGAGTAGCACTTCTCAACTTGGTTTTCTCATACACAATTGTAGAATTAAAGAAGAATGCTAAACACAGAGAAGACAAATATTGACTCTGTGGCATCTTACTACACTGATGGACAGTGACTGCAGTGGGGTATGGGGGGGACTCGATAATATGGGTGAATGTAGTAATCACATTGTTTTTCTTGTGAAACCTTCATAAGAGTGTATATCAATGATACATTAATAAAAAAAATTTTTTAAGCATGCTAAATGATACTTTTTCCTTCCTCAGCTGGATTGTAAATAGTAAACTGCTTGGTGTAAGATAAAGAACACGGGCTTTTAAGTATGAAAGATTTAGTACCTACTATGTTGATTAAATATGGATAATTGGATTAATTCTATAAGCCTCAGATTCTGTTTGTAAAATGAGAATAAAACTCATCATTGTCAGCATTAAATAAGATGACGTACATAAACTCTTAAAATGTCTGTTCCATAACAGATCAAAAACATTAGTTCCCCTCTTTTCTCTTTTCCTTTCTCCCTTTGCCTTTCCCAGGTGATAACTCAGACCTCTCCCAGGTAAAAGACAACAGAGGGAAACCAAAAGGCATTTCACTAATGGAACTGGTTATCCCCCCCCCAAAATATTATAGTGTTCACTGTATTTTACTATCATTTATCAAGTTAGGAAAAGATGGAAACACTACATATGTTTGCTGCTTTGCATCTCTCATTTTCCAAGCAAAGCTTGTCTATTGTTTAAATAGCAATATTTATTTGTTTATTGAAATGCTGAAGAAGTTACATTTAACTAATCTTTAAACCTGAATCTTCAGAAGAATATATTTTCATAATAAGTGTTAGTCTTCCCCTCCTTTCCAACCACAATCCTCCCTACAACTTGCCTTGCCCTGAGAGAATGGATGGCAGCTTTTCAGCAGAAACCTTCCTAACATTTTAATAATCCTGACCATAGGTTTTTAATCATTTGATATTAATAATAGAAGTATAGCATATAAATTTAGCTAGCTTTCCTCTAAGAAAAACTTCTTTAATGCTTCTGACTTGATGTCTACTTGCATATTTTGCCCATGAAAATCATAGATTCAAACATAAAGCACATATATTATTTCTTCTGGTCATAACAGTCCTTACCCCTCTTTTTTTAAAGGGAGAAAGAAATGTTTCTCTCACCATATGAATGGAATTGGAGTGGCTGTCTTTTTGAAGACCTCACCTTCCTGGCTACAGTAATGGGCTGGCAAATGTCTCAGACCAGAGCTGGATCAAACAGAACACCTGGGATTTTTCCCAAAGGATGTAGGTCTTACTCCGTTTTGAAGACAAAATTGGGGAATATAACTTTGAGACATTCCCTATTTTCCTTTTCTTTTTAACAAATTCATCGAGGTGCAATTGAAATACACTAAACTAACTGCATATATTTAAAAATGTTATTTGATCTCTTTTGAAATATGTATTCACCAGGAAAATTATCAGAACACTCAGAATATTAAACATTTCTTGTCCTACTCTTCACAAACAGTCTGAAATTGGGAGAAATTTTTGCCTTTATGCCTAATTGTCTCTAATATCTAGATCAGCCCAGCCTGAATTTTGATCAGATGAAACAATAAATCCTTAACACTTAACCTGTATCAAGTCAGGTTACCATCATTTGCTACTAAGAGTTATCAATACATGTCCTATTACTGGTATATTCAGAAAAGCATTTTTGCAGTCATTTTATAAGTAAAACTCAAATTAATTTTCAAATTCCTATTCATACTAGGTAAGCTGTATAACAAAATTAATAAAAAGTGCTCACCAATGTTTAGGAATCAGAAGCATTTTAGAAGCCATTTGCTTATTTTTCTTTTATATGAAAAGGACTCAGAAAGTAACTTAGAAAATTTAATCCATATTTCATTTTTCTGCTCCTCATCAGTTCCAGTAAACTATGACATCTTTTAAAAACCTACTATGCCAAAGATATTGTTAAGATGTACACTGTGTAAATATGCTTGCAATAACATGTGTTATAACAAATCTTTTTGTGGTCACGGGACTTCTGACAAGTTGAAGTCTTTGGCTAGGCCACCATATGAAGGGGAATGACTATAATAAATTTTGGGAAGGATATTGCCTCATTTCCCAATCTTCACGTTTCTAAAAGATGATCATCTTGCTTTGAGCAAGAACTAAATTGAAGGAAATTTAATGAGAGGGGAAACTTTGTTAGAAAGACTCCTTTCTAAAAATATGTCCCTAAATATCTCACCTTACTCTTTGATTAGGTAAACCAGCTAAAACATTCTGGAATTTGGATTTTGAGATCTAAGAATTATAGTAAATCTGATTTTTAAAATACAACAAAAAGGAGCAGTGAATGAAAATTTGAAGTGTAGCAACACTGTTTTCTCTTTACTTGGCCATTGTAAGATAGGTTTAATTCAGTTTATTCCTAATAGTTATAACATTTGAACTCTTCATTTCCTGGCATGATTATTGATGTCACTTGGGAAAATATACTCTTACTAGTTAAAGTAATAATACCTTAAATAAAGAGAATAAGGAATTTGATTCAGAAATGATAATACAAATTTTCTTATAAAACTTAAAATGTGAAATTAGCTAACACCTAAAGCTTAGTTAACTTTACTCATGTATTAGTCAACCCTTGAGCCCATCTGCAGGAACTTGAAAAGCCTTACCTTAAATCACCTTCCCTGGATATACAAACTCACATTTGCTAAGAAATGAAACAAAAAATTAGTAGGAAAATAAGGCAGTACACTACATTTCTCATTACATTGTTCCCTAGGTCTCACCACATGGAAGGCTCAGTGGCCATAGCTGTTTTAATTTTTCTTTAAATACTTCTCTTTTGTACTGATCAGCGTTCAAGTAATACAAAGAACAATATGTATTATTTGCAAATGCTTGGCAAATTTAAAAATATTTCTAATGATACGACTTCCCCTGGGTAAATGCAGAAATCTTTAGCAATCTGGTATGTGTTAGCATTTTGGTCAGAGATCAAAACTGGACAAACACTCCACATTTCACACAGCAGAGACTCAGAGTTACTAGGAATGACATATTTAGCAAAAGTAGGTTATACATACAAATCAACTACATTTATGATGTACATCACAAACATCTGTGGTCTTCCAGATTCCTCTGACTTTATCTCCAACTTGAGTAAGCTACATGTCTCCGAAGCTAGATGAACTATGTTTTGTTCATCTTCTCATGCATGGTGTTATGTACAAAGAAAATGCTAGGTTTGTGTAGCTCTGGGCCAAAGGGGTTTTAGCTCTGGTCAAGTTCACTCAGGCTTTGATGAGACTGGGAAATGACCATGGAACATCTGGGATAGAAAGGGGCTTATACCAAGCTTTATTCTCATGGTGATAGGTCAAGTACTAGAATCCTGTCCACCTCCGAGTCAGTCTGCAAGTAGCAAGTCCGTCTCAGGAGCTACCTCTGCTCCAGGCTCTGCCTCCACTGCAGGCTCTACTCTAGTCTGCTCCAGGCTCTGTTCTTGATTCCAGCCTCTGCTCTTCTCTGTGCTTAGCACTGCATAGAGCTCTTTTATTATAGCAACACAGGCAAAAATGGCTTATTGCCAACAGGTATGCAAGCATGAACCTGTACAGTAGGTTAAATATTACATCATTGCACGTGTGCAGTGGGTGAGTAGATTACGATCAGGTGAGGATCCTGGCCAATGGATTTCCATTTTCCCTACAGTTTCTTGAATGCCTGAATAATACCTTTAGTCTGGCATTCATAGGCTGAGGTAGAGAATATGCTAATTTCTACTGGGTAGGGATAGAGGAAGAGACAGGTAAACTGAAAAGTATACAGAAAGGGTGGGGGGGGGGTGTTTGTGGCTGTTATGCCTTTCATATGAATTCACATTAGTTGGAACTGAATTATGGGGGAAGGGGAGGTACTAGTTCATTATCTGGAGTCTTTTCTAGGCTACATCATTCAAGGAAAGATGCAGAGATATAAAGGAGCAGCTAAGGAGATGCAACATTGAACATGAAATGGGTATAGATGACAATGGAAACCCAGTTGGTCAAGATCCTTGAAGAGAAAAAGGATTCTTCAAAAGATCTCTGTTAGTGTGAGCCTGAATTATAATTAGGCTTTATGAATAAAACAAAATAATAAAGAAATTTTAAAATGGGGCACATACAGAACTGATCAAGAAGGGATTATCAAGAGACTATTACCCAAATACTCATTTGCAAATGAGCATATTCTCACCCAAGACTGTTTTCAGTTATAACTGAATGGAAGCTCTAATTGAATAGTCCTTTGGGGTGTCCAAAGTCCAAGACAACGAGTAGTTCTTTTGTATGGGTTCATAAGTTTTCCCAGAATGAACTGTAAAACACTCATACTTTCCATGAACAGAGGCAAGCTGGTCTACTCAGTTTCTGGCAAATTTATTAAGCAATACAGACTCCATACTTAATCCTTTGGTTTAAACAATAAGCAGTTAACACAAATTAGTGAAGAAACAAACAGAGACACAGGTCAGTCACCCAAAGAAAGATGTAAAAATAAAGTAAAATAAAATATATTTGAAATAACACTGAATGGGTCAGGGCTAAAGCCCAGTCAGTACAAGTCAGGACAAATAAAAACCCATCAATCTGAAACCTTCTTGAGTTTACAAGAGGTCCCTTCTGATCTCAGACTGTATTTTTCTTCTAGATGGAAAAAAAGAGGAACAATAAATCTCTCCATATCAAAAAGGCTTGTTTCGTAGAAATAAATTGAAAGTGTTTGGCCAATTAGAATGAACTAAATCTCCCCTAGGCAAACCTACTATTGTTATACATTTAGCTTCTTGACATACTGAAAAGTAACCTGGGAAAGGCTGGCTAGCCAAAATTAAAAAATGACAATTCTAACACTGGAGTTACTGTTTAACTCCATCCACTACAGCAGTAAAAAAGCTTTTTCTGCGCTATTGCATTTTGTTCAAACCAAAAAATAAATTGGAGAAATAAATAAGCTGGACACATTACACAGGGGTAACATGGTATTGTTCAGAGAAAATGGAGAACAAGAAGCCAAGAGTCAGGTTCCTGTCCCATCTATGCCATGCTCTGTATGATTTCCAAGTCCTTACACTCTAAACTTCATAGACTACTGGCTTGTAAATAAAATAATAACAATAAATTAAATTCTAAAGTTTCTTTGAGATCCAAGAATATCTATGACCATAAAGGTAGAAAGGAAGATGTACGATAGAAGGGTCTAGAATAACTGTTTCACTTACCCATAAAAGCGAAGATTCAGAAATAAGTTGTCAGGATATCTCCAAAGACCTTTCATCATCAAAAGCTACTGAAAAACCAGGTAGTCAAATAGATATTTGTTGGGACACTAAGTAAATAATATTGGTCAATATCTAGAGAGTACTTACTGTTCAACATCTTATTTAGTCCTTGAGGACTTGTCTGATGTAAATATTGTTTTATACTCATTTTACAGATAAGCAAACTGAGATTATAGTTCTAAAGGTAGAGGATCCTAAGAGACAGATCAAGATTAACCTCAGGCTGCTTAGACTCCAAAGTTCATATGTTTAATAACCATACAATTATAAGTACTCTCTCCAGATTACTAATTGTACTAACATAGTAAAGCTAAGTGTTCTATAAATCTTCAACTTGTGCTTCAAGCTGCAGAACATACAATATTTGCGTGTAAGTATTCCTTCGGTATCTCTTTTATGGAGTTGAACATTCTTCTCCCTCTGGTTTGTATCAAAATAATTTTCTTAATTTACTGAGACTATTCGAAAAAAATGAATCACAGATAAATAGACTGTTCCAAGTATGACAGAAACTCATCAGATTTTAATATTCTCAACACCCAAAAACTATGGTATAAACTGGTCTAAGAATGAGATGACTTCCATTCAAGCCCTTGCTTCACCAAAGGTCCTGGAACCTTGAACAAATCATCTCAGTACTCTGAACTTCAGTTTCCCAATGATGAAACAGACCTCACTTGTGTCACATGATACAAGGAAAGCCTCACTTGTATCATGATGCAAGAAGGTAAAATGGAAGGAAGAATGATGTTGCAGCTGGAGGAGCTTGGAGGGGAATTCCGTCAAGAGCCACGTTACCTTTCACATGAGTTTCTGAGTCTCGCTCAGGTGCTTTGACTGAAAAATGAGGATGATGACAGTAACAGTTAAAGTAAAGATTAAATTAGGGAACTTTCTTCACATATAGTACTTTCATACACAATAATGGAACCAAACCAAACCAAAACACCAGAAGTGTTTCTGAACATTGTGGTAACATTCTGTTCTGAATATGACATGTTTTCTACACATAGTCCTCTGGGCATGTATGTTTTCTTGTTTGTTCATTCATTTATTTCCACTAATGGGGACAGATTTGTGCTGAGACATCCATTTTCTTTCTCTTGACTTTCCTTTCTCTTCCCTTTTTTTTTTTGTGTCCCCCAAAATTCATTATCTTAAAAATACTGCTGACAAAGTATCCTTCCCTTTCCATGTGAGGACTGACATTACCTCCTTGACCTTATTAAAAGGACTGTGGGATTCCAACAGCTAATCAGCCACAGTCAGAAAAATTAAGATGATCTTAATCAGTCAATTAAAAAAATATTTTGAAAAATTCACATTTGGTTAAAATCTCTAACTATGGGTGTATTTATGTAACTTGGGACCACACAACAAAATCTCTTTCAGATATGTTAAATATAATGAACAAATATGTACATATTACTATTATATGTACTCATTCTCTTTTACACAGATGCTATCTATAAGAAGCTCAGAAATGAATAGTAATTTAAACTATAAAGCTATATTTAACACGCTGCAAATGACTAGACTAGTGCATGTAATATTCTATCTGTCTCTGAATTCTTTTCCTTACTCTGTATAACTATTTTTTTGTTGTGTTCTCTGTATTTCATCAGGTGAGAAAAGACTGTGAAAATGAAAGGTCCTTAAACAGACAGGATAATATGAAATGCATGGACATCTCAGGCCTGTCACTCAACTATTACTAGTGCAAGCAGGTTATTTACTGTCCAAATGAGGAAACTCTTGAACCTGAAGGGGGCACTTATTAATTTTTTTAATTAATCACTATTTATTAATACTTACACCAGAAAAATAAGGACAAATCAGGTGTTTCTCGGGCAAATCAAAATGTATGGTTGATGTGTTACCAAGTCGTGTTGACTCAAACTCCACAATGCTTTCTAACTGTCTAAAATATAACCAAAATACATCCCACCTGCCCCCCCCCACTGCAGTCTCTACTGTTCCACTGTCGAGTTACCTTTTCCTTCCCTGGATTTCTGCAATAGCCTTACAGTAGTCTTACACCCTTGCCCGCCTCTCCACCCCACTTCTCTAGTCAGTTTTTCACATAGTGACCAAAGATATAACTTTAAGGCAATGGTTCTCAACTGTGAGCAATTTCACCTACCTTAGGACATTGAGCGATATCTGGAGACAATTTTGATTTTCCCAACCTGGGGACTGCTACTCTCATATAATGGGTGGGGGCCAGGGATACTGTGGAGATCCTATAGTTCCACATGCTAGGTCCCCCCAACAACGAAGAATTATCTAGCACAAAACACAAATAGTACCCCAGTTGGAAAGCTCTATTTTAAAGTATAAACCAGACCACATCATGCCTCTGGTTAAAACTCTCCATTATACATAAAATAAAACCCAATTGCTTTACCACACAGGATCTCTTTTAATCCTCTAAATTTTATACTGTCTCTCTGACTCCTGACTCCCTGTAGTCTCCCCCTCCCCTCAGACAAGGTTTTTCTCAAGTGTGGCTGGATCCCAACCAGGCTCTATGCCAGAAATGCTCTTTTCCTAGGTTTTTGTCTGGCTGGCTTCCTCTCGTCCATGAGTTCTCAGCTCAAATGCTATCTTCTCAGACCATCCTTTCTAACCAACTTTAGCTGAAGTAGCATGTCCCCCACTCTCTCATTTCCCTCTCACTCTGTCATACCCCATTCTCACTATTCTCAAGTTATAGTCTCTTCATAGCACTTTTCTGATCAACATTATTTCATTTATTTATCTAGGTCCCTGCTTTTTATCCATTTCTGCCAATTATATAAGCTCTGAAAAGGCCAGGGTCTTGTCTGCTTTTCTCTCTGCTGAATTCCTAGTGCCTAGAGCAGAACAGGACCCAGGAAAAAACAGGCAAGCATTAGATATTTCTTCCTAGAAAAACATCCACAGTAAATCATCCTGATATATTAAAGAAAGACACTGGAAATCAGAGGTAAGTTCAATTGGAAATTTACATTTCCAATTGTACTTTTAATATTTAATAATAACCATATTAGAATTGGTGACACCAGCTCTCATTTACCATTTATCATTGGCTAGGTACTATGCTAAACACTTTACATGGATTCTCTGTTAGTCCTTACGGGTCACTGTAAAGATTCTACGGTTCCACATGCTAGTCCCCCACAACAAAGATTATCCATATCTAGCGTAAAATACAGATAGTGCCACAGTTGAGAAGTTCTATTTTCAAGTATGAATCAGATCCTTACAGTTCACTCTCTATATTCCAGCCTCATTCAGTGTTGCCGTTCCTTGCCATGCCACACTCACTGTTATCTCTAGACCTTTGCACATGGTGTGCCCTCCACTTAGACCTCTATTTTCTCCTTCACTCTCCCATTGCTATGCAAAGCTCATATATGACTACCTATGACAAACTGGATTTGGGGTCTGTGTTCCCACAGCACTTGTCTTTGTCTCCTTCATAGACAACAACTCTTTGAAGACAGCCTGCCTCATATTTGTAGAATATTTGAATGTGGCAGGGATTATTTTCTTGGTTTACTGATGGACAAATAGAACTGTACACTTTAAATCTCCCAGGGTCAAATAGTGCATGCAAATCTCCTAGTCAAATAGCTAGGATTCAATTTCAAGCCAATTGGAACACAGAATTTGAATTTTAATCATTCCTCTATATTAGATATATGGTTTTGGACAAGTTACTTAACTTCTTGGAATCATGTTTTATTAATCTACAAAATTCTTAGTGTGAGTGGGATGGGGAACTTGTGGTAGACCAGATGAAATCTGTGGCTCATTTCAGCTCTAACACTTAGGAGTTTAGTGCTTGTATAAAAGATGTTATACAGGTAGGAAGTTTTTGACAATAGACAAATATATTTATTCTTGAATTCTACAGCAGCTGCTCAACATAGAGACTGTGGGCATATGAAACACATTTCTACATTCATCAATGCCCCTTCTTAGTCAATTTTAAAAACAACCCATTCTTTCACTTTTTAGGAACCCTCACTCTTATTCTAATAGGAAAAACAGGTAAGTCTGCTCTTTTTCTGTAAGAAAATTGCAGCTCCTTGATAGGTTAGGCTCCTCAGCTTTCAATCTCCTTGTTTATCCACTCAGGAAACTGGTTTACAGCCTCAAAAAACAGCACACCCATGTGATTATTACTTAATTATGGCCAAGTCAGTAGCTGAGCTATAGGCTCATGTTGGGTTAACTTACTCAAAGTAAGTCTGGACTTCATTTGTTTCATCTGGAATGCAAAGTGACAACATTTTGCACACTATCCTACAGATTTCACTTCTTCTGAAAGAATATAAAACTTTCATCCATTTCTCTTTTAATGTCAACATAAAAATAATTGCTTGGAATATAATATCAAATCCCTCCATACGAAAACAAAATTAAGAAAACTGGCTAGATACAGTTAGACATATAGTTAAATGTAAGTATTGCTCTATTTTGCCAATTGGAAAATCACTGTTAAGGATTTATGAAAATGACTGGCTGACTAGGATATAAATTATAACAGACTTTTTGGGTTCATCTATTTTAGTTTTTACCAACTGTTTTCAAGACAAAAAAAAATGAGCACTTCAGATGAAATACGAAAAGAATTCCCTTTATCAGGTGCAGTAGCCAGTCTGGTATTCATCCTCTGGAGTAGGTCCCTTGTAAATCATACCAGGCTTGGTCTGTGTGACCAACAGAATATGGCAGTAATGATGTATATCACTTCTAAGACTAGGTCAGAAGTCAGAAATGGTGCACAGCATTCTGCTCTCTTTCCATTTTGCTCTGTTTTCTATCAGCAGCTTTGGGGGAACCCAGCTGCTATGTGTTGAAGACAGACCTCCAACTACCAGTCATGAGGAACTGGGCCTCCTGCCAACAGCCGCATGAATGATCCTGGAAGCAGATCCTTTTGCTCAAGTTAAGTCTTTAGATGACTGAAGCCCAGGCCGACACCCTGAGTGCGATTTCATGAGAACCACCCAGCTAAGCTGCTTCTGAATTCCTGACCCACAGAAACCATGAGCTAATAAGTGTCTGTTGATTTTAGCCACTACATCTTTGGATAATTTGCTATGCACAAGCAGGTAACTAGTACTGCAGGAAATTAAGACTTTTCATTTATCATTTATATATTGTTCATCCTTTATTAAAGCCAGAAAAAAAAGAGATGGGAACTTCAGTGGATGGACAACATGTGATAACAGTAAGTAAACACCACTGTTTTGAAGGTAATTTTAAAATATCAAGCATAGTTTTGGATTTTGTTTGTGGAAATACTTGGGGTCTTCATAGAGCATTTCATTACTAAAATTTAAGAGTAATATAGTAAAGAGGAGAGGATGCAGATAAAGGAAATAAAAACAACTACAGAATTTAGTCCCAACGGAAAAAGAACACATTAGAGGAACAGCAATCAGAGCCTTAGTTTTGAAGATTTTTATGGTTTTATTTTTTTGTGATTAGGATTGAGGAAAGCTTTTTTCAAATGAAAGCTTTTCATAGAGTCATAGCCAATATGTCCCTAGAGTAACCTCAGAAAAAATGGAGGAGAAACTAGAAAAGACTGGGGACAAGGGAAATGAGTGGACCTGCCACTTGAAAGTCCATCATACCATGAGGAACAGCAAAGATAAAATTATCCTTACATGCTTCCTATTATCAGAGAGAAGCTTTCAATATTTTACCACTCAGTATGGAGTTTGGTATTAATGTTTTGGTAAATACTCTATAACATTAAGGATAGTCTTTTTGGTTTGCTAAGAGGATTATTTTTTCATAAATAGGTATGGAAATCTAGTACTGTTCCTAGACACTGGCAAATAGGACCCCAGCTCTTGCCCCATGTGTTGTAGGGCTTCACTCTGGGTACTTTCTAGTTCTGTTCTATTCTGTGGGTGAATCGATTGGCCATATACCAGTGTAAACAACATTTCACTCCTTTGTATCCCTTCTACACTTCCATGTTGACATCAAAATGAGCATTAAAAATGAATAAAATGATAATGTTATGGTTACTAGACTCCCCGTATTATCAAGTCCCCACAACATACCCCATTACAGTCACTGTCCATTAGCATAATAAGATGCTATAGAATCACTACTTGTCTTCTTTGGGTTATACTGCCTTCCCCATGCCCCCACACCTGCTACATTATGTGTACTAATCGTAATGCCCCTTTTTCCCCCTTATCCCTTCATTCCCACCCATCTTCCCCACTCCCTTTCCCTTTGGTAACTGTTAGTCCATTCCTGGGTTCTGTGTCTGCTGCTGTTTTGCTCCTTCAATTTTTTCTATGTTCTTATGCTCCACAGATGAGTGAAATCATTTGATATTTGTCTTTCTCTTCCTGGCTTATTTCACTGAGCACAATACCCCCTAGCTCCATCCATGTTGTTGCAAATGGTAGGATTTGTTTTCTTCTTATGGTTGAAAATATTCCATTGTGTATATGTACCACTTCTTCCTTATCCATTCATCTACTGATAGACACTTAGGTTGTTTCCATATCTTGGCTATTATAAATAGTGCTGTGATAAACATAGGGGCGCATATATCTTTTTCAAACTGTTTCTGCATTCTTAGGGTAAATTCCTAGGAGTGGAATTCCTGGGTCAAATGGTATTTCTATTTTGAGTTTTTTGAGGAACCTCCATCCTGCTTTCCACAATGGCTGAACTAATTTACATCCACATCCTCGACAACATTTCTTGTTGTTCGTCTTTTGGATGTTGGCCATCCTCACTGGTGTGAGGTGACACCTCATTGTGGTTTGAATTTGCATTTCTCTGATGATTAGTGATGTGGAGCATCTTTTCATGTGCCTGTTGGCCATCTGAATTTCTTCTTTGGAGAAGTGCCTGTTCAGCTCCTCTGCCCATATTTTAATTGGCTTATTTGCTTTTTGTTTGTTGAGGTGTGTCAGCTCTTTATATAATTTGGATGTCAACCCCTTATCGGATATGTCACTTCTGAATATATTCTCTCATACTGTAGGATGTCTTTTTGTTCTATTGATGGTGCCCTTTGCTGCACAGAAGCTTTTTAGTTTGATATAGTCCCACTTGTTCATTTTTGCTTTTGTTTCCCTTGCCTGGGGAGATATGTTCATATGCAATTTTTATTTTTAAAAAATTGTTAGTATCAAGATATGAAAACAACAGAACTGTAAGTGCCAAGAATAAACATAAAATTAACAATTAATAAAGTACAAATGTAATGTAAAATAAAAATTAAATAAATATATGATGTCTTCATTTCCTTTTGTGTTGATCAACAGGCAAATTTTGTTTACATATATAGTGTTTCTTTTTTTTTAATGATTTATTTATTTATTTATTTATTTTGAATATAATTTATTTTATTATCATTAATTTACAATTACATGTGCAATATTACGATTATTAAACTACAACTTCATCAGGTCCCCCCACCAATCCCATTACAGTCACTGTCCATCAGCGTAGTGAGATGCTGTAGAATCACTACTTGTCTTCTCTGAGTTGTACTGCCCTCCCCGTGCCCCCCCAACATTACATCTGCTAATCGTAATGCCCCTTTTTCCCTCTTATCCCTCCCTTCCCGCCCATTTTCCCCAGTCCCTTTCCCTTTGGTAACTATTAGTCCGTTCTTGGGTTCTGTGAGTCTGCTGCTGTTTTGTTCCTTCAGTATTTTTTCTTTGTTCTTATACTCCACATATGAGTGAAATCATTTGATACTTGTCTTTTTCGGCTTGGCTTATTTCACTGAGCATAATACCCTCTAGCTCCATCCATGTTGTTGCAAATGGTAGGATTTGTTTTCTTCTTATGGCTGAATAATATTCCATTGTGTATATGTACCACCTCTTCTTTATCCATTCATCTACTGATGGACACTTAGGTTGCTTCCATTTCTTGGCTTGTAAATAGTGCTGCCATAAACATAGGGGTGCATCTGTCCTTTTCAAATTGGGCTGCTGCATTCTTAGGGTAAATTCCTAGGAGTGGAATTCCTGGGTCAAACGGTATTTCTATTTTGAGTTTTTTGAGGAACCTCCATACTGCTTTCCACAACGGTTGAACTAATTTGCAGTCCCACCAGCAGTGTAGGAGGGTTCCCTTTTCTCCACATCCTCGCCAACATTTGTTGTTGTTTCTCTTTTGGATGTTGGCCATCCTCACTGGTGTGAGGTGATATCTCATTGTGGTTTTAATCGGCATTTCTCTGATGATTAGCGATGTGGAGCATCTTTTCATGTGCCTGTTGGCCATCTGAATTTCTTCTTTGGAGAAGTGTCTATTCATGTCCTCTGCCCACTTCTTAATTGGATTATTTGCTTTCTGTTTGTTAAGGTGCATGAGTTCTTTATATATTTTGGATGTCAACCCTTTATCAGATATGTTTTTTATGAATATATTCTCCCATACTGTAGGATGTCTTTTTGTTCTACTGATGGTGTCCTTTGCTGTACAGAAGCTTTGCAGCTTGATATAATCCCACTTGTTCATTTTTGCTTTTGTTTCCCTTGCCCGGGAGATATGTTCATGAAGAAGTCGCTCATGTTTATGTCCAAGAGATTTTTGCCTATGTTTTTTTCTAAGAGTTTTATGGTTTCATGACTTACATTCAGGTCTTTGATCCACCTTGAGTTTACCTTTGTGTATGGGGCTAGACAGTAGTCCAGTTGCATTCTCTTACATGTAGCTGTCCAGTTTTTCCAACACCAGCTGCTGAAGAGGCTGTCATCTCCCCATTGTATATCCAAGGCTCCTTTATCAAATATTAATTGACTGTATATGTTTGGGTTAATGTTTGGATTTTCTATTCTGTTCCACTGGTCTGTGGGTCTGTTTTAGTGCCAATACCAAATTGTCTTGATTACTGTGGCTTTGTAGTAGAGCTTGAAGTCAGGGAGCGTAATTCCCCTGTTTTATTCCTCCTTCTCAGGATTGCTTTGGCTATTCGGGGTCTTTTGTGGTTCCATATGAATTTTAGAATTATTTGTTCCAGTTCATTGAAGAAAGCTGTTGGTAGTTTGATAGGATTGCATTGAATCTGTAGATTGCTTTAGGTAGTATAGCCATTTGACAATATTTATTCTTCCTAGCCAAGAGCATGGGATGCATTTCCATTTGTTAGTGTCCTCTTTAATTTCTCTTAGGAGTGTCTTGTAGTTTTCAGAGTACAGGTCTTTCACTTCCTTTGTTAGGTTTATTCCTAGGTATTTTATTCTTTTGATGCAATTGTGAATGGAATTGTTTTTCTGATTTCTCTTTCTGTTAGTTCATCATTTGTGTATAGGAAAGCAACAGATTTCTGTGTGTTAATTTTGTATCCTGCAACTTTGCTGAATTCAGATATTAGTTCTAGTAGTTTTGGAATGGAATCTTTAGGGTTTTTTATGTACAGTATCATGTCATCTGCAAATAGTGACAATTTGACTTCTTCTTTACCAATCTGGATGCCTTGTATGTCTTTGTTTTGTCTGATTGCTGTGGCTAGGACCTCAGTACTATGTTGAATAACAGTGGAGAGAGTGGGCATCCCTGTCTTGTTCCCGATCTTAGATGAAAAGCTTTCAGCTTCTCACTGTTAAGTATGATGTTAGCTGTGGGTGTGTCATATATGGCCTTTATGATGTTGAGGTACTTGCCGTCTATACCCATTTTGTTGAGAGTTTTAATCAGGAATGGATGCTGAATTTTGTCAAATGCTTTTCAGCATCTATGGAGATGATCATGTGGTTTTTGTTCTTCTTTTTGTTGATGTGGTGGATGATGTTGATGGATTTTGAATGTTGTACCATCCTTGCATCCCTGGGATGAATCCCACTTGATCATGGTGTATGATCCCCTTGATGTATTTTTGAATTCGGTTTGCTAATATTTTGTTGAGTATTTTTGCATCTACGTTCATCAGGGATATTGGTCTGTAATTTTCTTTTTGGTGAGGTCTTTTTCAGGTTTTGGTATTAGAGTGATGCTGGCTTCATAGAATGAGTTTGGAAGTATTCCCTCCTCTTCTATTTTTTGGAAAACTTTAAGGAGAATCGGTGTTATTTCTTCTCTATATGTGTGGTAGAATTCAGAGGTGAATCCATCAGGCCCAGGGGTTTTGTTCTTGGGTAGTTTTTGATTACCAATTCGATTTCGTCACTGGT